>JAZKJV010008978.1:0-415000 GCA_037367405.1 Ottelia alismoides | reverse complement strand
GCCACATACAAAACTGCGCATTAAATTACAAACACTAAAAGTGCACATTATAATACAAAACTGTATATGTATTCTACTAAAGTCATCCTGTTTTATACAAAAAGGGGCTGGCCTTCCTGAACTTAGGAAGGATTGCGTCCTATTTGAAAGAAATCCTATAAGATAATTCTAGAAATCTAAAATTCTTGAGTTTGGATCCATTCTGTTAAGCTTTGTATGTACTCTATTGAAAGGATGATCTGGCATGTGTGTGTATCAAAACATTAAAAACACCATCAAAGTGCGGAAGCGAATATTGATTTATGATTTCAGTAATTATTAGTTTGGATATTATCGTCCCAATATAGCAAGAGACCAAAACCGAAATGCCTATTTTTAGAGGATCAAAACTTCCATCATCTGTCTACCCATTTTCAGTTCCTTAACATATGTAACTTCTTGCCTCTTGAGACCATAACCACCTCCATTGCTATTAATGATTTGTAATTTGCATTTACGCCAATCAATGATTGAAAAATACAATAAGGTGTTTAAATAATATTATCCCATAAATTAACCAACATCCATAAGCCACTTTATTCTATTCATATTTGATCACTTATTTGACTTTGTTATGATAGAGTTAATCTTATGTTAATACAATGCATATGACAAATCAAAATTCTAACAATCTACTACTTGGTCCAGATATATGTTTTATCAATATATAAACTTTAGTAAGGTCAAATATTTATAATCACATATAAAGGATATTCATTAGTAATCTCGTCAATTGATTACACCGACATAAAACCAATGCAATCTTTGTGACAAAGTATGAGTGGCTACATCATCAATGATCAAATATATTCGTATATTCAAATGAGATAGATCCAGTATGGATATGTAGCATGGAAATTAAATGAATTGTGATCATAGTATGTCAATCTCTAATTTCCTACCACATGTCCAAATGAGATCAAAAATGTAAAAATATCAAAGTGTGAACATGAATATCTTGAAATTATGAAAAAGAAACTCTTATGAAAGTGTCTACATATAGATAAAAGTTACACAAGAAAACCCCCATTAAAAATTATATATCAACTAATGATTGAATACCAATATGAACTGATAAAAAATCTTGGGTGGTAGCCCTTCGTAAGCGGATCTGTAGTCATGGAGTTTGTGCCTATGTTCTCAATATATATCTGGCCACTTTGAATTCTTTCTTTAACTATAAGACAATCTCTATATATTTCAATTTCAAGGTGCTCTTGTTATTGTTAGAATACATGACTGCAGATGTATTGTCACAAAATAACTTGAGGGGTCTCTCAATGCTATCCAAAGCACAATCCAATGACAAATTTTTATAGCCATAATTTGTGATTGATGCCTCAAAGCATGCTATAAAATTCATCCGCCATTGTGGATGATGCTACAAGTGATTGTCTACCATCCTTTCATGAAATCGCTCCTCCCACAACATGCCTACTTTAGTCCATAAATATAATTCTTTAATTTCCAAACCATCTTCTTTTAATCTCCTCATTCAAAAAATTCTGGTTGTACCATATATATTATTTCATTAATGTTACACTAAGAAATATTGTTTTAACATCCATTTGATGTAGCTTAAGATCCATTTGTGCAACAAGTGACATTATAATCCTAAAAGAGTCTTTTGATGAAACTAGAGAAAAAGTCTCTATGTAATCAATACATTCTTTCTGAGTAAATTCTTTAGGGACAAGACGAGTCTTATAGTGCTTAACATTACCCTTGAAAATCCTTTTTGGTTCTAAAAGTCCATTTACAACAATCCATTTTGCACCTTTAGGTAGTGAAATAATATCCTAGATATCATTGTCTTTCATTGATTTAATCTCATCATTTATGGCATAAATCCACTTCTGAGAGTTTTAACTCTACATGGCCTGAATTACATTAATGGGACCGTCTTTATTATCCTCATGTTATTGAAGAAATACAGTACAATCATTACAAATGCTATTTCTCCACTCTCTAATGAATCTCCTTAAAGACACAAATTCTTCATCTTGAGGTTGTTGAGCTTGCTCCATAGAAGATTGAACGGCTATGCATTCTTGATCTTGATTTTCATCTAGAACAATGTCTAGAGTGGAATATAGAATATTTTCATGAGTAATAACATGATTTTAACTAATTCCTCTTGTGAAGAAGAAATTGGATCACGTTCAATTTCCTTAAAACAAAATTTTTAACCTTATTTCTCCCCACAAACTCAACATCCTAAAGAATGTAAATTACCATCTCAAATTTTATCTTAGTTGTGGGATCATATATTTTGTAACCCCTTGACCATTTTTAGTAGCCAATAAAATAACATCTCACTCTTTTGGAGTCCAATTTCTTTTCATTTGGCTTATTAGGATTTTCTTCAGATGGACACCCCCAAGTATGTAAATGTTTAAGACTATGTCTTTTATCAGCCCAAAATTTGTAAGGTATTTTTGCTGATGCTTTAGTGGGCACTCTATTAAGTATGTAAGTTGTAGTCTCTAGTGACTCACCCTCGAGTGAATTAAGTAAGGAAGAATGAGAGATCGTACTCCTCACCCTGTCCTGAAGTATAAGGTTTCGTCGCTCGGTAAAACCAGTCATGCTAGGCGATCCTGGCATGGTATATTTAAGGGCAATGCCACATTCCTTGCAGAATTTAACAAAAGGACATACACGTTGATCACCTGATCCATCATATCTGCCATAGTATTCTCCACCACGGTAAAACCTAACAACCTTAATTATTTTATTGTGATGAATCTCAACTTTAGCTTTAAATGAATTGAACATGTCCAAATTTTGTGTTTTCTCATGTATCAAATAAAAATGACCATATCTCTAATAATAATCTATTAATGTTATAAAAATATAGATGATCATTCCATGAAGCGACAGGGAATGGACCACAAATGTTTGTATGTATCAATTCTAAAATGCCCTTAGCTTTATTGGTATGTAATATCCTTTTATTTGTTTTCTTCCCTCTAATGCAATCTATACAAATAATAAATTTTGTAAAATTAAGGAAACCAAGAATTCCATCTTTTACAAGTCGTTCTATTCGCTTTCTAGAAATATGGCCTAATCTCTTATGACATAAGATTGTTGAACTATTAGCTAATTTTCTCTTTGCACCTCTTAAAATCGCATGTAAAGCTTGATTATAAGACGCAAGTGTATCAAGCAAATATATGTTATCATGAAGTGATAAAGTATCCGTGCTAATAACAAAGGAATTCAATGAAAGTTTAAATATACTATTTCTAAAAGAAAAAAATGTCCATACTTATCCAACATAGAAGTAGAAATGAAATTCTGTCTTTAGTGTCTTCCAAATCCAAAAAACAAACAAAACTTAAAGGCAATCTAAAGTTTCCAATAGCTTCAACTCCAACCGACTTGTCATCTCCCACAAAGATGCATCTGTCAACATCATTTGACATTCGGTACCATAGGCAGCTCTTCATGGACACACTTATGTGAGTTGTCGCACCTAAATCAAGCCACCACATGTGCCTTGGCACTGAAGATAAGTAAACTTCAGAACAAATGCGATTGAGAAATATCACTTCTTGACATGCCAAGCATGGTATTTTTCACAAACTTTATTTTAATATTCGTGTTTATTAAAAAAGTAGCAACTATTTTTGTCATCCTTTTTCATACCATTATAGTGCTTCTTTTGTTCTAGACCTTTTTGTAGCTTCATGAGGTTTCTTTCTTTTAATCATTTTATCCCTTGAGATGCAAATAAAATAAATAGTGGGACTTATCGTGCTTAAGCCTATCTTCTTTTTTCACACAATGAGAAATTAACACATTAAAATATGGATTCTCCTTTTGACAGTTATAACTGATCGTGAATTGATTGAACTATGATGGAAGTGATATTAAGACAAGATGCAATAGGAGATCTTCAGATATTTCCAACTCCAGTACCTTCAATTTGAGACCAAATGAGATATTTGCATCATGTATTCCTTTTTATTTCCCTTATGTTTATACTTCATTGAAACCAAACTCGCCAGAAGCGTGCTGGTTTCATCCTTATCATTCTTTGCAAAATATTTCTCAATAGCCTTAATGTAGCCCTTAGCTGTAGTCACCTCATCGGATGCATTGCCCCTGAAAACTTCTGGAATGTCTCACTTTATAATCATTAGACTCATGTGATTAGAATGATCCCGTCATTCAAATTCCTTTTTATTTTCACTGAAACTTTAATTCAAAATGATGGGACAATCCTTTCTTAATGCAATGTCTAAATCAAGGCAACCAAGAACAATCATAACATTTTTCTTCCAATCCTTAAAATTAGTTCCATTCAACATGGGGATAGAACTAACATTGGCAGATATCGAAGAGCATATGTTGAAAAATAAAAGTAAGAATAAATGAAATAAACACATGTTTACATAAAAATGAACATAACATATCCGTAAAGAATCAAGTTGTTGCCCACCTATTAAAAAGAAAATAGTTAAAATATTAATACTTAATCTTTAGATCAGAATTTACTTGTTATTGATATTTCTTTTGTAGTAGTTAAATATAACAGTAAAGCGTGTTCGATAATAAGTCAATAGTTGGATTTTATTACTACCCACATGTGGACAATGAAATAACTCTTACATTTTCATCGCTACAAATGTGAATGTAATTTGGCAAGACACTTGCCTTCATTTGGGTTGACTTTTGTATGTATAAATTATACAAACGGAACATTCTTAATAACAACAAAGTAAAATCACAAGGATACTACTTTGATAGCTTGTTGTGAACACAAACAAATTTTATGAAATTAATTAATTTTAAAAATCTATAACTTGATGCAGGATATACAAATAAATGTTCCACTGAATGTCACCAAAGACTGTTGTAAATGGATATGAATCAAACTTATCCAAAAAATTAACGTGATACAATAGAACTTTACTCAACAATAATAAAAAGTTATTTATCATGATAAACAATCCAAAGAATACAAACTTCGATTTTGATTGCATGTTACTACTTTAGTGCATAATAATTTGTGTTAAATTGCAACACAAGTACAAAACACTTGTCATTAAGAAATCAGACCTATAACCCATCTAACTTCCATATTTTTTTAAAAAAAAGTCATAACCAAAAAAGGCTAAAAATCCCTTTTCTTTTTTTAATATATTCAAAAAAAGAAATAGAAAGAACATTCCACCGATTCCGATTGAGTTGGGTCTTGATTTTTTATTAATTAAAAAGCATAACAGAAAAATAAAATATTTGAATTTCTCAAATTTATTGTATTCGCACGATGTCTTCCGTCATAAGAATTTTAACATAATTTTGACTTATTTACTCAAACAACAATTTATGGTCGATATTATCTAGAGTGATATTGAAATCAACATAACTATTATCCACCTTTAGAGAAATAAAATAATCCTTAACCATATTTTTTGTGGTGAATGGCAAAAAATGAAAAGAATGCTTAACTCCCGATGAATCAATATAAATAGTGACTTTGATACCAGTTGCAAGAATTATCTTATATGATATCTTTGTCAAAATATTAAGAATACCAGTAAAACTACGAAAGTGTGCCCTGATTCACGATTTTAATACTTCTTAATTTGGCTATCATCTTTCAAGAGAGAAAGGGACCAAAACCAAAATGCATATTTTTAGAGAATCGAAACTTCCATCGTTGTCTCTCCATTTTCGGTTGACTTCTCGGATGGGAGGAGAAAGGAGCATCCTTAACTTATTACCTCTTGAGGACTATGACTGCCTCCATTGCTATTAATGTTTTGTAATTTGCATTACACTCATCAAAGATTACAAATTACGATAAGTTATCTACATGATACTGTCACATACATTAACCAACATCCAGAAGCCACTTTACTCTATCCATATTTGATCACTTAATTTTAGCCTTGTTGTGATATCATTAATCTTATGTTAGTATAATACATATGATGGATCAAAATTCCAACATAGATATATGAACTTATGCTTCAACGGAGAGAAAATATGGTCCTAAGGGCTCGTTTGGTAACCAGATTACCACGAGGTAACCTGGTTTACCCCCCTCTTTTCATTGGATGGAATTCTATCATAAATCATAGTGACATTACATCACATTCTTTATTCCAACCCTCATAACCATCTCAAACAGCTACTATTCCTATCATGTTACCCCAACCCACTTCAACCCAGCAACCAAACTGACCCTAAGAGACAAGATGAGACCATGACGGTTCTCAGGCCATAGTTAGGTTGTGAAATAGAAACATCACAACCAACCAATGGTGGACGATTGAATGGTGATTAGATTATCTTCTTATTTCGTTTTGTCTTCCGTTTAATATTTAGGATGTTTAAAATATTGTAAATGCTCATACAAGTAGCAGAATCACATTTGAAATATTTATGCTTTCACAATTAATATATGCTTAAATAAACTTGAATATGTATATATAAATATTATTTTTGAAATGAATGTTACAGGGATGTTAATTATATGTGAATTTAATGATTTAGATGTGATAATAGTCACTTGTGATTTTTTTTATCAAATGTTTATGATAGGAATATTATATAAAACATCGTTGGATAGTCCTTCGATATGATGTTTGAACTAACCCAATAATAATTTTTGGACATTGGCAATACTCTTTTTTGAGACGATTTTGAACTGTCCCTAGAATCAAATTACAGTTACTATTGCTACATACATTTCATCATTTATCGATCTAGAGTATAAACGGTAGTTTTTTAATCATCCCCCAAGTGTTCTTTGGGACGGTGTTCATAAGTAATCCAATCCAATAGGAATTGCATTGGTGGCTATAATGACATGTTTGCCATTTATGGAACTGTGTAAATGATCTCTTGAGGTTGTTTACCTTTAGTTCCAAAGGGTTTAGAACCATCTTAAAAGATAGATTTTTAGGTAGTGATAGTTTATTGAAAGACAAGTAAGAGAACTTGGTGTAAACAATAGACATGGTCACATTTATAACAATTACATGTCATTCAATTATGCGTTTTTATCTGATTTCTTTTTTTATCATTTCTCTATATATGTATTATTGATTCGAATCATTCCCAACACTTCTTTTCCATTAATGATTATACATATTCTACTAGTAATAACTAGTAGGGAGCCCATGTGTTGCACGAGACATGATGTCTAAAACTACAGAATGTCGCTTGGATAAATTTTCAAAAACACAATTGATAAATGAACTATAAACATGTCCAAGCTCAAGCGAAGGTCGTGATGGTACACCAATTAGCAAAAACTTACAAGGCATTGAAAGGAGAATTGAAATTCAGGTTAAATAAAGATTGAGAAAAAAAGATAGAAGAAAAATACCGTGGGTGAGTTAGACATACAGTATTTGTATATTAAAGAGACAAAGCAAACGACCACTACTTGATGATTGATTATCACACATTTTCTCAAGGTTTTCAAATGTCATTGATTGTGTCCACATGGATTTTTTCTTTAAAATTAGTAATTAAAATAGATAATATAGGAAAATTTCTTATGATGATTACATCTTTGACACATGCATTTCGTATATTAGTTTATATCATATACCTGTAAAATGTTTCTTAAAACAAAAATAAAAAAAGAAATAATAAAAAGGATTAAATCAAAAAGTGGTCAACACGAAAGTTGCTCGTCTCGACGAGATCTACAACTTTCATGAAGGGCCGAAAATCAAAAGACATCATCTGTACAAAAATGTATTTTTGGGTGGTACCTTATAGATATAAAATACCGCATTTTATCTTTTGTAATTTTTTTGTTATTTTTCAATAAGAGAAAAATCAAAGTAAAAATAGGGAAAATATGAGGAAAATATTTACAACTTAATCTATTTTTTTTGGATTTTTAATAATTAAGAAAATAAAAAAGATAAAATACAGGGATAAAACGGTCATTATGTACAATGTACAAAAAGGGGCTCAAAACCCTAATTTTGCATACGAGCTCCGATTTTAATGAAATTAGTCTTGTTTCGAAGGTCTCTGAATGTATATTACTTTGAAAGTGAGTAGACCTAATTCGGAGGCTGTATGAGAGAGATATGCGTATTTTAAGTTTCATGGTTTCAAATTTGGATTGGGGTTTTATTGGTCAATTTTACAAGTTAGTATTTTTTATGATATTTTTCTTTGATTAGTGTTAATAATATATACACAATAGAGTTGGTTTTATTGGATTCGGAGTTAGTATAAAATTTATACAAATAAGGTATTTTATCTCATATACTGGTGAATATTTACAAGTGAAATTGTCTTCTTATTTAATGCAAGTATGAATGCTATAATGCAGATATTATGCTTGCATGCATGAATGCTAATTTTACAATATAAAGGGAAATATGCATCTATTTACTCGGGAACAAGACTCTATTTTCAACTTTTAGAGTGATGAATCACATATTCATCACTCAATCTTCTACAACACTTGCAATGGGTTGCATATGCTTTAGAAGACTGGAAAATTTGATCTTAAGGTTTATAGTTATCCACATGGATATTGATGTAATTGTTGCAACAATCTCTATTGGATGGATAGACTTTTAAGTTTCAGTGGGAGAGCCTTAGTCTTAGATAATGTCTCTATGACCTAGATATTAGAATGCACTCATTGTTTATTTCTAAATGTTAGAAATAACATGAATTCTGAGATAGAATGGATATATTTCAGATAGTAATCTTCTAGTGGACTCCACAAAATTAGAAATTAATGAATGGCTCATTAAGATTTCTAAAACTGAAAATTAAACCATTAAAAGATCAATATGAGGATGAAGATCATTTAACAATGATATGGCATTAAACTTTGGACATCTATCTGTTGATTTGATCAATAGACTTGTAAGAGATGAAACTTTAGAATGTCTAAATTTTCAAAACTTACATACTTATAAATATTGTATTCAAAGTAAAATGTCCAATACACCCTTCTCTAGGAATGGTGTTAGATGTCGAGGTATTCAAGATCTCATGCATATTGATGTATGAGGATCGTCTATATCATAGTAAACATTACGGATATGTGATATCTATTGATGATTATGTATGATATGAGATTTCTTCTCTTCACCTAAGAAACCTTTGAAGTGTTTAAAGATTTCATAATTTTAGTTTAGAACCAAAGTTTGAAGAAAGATGAAATGAATTTGATCTAATTTAGGTAGCTTGTACCTGTTAGATAAACTCAAAGAATACCTTATGGAGTTATGAATATCATTTCTATCTCACTCCTCCTAATAGACCTAAACTCAATAGAGTTGTAGGGAGATACAATTGGATCATGTGTGACATGATTTGATCAATGATGAATTTTAGCATAATTTCCTCTTAGTTTCCAGGTATATATGTAGTAGAGATTAAATTATACATCCTTAATAAGATTCCATGCAAGTAAGCTGGAATTGAGCACTAGAGAGTGCTACTTCATTAGAAAAATAAAGGACGGTATTGGATATCTACTTTATAACCCTGAGATTCTTAAAAGATCTCATCTCTGATAATATAATTCTTAGAGGATGACTCTCTTGAGAATCAAGATGAAAATGAAGTGAAGGAACTCATTGAATTTTGAAAAGATAATGAGGCTCCTGAAATCGGGAACTAAAAGGACAATCATAGATGAGACACTAATACCTCTTCAATTGAGTTTGAGGATGTATTCCATGTGTCAGTTAAGTCTGACAATGATCAGACTTCTTGTGATGAAGTTCCTGAGGATCATGACATGGAAAGATGGATATTAGCAATAAAGTCTAAAGTAGACTTCATATACAAGTACCTATAAGAATTAGACCCATTAAGGTGTAAATTGATCTTCAAGAGAAAGGGGGAACCTGATGAGAAGGTAGAGACCTTCAAAGCACGACTCGTAGCCATGAGCTATACGTTTGAAGAGAAGACATTGCTTGCATTGAGACTTGATCTTCAGTAACCATGCTTAAACTCATCATAATATTTCTAACTATAGCTACACAACTTGACTTTGACATCTTCAAGATGGAGGTCAAGATTGCATTCCTCTATGAATATCTCTTTGAGAATATTCACATGAAGTAGCCCCAGGGCTTCATGGTTGAGGAAAAGCAAGGTGTGTAAGCTAGAGAGCTCCATCTATAGACTCAAATAAGCTTCTTGAAGTTGGAACATAAGATTTTATGAAATCACAAATGTTATGATTTGAGATATAATCTTGATGAACCATGTGAATCTTAGTGGGAGTGCCATTGTGTTCATCTTACTAAATGTAGATATTATCCTAATAATTTTTAAAATGATATAAGGATGATAATAAGTGTTTTATAGACTGGCTATTCCATATCTTGAAATATGAGTTCAAGGATATCTCTTAGATGTTCTAAAGTTGTTCGGAAGCAAAGAGAAGAGTATATTGAGACTATCACATTTGTAGTGCACCTTGGACATATTCCATTTTCTGGAAAATTCCAAGAAAGGCTTCCTTCCCTTAAGATATGGTACTGACCTATCTAAAGGGTTAGCACCACAAAGAGTTGAGTAAGTGAATTCTAAAACTGCTTGCACTTGTGCATCAGTTACGAGAAGCTGAGTGTATGCTAGATGTGTACAAAAGCCAGATATCTGCCATGCATTGAGAGTAGTAAAGTGTTTCTAATCCTACTATGGAGAGAAAACACTTGATTGCAGTAATAACAAAATCTTCATAGATGACAAGATTTTTTGAGATAGTGATCTCAAAGTCTTACCATCTAAAACATAAGACTTTATAGATAGAGATCTAAAAGGTCTTAACTGTGGATACTTAGAAGATAGAGATCCCCAGGAATAAGGGTATTCTGATAAGGATTATGGAAATACTGGTTATAATAATTACTGAGCAATAGTGTCAAGGACACTATAATTACTTTATCAAGTTTGAGTATTGGTTGCATAAAATGCAACATTCGCATTGGATGCGAGCACTGCTACTGGGGATATGCAAGTGCCGTAAAAGGACTTGGCGTAGTCTCGCGGGAACAGAGTGAATGATCAGCTTACCTAGATATATTTCTAAATAGCCTATGATTGTCACATGAGTGTGGGTTTAAATGATTAGTCCATTAATGACTCTTTGGGACAGTGGGAGATTGTTGGACATGCGAGCCCATGACGAGCCATTATGAAATAAATGTTATTGCACATATCATTCCTTGATTTGAAATGAAGAATAAATAATTTGCATAATAGGTCCTTAATACAATTAGGGTTATGCACCAGGGATATCTTTATAATCATACAGTTGTTGATTCAATAATTGTATCATAGAGGCTGGTGCTTGGAAGAATATCTAAAGAGTTAGATTGAGGACTCATCAAGCACCGTAAATGATTGTTAAGAGATAATCTCCAACCTAAGTAGGAGATGGCAATCCTTTCTCACATAGGTTAATATCTGACCGACCTCTTGATGTAAGTCCTATGCATAGGAATAGATATTCGGAGGTGTCAGATTAGTTAGGTCAAAGAGTTGACATAATGAGATCGAGATAACCAAAGTCCTATATCGTATGTTGTCAAGATACAGGAGCGCATCCTCTGATCGGAGACAGATATATTACTATATGTCTGAGTATGTACATTGGGCTGACCAATAGGTTGATGACCTAATCAAGGTCTATACACCGGCGCATTGGTGTGCATGCAAGGGCATATGAGTAATACGATCTCTCAAAAGGATCATACAGGTCCATTACTGAACCAGAAGACATGAGGTCACTCATGAAATATGGGGAATAATCAAATTCCGTGCATTTTTGTCTCGCTTTAGAAGCTTGACTGAATTTGTAGGTTTGATATATACTTTTTAAAAGCATATGATCAACACCAGGGTATGATATATGCTTTTGGAAAGTATATGATCGATACTGACTCCCAATGATAAAATGAGAAACTTAGTTATAAAACCCTGAAGTAGAAAATATAAAGTTGATCTAATACTTCGGGTTTATTCCGGGTCTTCCAGTATGAAGGATATACAGGTGTTGGGAATTCATGATGGTGATGTGATCATAAACGATTGTATAACCATGACGCTTCCATTCCAAGGGCGTGATGAAACAGGTCTTGATTTTAGTGACTCCTCTCAGTAGAGAAGTAATTTGATCTTCGTCCAAATGTTGGACATTGATCTGAATGTGATTCAGATGCAATGAGAAGATTAGATTTGCGGTCTTGATTTAATCAAGCATCTATGGGAGGCCTGAAATCTGGATTTGAGATGTTATCTCAATATCCAAGTCACTATACGTGGAACAATATAATCGACATGTCCTTATCTCCAAGCATACGCAGAGAAAGCGCATTATCCTTGAAAGAGTTCATGGATAATTTCATTGTTGATATATGTATCCAAGCATCGAGAAAATTGACAATTAAATGTGATTTAATTATCTAAAGGATATGAATAATGTGAATGTGATTCATGTTATTTGGGCACATGAGAAAAGAGATCTAAGATGATTAAATGTGATTTAATTATCATGGATATGAATAATATGGATAGCACTATCCATATTAATCATATATATTATAAATGTGATTTATAATATATTAGAGAGAGCATATTATGATTTATATTTGTTGATTAATTATTGATGTGAATTGGATTCACATTGGATGATTAATTAAAATATAATTACATTTTGTTTTGGGATGTGAATGTGATTCACATTTTCCCAATTGCATGATTACAATATTTCACAAGATAATTATGAATTATTTTTGTGAAATAACTTACAACAATTGTCATTGTAAATCCTAGAGATATCATGAGATAATGGTATCTCATGAGATAATGAGATCTCATGAGATAATGAGATCTCATGAGATAATGACATCTCATGAGATATTGTAACCATCCCTCCTTTTTAGGGGATATGATTTATCTCCTAATTATCTCCAAGGATACTTAATTGATTTAATTTGAATTTAAATATATTGATTTATCTATATATATTAAATTAAATTAAATTAATTGTCGTTGTGTTTTTACAACAAGATCATAGCCATTGAAAGCAACACAAATCAATCTCAACTATTGATTGCGTGTTGTCCATGGATTGGGATCCATGGACTCCTAGACCCTATATAAGAAGAGATGCCCCTTGATCTTCGATAACATGTGATTAATGAATGCTCTCTCTCTCTCTCACGCCAAGCATGTCTCTCTCTTTTATAATGGTCGTCCACCATGGAGCCATTGTGAAAGTAGACATTGATGCATCATCGTCGTTATGCTGTCGGATCATCAACTCGTGGATCTCCATCTCTTTCGGTGCATCTCACTTGTGAAGAAGATGTTGGATCTCGTATGGCAAGATCAGGAAATCCACCGCTTGGATCATCAACATGGATTGCGAGGAGCACGTGATTCATCTCGGCGCTCGCAAGCGTGTCCTCCATCAGATCATACTTGAGACAAGAGGTCTCTTGGTTTAGAGACTTGTTTGCAACCACGCTTCAAGTGGTAATCCTATTACTTGTTTCTGGTTTAGACGAAACAATCCGAGAAGCGTTCTTGGATCATGTGGTTGCGTCACATGAAAATTTTTATTTCTACTGCATCGAGCAGTTAGTGCGACTATTCGCTCCCGGTCGCATTCGATGCGATCATCACGCTTCCGTGATATGCTTAAGGATCTCCCCATATCCTTAAACATGTAGGTTTATCTGAAGAACATCCATATTGGCAGGCCATACATAGGTGGTGCACAGTTGCTCTATTATGATAAGTGCACACGAAATGAATGATTTGTAATATGTGATACTTGGCTGCCATTAGGCAAGTTGATTGACTGAAGATGCGGTCATGCCATGTGGAGGCACCTGTGGTTGTATAGCGGTCGGGTCATGATAACATGTATTTAAAGGTGTTGGTTATGTAATTAAAGGTTAGCATGTGATTTTAAGCTACCAGATCCTCGAGGATGGTGTGCTTCTTTTTTTGTCTTGCCGAGGGTTTGAAACCCTCTATAATAAAAGAAAAGGAAATTGTTAGAGTAGTATTGGAGGATTGGTTGAGGCGACGTGCATCAACATAAGCTCATTATATCAACACAATCTCCAATCCCGAAGTGTCCACAGCTTCAGAGTCCATGAGTGGTGAGGTTTCCCATGGACTAATCCATGACATGGAAAGAATGAACAAGAATTAAACTAATGAGAAGAAATGAAACTTTCTGATATAATAAGTTTTGTTAAACTACACTACTTGTTTACTTTTCTCTTATTCATTACTTTGCACTCACTAATCTTCATTATATATTTTTTGAAAACCAACCAAGCATAGAGAGCCATCACATGGACAGTAAACATCTAGACAACCACAGTGGCATCACTCTGTATGGTAGTTAGTAATCTTTTGTATATTTCCACTCCAACTGATGTACATGTAAATGGTTTATAATGGGACAATGTATCATGTAATCTTTATTTTGTGAATGGAAAAGTATTAAAGACTTCCTTCTGAGTAATTTTAATTGCAGTCTATTTCTGAATGTTATATGTGATTGTTGAATAAATTATTGTTGATTAACCATATCCGAATATGGGAGGATCCGACAGCCCGGAATTGGTGTAATGATAATGGTGCGGGATTCAGAAGGGTGGATGACTCGACGTGAAGGAGGAGATGGTGGTGGCATGAAAATTGGGAGAAGAAGTCCCTCTAGTAACTTCTTATAGGGGCGACAAAGAAGATAGTACAGTTGATCCACAGGGTCAATAGTCAGAGAATCTAGTTGGTCCACGTGGAAGAAAATTCCAAGGCAAAAATATCTTGGAAAATCTATAATAAAAAAAGTTATTTCTACTAATTTTTTGGTCAAAACATGAAAAATGTTTATAATTTAATTTAGTATTTTTAAAGTATTTTTATTTATTTTTATAAAGCTACTTATTATAGGTTAATATTTACATGTATATATATTGGTATTTATACTTGTATTTCTCTTTTTAGTTTTTATTATATAATTAGTATTATTTATACATAATTTATATATTTTTGCTTTTTTGAACTACATACTTAGGTATTTTTTTATATTTTTTCGAGTTTATTTATCCTGATTAATTATATACATATATCTTATAGGTATATTATAGTATACTTTACCTATATACTAAAATATATGATTTATTTTTATTTTATTTTGATGTTTTATTTTATTTTGATGTTTCATTTTATTCTAAATATTACATATGTTTTAAAAAATATTCACAGCATTTATAAAAAGAAAATGAAAATATAAAGAATATATATATTGAATATAATACACATGTATATTATACAATGAGAACCAAAACCTAATTTTTACGTCTTTATCTCCAAATAAAATGGAACCACCTTCATTAAATAGATAGTTTTATTTTATGAATAATAAAGGTGAGTTTGGTGATTTTTGGGCTTGTTTGTAGAAGATAAGGTTTGTAAAGTTTTGTTTGCGCCTTTTTATTTTGTGTGTTTTAAGCATAATGTGCATTATTTTTAATGAAATAAAATTTGAAATTTTCTTTTTATTTTATTTACAATTTTCATGTTAAAGGTTTATTGATTTAAAGAATAAATAATGAAGAAAAAAGTGTCCCAAAAGGCATACTATTGTTAAATCAAAATAATATTTAAGTGTATTCTCTATACAATTGGCCTCCTTATGTCCCCTTACTTTATTCCTTGTCGACCAAGTCATTGAAATGACTAGGTCTCGAGATCCAGGGTCACTCAGTGCCTTTGACACTTCATTCTTTTTCTTTTCTTTCCTTTATTCTTTTATTTCGAAATTAAATACATTATTTATGCACTATTTTGTACAGTATTTAATGTGAAATATTGAGTGTTTATTTTCACAAATAATTGACATATACATGCATTTGGCTAGGGATTTAAGGCCAAGATGAAACAATAAAGGTGATGAAACGGATATTCATCATTCCATCATTTTTTAAACTTTCTATGGCTATTGTGTATGACAAGTCATTTTTTGATCTGATATTGATCTGATCCACATGCTTCCATGATGTGCGAGGCTTTATCTGCCTCCCTTGAAAGAAGGCTATAACCTTATCTGCCTCCCTAGAAAGAAGGCTATGGAGGGATGCCCCTGTGCATTGGATATTGGAAGCCTAATGTACACTATGATGTTTACAAGACCTGCCATTTACCATGTAGCAAGGTGGTAACTCATAAGCCATCATCAATTCTTCTACGGAGAAAAATACCAAAGTGTGGTGAAAATCATCTTCAAGTAGGTAATATGCGGATGAAAGGAATGCAACCTCATGGTTCATATTCTCGTTGAACATAGTGTTGTAAGATGGAGAAGGAAGACTGAGACACCATGATCGATTCAACTAATGAAGCGAGATACATAGCTACATATGTTGATGCTAAAGAGGTTGTGTTGTTGTGAAAATTGTCTTAGAACTTGCCATAGTTTCTTTCATACCATTTCGTTGCTCTGCGATAACACATGAGTCATAGCACAAGTAAAGAAACCCATGTGGCGTCAAAGAGTATGCATGTAAGGAGAAAACATTACATAATTCGGGAGATAGAGCATGGTGATGTCAATGTCACTAAGGTTGACTCTACTAAAATTATCCTTGATACGCTTACCAAGCCGTTGATACAAAACAATTTTTTACCATCATATAATGAGTATGTGATTGAGAGTTGTCTATGAATGACTCTAAGGGCTAGTGAGAGATTGTTAAATTTGTACATCCTTGGAGACCCATTAATGAAATGGATTTCGTTTATTTTTCATCTTAATTAGATGTTTGTGTTTCCATTTAATAAAAGACCCCTTTATACAATTAGGTTTGTTTACTATGGTCGTCTTGATATCATATAATTTTTGATCTAAATTAGATCGAAAAAGTTAGATTAGGGACATAACCAACATAGTCAAGCGATATTCAAGAATGATTTCTAGTCTGATAAAGATATGGCAATATTTATCTAAAGATTGATTTCCGATTTACCTCTTGATGCAGGACGTCATTAGAGGAATTGAAATCTACAGGTATCACAAAAGTAAAGTCAAAATGTTGACCAATTGACCAAAAGTCAAAATGTTCATCAAAAGTCAAAAAATTAACTTTGAGTTAAAGTGATGACTCGACAAGAATGAGATGATCACAAACTACCAGACATCCTTTGACGAGAGATTGATATAAATTTATATTTTCGAGCATATACATCTAATAAACCAATAGGTTGATGATCTAACCAAGGTATATACACTGACATGCTGGTGTGCATGTGAGGAGACATGAGATGTATGATCTCTCGAAGGGATCATATTGGCTAATATTCTACGAATCAGGAGGCAAAACTCACAAATGAGATAATGTGGTCACAAATACTTCCATGCGTAGTTGTCTCATTTTATGAAATAAAATTAAAAATTTAGAAAAAAATAATATATGCTTTTTTTGGAAAGAATATGATTGATATTGTCACCTAAAGGTAGATTGAGAAATCTTTTGATAAAATCGCAAAAAAGATAGTAAAAAAATCTTTGAACTTCGGGTTTGACCAACATCTTCAAGTTTGAAGGCCGCTTGAGCATTGAGAATACTCTAAATTGATGCAATAATAATAGATTACATTCCGCTACACTTCTTCCGAGGGAGTGATAAAATATGGTGGATTTTAGTGACCCCATTTCATGGCTATATGATTGAGAATCAGTTATTTTAAATCTCATAGTATAGAATCCATTTATAGTGCCCAAATTTAGTTTTCATTTCTATTTCTAAATGTTGGAGATGGAGATAAAAATGGTAATGTTTTTAAATTATGATTTTGGATATCAAGTCACTCTATATAAATAATATAATCTTCCCGACATTGTCTCTAAGTATCCATGAATGCTAGACTTGTAAATCGAGATATCTGTATCAAGATATAATAAACGTTAGTATCATGGAGATTAGATTATGTGGGTATTACTAACATATTGGATTTTAATAAATATGAATATAGTTACGTAATAATCAATGATTACGTGGATATGAACCATATACTTATATTCAATACACATGCTTCAAATAATTAAATGCAAATATGATTTACATTTATTTTTGAACTAATGAATTGGATTCATTTATTGAGAGGATGATTTTATAAATCTTAAAATAATTATATATTTTTACTTAATTGGAAAGAGGTAATTAAATCAAATATCAAACTCTAGTTTAATTGAATAAGAGAACCAATATGTTGGGTCCACATGGTATGTCCACCATATTGGTTAAAGGATCAATTTGTTGGGCTCTTCCTTCTTGATTAAGGACTCCTCGCCTTGTGCCACAGGTTGCAACTCCATTTTTCCCGCCTTTTGCCACACCCTTAAGATTTCTACGCTTTAGTCAAAATTCGCGTTGCGATATGGGAGGGAAGCAATTGTTATCTCAAAGCATGTGATGATAGGGTTGGAAAAAATGAGGTTCGGTATCGTTGGTGGAGCTCTATCCCTCTTCTCCGCATTAACTAGATATATGAGATTTCCCTTGGATTGAGGGTTGGCATACCTGTATGGAAGCATCGTTGCAGGATAGGAATAAAGGTTGTCTTATGTTGTTGTTAGAAGGAGGACGAGAGGTCAGGGGTCCCGTGTAGGTATGAAAATGAATGTGAATATATCCGAATCCAATTTGCTATCGTATTCATTTTATACATATTTCGGCATTCATATTCATATTTGTTTTAAAAATGGATGCGGATATCGATATCACTTTGACATTCGCTAATATTCACATTCATATTCGTATATTCATTTTCGTACATAAAGTACGGTAACGGATTTATTATAACTATGCGTAACAACATTTTATTATATTATATATATAATATGTATATTATGTATATTATATATATAATATATACATAATATACAACTTATATATATAATATATAATATACATATTATATATATAATATGTATATTATATACATATTATATATATAATATGTATATTATGTATATATTATATAAATAATATACATATTATATATATAATATATACATAATATACATATATTATATATAATATATATATATTATATATAATATATATATAATATGTATATTATATATATATTATATATATTATATATATAATATATACATAATATAAATATTATATATATTATCTATATAATATTCAAAGACAAGAACCCGACTGGCAAATTACCCTATAAATAGCACAGCTCTGGTTTCCAGCCTTGCCACCGCCTCACTACTCCCAAATCTCATGTCTCCCTTCTTCTCCTATTCTTGTTCGGAGTGGAGGGCTAACGATGACGGTCTAGGATTGCAGCTTCATTTCTGTCGAAGGGCTACATTACGGATGCACAGAGGAGACCATCCGTCGTGCCTTCAACTCCTACGACGTAGAAAATGTCATGGTCCGATTACCTATCTCCTCCATCTTTTTCTAATCACTATTCGACCATTCTGCTCATCGTTTGCTCTTTATGGCTTCTAGTTTATTCGTCGATGTCCTTGTACAAGTGTATAATCTGATGCTTCATCCATATTAGGTTTTATGAATGTAATTGTTTTCCTCGGGAGCAACAATTTTCCGGAAGCAAGAAGCTGATCAGTAATCGGGCATCAGAGGTGGGAGAAGGGTTGACTCACTTGGTTTTAGATCTTTGCTAATTGCCTCCCCTATCCTTTAATCTTTGTTGTCTGGAGCATTACCGAAAGGAGAGAATTCCTGTTGCATGCTAGATGAAAGGAATCAATAATCTGACTCAATACAAGCATGCATTACGTAGCTGACCACAAGTAACGTAAGAAATCACTTGCCGCAGGAAGTAATTAGTAGAATTGAAATAGAGATCGAGGCAGGTGGAAATAATCAAGTATTGTACTCTTGAGATCGGTATTTTACACTGAAAGTATCGAAGATTTAGTTTATGACCATCGAAAGGTAGAGCTTTTCACCTTTATGTTGATTGTAGAAGGAAGCGAAAGCATGCATAAACAAAACAAGTATTAGCATCTGTGCAGTTTTTGCAGGGCAATAGGCAAAGAAAGAATGAAGAATGTAAGATATGAAAATTCTGAAAGAAGGGGTTTGGAGAGTTTTTTCGTACAGTAACTTGTCAACTTGATTCTCGTAAGCTCTTTGATGGTTTCAACCATGGCCCAATAATTGGATTCGGGGCCAGGTATATATAACTCTGGGAAGAACTTCAAGATTAATAGGAGGAGTGCTCTGCTGCTTGAGAAGCAATGAAACTCCGAAGCTGAGTAATCAATAATTTAATTTAATAAGGTGGGCATCAATATTGGTGCATGCCCTCTCTTTACCCCCAAAAAACTCCAAATACAACTTGGAGGAGCATGAGATGCTTCAGAAAACATATTCTGGAATCACACTAACGTTGTAACATTTGCGGGAATTGGGTAACAATGCTTTAAGGATTTATTCTCGTATTACTAATTGGAGAAATTGTAGTTATTTGAAGTAGATTTTTATTGATCAGATATGAACTCAGTCACAATGCAGCATTTTAATCCTTAAATAGTAAGATTGATCTTTCACTGGCTGATCTATCATAAGACGAATTAACTCTCGATAATATCTTAATTACTATGGATGTATGCATGCAATTTAGGAGCACTTTGGGGTGGATGCCTATCAGAACTAATAGGATAGCATAGTTTGGTATTTATGCATTAAATTCTAATAATAGACTCAAACCCTTTGCAGGTAAATGATAAACTTAATAGAAAGGGAAGAGTTTCAGGCATTGTCACTTTCAGAGGATCTACAACGGCCAAAACGGTCGAAAATAATATGAATGGGAAAGTATGTTTTTTCTTTTTCTTTTTAGTTTATATGTTGTTATTATTTTTAATTCCTTTACCTGCTATATATATATATGTATGTATATATGGAGTAGATTCTTTCCTTTTCACAAATATCTATTATTTTGCTGAGTAATTTGATAATATTTATCAATTTTGTTAGACCATTGGAGGAGATATTATACAAGTCCGTGAAGTTTTAAAAAGAAGTGGACCACCTGGATCTGACCGCATCATTTTTCGCCATCCATCGGTCAGGTACAATGACTTGTCTGTGGTAAAAAAGACAACGGGATCGTTTCCATGATCGGGATCATTATGGAGACCATAGTGCTCGGTTTGAAAACATGATAGGAACCGAGAAAGCAAATATGAACGTGGGCAAGGGCATCCCATCCATCATTTTTTCGTTAGCACCTTCATTTTTTTGTTAGCACACATGCTTTCTTGTATCCTTGTATTGTGGTTTGCTGACATGTCTAAGAATCTTTCCATAATCTAATTATATAGTAATGATTATTTGAAAGTTTCAAAGGCAGATTGCTCTCTTTTTCTATTTTCCTGATTTCTCATTTTATGTTGTCATGCATGCTTATTTGGTGTATTGTGGACTGTCATGTATGCTAAATGGCTCATTACTCTACGAGGAGTAGATTCAAGAATCAAGGAGGAGATTCATCAAGATGTTCTGAAGACGAGTATAAAGATCAAGTAGTGAAAACATTTTCCATGCTTTACTAGTTATAGATGTATGCATTTTGGGAACTTTATTTAAAAAGAATAATATTAAGGTAAAACACATCAATGTGAGAGTGATTCTATAAATTTCATGCTGCAGGTCAACAATCAATTTGGAATGTTTGAACAAAAACTTGACAATCTTCAGAAGTAGGTCATTTCTCCTTAGTGGAAACATATGCATTTACTATGGAATTGTGGTTTTTATTCAGGCATGTAAAGGGACAACTGGTGTGCTTGTTATGGTGACTGGATGAGTTAAGTGTCTAATTGGGACACTATGCACCCCATGGCATAATTGTCTAGACCGCATATGCCCTTATGTGGTTTTTTGCTGGGTGTTTGGGGAATTGCTTATGTTGCTACGAGGTGTTGTTATGTCAAAGAAATGCTTATGTTGTATGTATTTTTCTACATGTTATAATTTCTACATATTCTGCAACTAGATTTTGCCTTTATGTTCTTATTATCATGTGTCCAATGCATTTTGAATTAAATAATACCACATAATAACTTGTTTGTGTTCATCTCACTATATTTATAATTAATACCATGTTTGACTATATTTATAGATGTATGCATTGTTGAAAACTTTATTTAAATGATAGGAATCTGGGTAGACATGTGCATGCGATCATAATTTGATAAATTTTATGTTGCAGGTTGGGGATCAGCTTTGAATGTCTGAAGAAAAACTTGAGGATATTTAGAAGCAGGTGATTTTTTCTTAGTGGAAATATATGCATTTACAATGGAATTGCAGTTTTTATTGAGAAATGTAAAGGGATAAGCTAGTAACTAATAAAATAATGCACTGCCTTTAAATCCCTGAAAGTTTCATTTATTGTATGTGGAATAGAATCTAGAAATAGTGACTTAAAGATAATTTAGAATCAACTGAAGTTGCCAGTTTTACTAGTCCATAGCATGTCCTTGTCACATATATCTTCCAGTCAAGTGTGGTTGTTTATATCAGGTCGCAGATGTTCGAGAGAATTATTATATTGAAAAAGAGAAATCTCAAGTAAGTTACATAATTTGACCTCTTTTGGTTGTGCTCTGAGTAATTTTTCTTTGATATCAAATTGCATTTCCACTGCCAATCCAAAGCAGTGAGAGCTGTCTTGGTATGTATCCATATTCGTTAAAAACTATAAAACATATTCGTATCTGTTAGAGCCGAGAATACTTTGTTATGTTATTCCATGGATCCATAGGGTCTCTTATATAGAGAGAAAACCCTTGGATAAATTACATAGATGTACATAAGATAAATAAGAAATACTCAACGGTACATCACAACATAACGTAAACGTCTACACTCCTCTCAAGATGGAGCATAGATATCAATCATGCTCAGCTTGGAAGAACATCTCTGAAAAGGTCCTCTGAGCAATGGCTTGGTAAATATATCAGCAGTCTGATTTTCTGACTTGACATGTGAAGTGGAAATCCAGCCCTTCTAAATCATGTCTCTAGTGTAGTGACAATCTACCTCGATGTGTTTTGTTCTTTCATGAAAAGCTGGATTATTTGCAATGAACAATGCCGCCTGGTTGTCACATTGAAGCCGCATGGGTAAAGGACATTTACAGTCAAATCTTCCAAGACCGCTCGAACCCACATCATTTCTGCGCTCGCTTGTGCCATGGCTCTATATTCAGATTCAGCACTGGATCTTGCCACAACTGTCTGTTTCTTGCTTTTCCAAGAAACCAAGGAACTTCCTATGAAGATAGCAAATCCTGAAGTAGATTTACGATCCTTTGGACATCCCGCATAGTCTGCGTCTGCACAAGCTGAAATAGACAGATCTGTGTCTTTTCTAAATAACAAACCTGTTCCTGGGGAAGACTTCAGATATCTCAATATCATATACACGACTTCCATATGAACTTGCCTGGGCTGCTCCATAAATTGACTCACCCGATTTACTGCGTAGGCAATATCCGGACGGGTTATGGTGATGTATAGAAGCTTACCCACCATCTCTCTGTATCTTCTTTTGTCCACCTCTTCGGTATCATTGTCATAAAGCCTCATACTTGGGTCCATAGGCGTGCTCGACGGTCTGCATCCAGCCATTCCTGTTTCCACAAGCAAGTCGGTGACATATTTTCTTTGGGTCATCACCATTCCTTGTGCATTTCTTGCAAACTCTATCCCCAAAAAATATCGTATCGTGCCTAGATCCTTCATAACAAACTGGCTTCCCAAAAGAGCTTTGATCATCTCAATCCCCTGAGCATCATCTCCTGTAACCAGAATATCATCAACATATACCATGACAACGACCGTACCTCTCGGGGTCTTCTGGATAAACAACGAATGATCCGCATTTGACCTCTTGAACCCCTGTCGTTCAATTAGCTGGGAAAGTTTCTGAAACCATGCCCATGGGCTTTGTTTAAGGCCATAGATAGCCTTATGAAGTCTACACACCATCTGAGTCTCCCCCTCAGCAGTAAACCCCGGTGGCTGCTGCATGTAGACTTCCTCATGTAGATCACCATAAAAGAAAGCATTCTTTACATCAAGTTGGAAAATAGTCCAGTCACGTACCACAGCAACGGATAGTAGAATGCGAAGAGTCGAGTATCGAGCCACTGGTGAAAAAGTGTCCAAATAATCCACCACATAGGTTTGGGTGAATCCCCGCACGATAAGTCTGGCCTTGTATCGGTCGAGACGCCCGTCTGCATGATATTTAACTGTAAAAATCCATTTGCAACTCACCACAGCTGTGCCCAGAGGAATAGGGACTAGAGACCAAGTCCCTCTGGACTGTAAGGCACGCATCTCCTCCTCCATAGCTAGACGCCAGCAGTCAATCTTCATGGCTTCTTGATAAGTCCGTGGGATGTCAACGGATGAGACAACTGCTGCAAACCTCTCAAAATCACCCGTGAGACGATGAAAGGAAACTTGAGACGCAAGAGGATAGGATGCACATTGCCTCTTCTGCTTCCTATGAGCAATAGGACGATCAAGGTCATCTGTCACAGTAGTAGCTGGCGGATCCTCCTCCTGTAGCAACGGTTCCTGCATAGGTGCATTATCTAACCCATCATTAGTGTTAATATCAGACCATACCTGAGGCGTGCTGGATGGTTGGCGTGTAGCTTGAGCAGGCCCTGACCGCCTTTGTAGAACTTAGGAAATGGTAGAACGGGTGGTGGTGGTGGTGGTGGAGGTGGTGGTGTGGTGGACTCAGATTGACCCAGACTTGGAGGTAGGGGTACATAGACATTAGTATCCGTGCATGTGGAGGAAACTAATCTGTCACCTGCAGGGGAGAAGTACATAACTGGTTAAAAAAATGTACATCAGGACTGACATAGTACTTGCCACAAATAGGATCATAGCAACGATATCCTTTATGTGTCCTGGAGTAACCCACAAAAACACACTTAACAGCTCTAGGAGAGAGCTTGTCAAGTCTTGGAGATAATCGATGAATAAAAGCGACAATCCCAAAGACACGAGGAGTAAGTGAAAACAAGTCTTTGTCAGGGAAAAGAACAGAGATAGGGGCCTTTTCCCCAAGAACTGTAGATGACATGCGATTGACCAGATAGCATGATGTGAATATGGCATCCCCCAAAAAGGCTAACGGTGCACAACTTTAAATAAGTAATGTGCGAGCAATGTCAAGAAAGTGTCGATGTTTTCGTTCCGCAACACCATTTTGTTGAGATGTGTACGCACATGTTGTTTGGTGGATAATCCCCTTTGAGGAAAGAAACCGAGCAAGAGAACTAGTGCAGAACTCCAACGCATTATCAGCGCGCACATACTTAACAGTAGATGAAAAAACATTCTGCACTTCATTGATAAGATTTTGGATAACACTTCCTGCTTCAGATTTATTTTTAAGAAGAAAAGTCCAAGAAACACGGGAAAAATCATCAACTACAACAAGATAAAACCTATGTCCCTGATGATCTGGGACACGACTCGAACCCCAAATATCTATATGAAGTAACTCAAACGGGAAGCGACTGCTCCGACCCTGACGACTAGGAAAGCTCGAACGATGGTGCTTCCCTAACTGACATGCTTCACAACTAAATGACGAAGAAGGAGATATCTGAGGCAGGAGGTGACGCATTTTCTGCAGCGGTAGGTGACCAAAGCGAAGGTGCCATGTGTATGGAGAAACGGATCCCTGAGAGTGTAATGAGACGCCAGCATAGGAGTGCCGAACCAGACGGTAGAGGCCATTGTGCTCAGAACCACAGCCAATCACCCTGCCCATTAGTATGTCCTGAAAAATGACAAAAGATGGGTCAAATATAGCACGACAATACAAATCTTTTGTAATCTGACTGATTGATAATAAAATCATAGAGAATTCTGGTGCATGTAGAACGTTCTGTAAGTGCATGGACGGCAATAAAGCAGTCTCCCCCTGACCGACGATGGGGGAATGGGTGCCATCAGCGATGACTACGGAGCGACCAGACTGAATAGCTCTGTAGGACTGCAGGTGATCTCTATCTCGACAGAGATGATGTGTGGCTCCGGAGTCAACAATCCAACCTGAGAGATCATGGTTATGACAAGAGGCAGAAGCACTACCTGAGGTACTAGCAGCAACAGATGTACTGGCGGACACAGAAGCAGCAACGTCAGGTGTATCAGCACCCTCTGATGATGTCTGTGGCATAATATCTCGAAGTCGTGCCACTAGCTCTTCGAACATGTGATCGGAAGTAGGCGTGGATGGAACCTGAACATGATCAGCTACACGTGCAGAAGGAGGAAATCCATGCTTGGAATAGCATGTATCCTCTGAATGACTGGTTCAACGACAAAAAGAGCATGTGGAACGCACACGACCTCCTCGGCCACGTCCGCTACCTCCTCGGCCACGAAAGGAAGACGAACTACCTCATCCTCTAGAGACCGTCAGTGCTGACGGAGATGGGGTTGCGGCACTAGAGGGAACGGAGATCCGACTGAGTCTCCTGTAGACTTCCTCCAAAGGAGGAATAGTAGCATCAGCGAGGATCTGAGACCGGGCTGCTTCGTATTCCGGATCAAGGGCAGCAAGTAGAACTCCTACCATAGTGGCATTGCGAAACGTCTTCTGCTGCTCGGGGGTGGCTGTGAGCGATATGGTGCTGTATAATTTCTCGAACATCCCACGTAGGGACGTGTATAGAGAATGAAGGGGCCGACCATTCTGCTTCCTGGTAAAAATATCATGCTGCAACTGCAGCATCTTCCTCTCATTCCGCACTTGAGAGTATGTTGTAGCCATAATATCCCACATCGCCTTGGCGGTGGGTTGATGAAGGACATCGTTGGCGATCTCCATCGTGAGCGTCCCTGACAGCCAGACCTTTGCGTAGGTGTCATCAGCCTCCCATGAGGCATATAATCCCGTCTTCTCCGGCAGCTCATCTTCGGTAAGAATATGCTTCTTACCACATGACTTCATAAGACTGAGGAACTGCATAGCCCACAGTTCGTAGTTCGTCCCGTCCATTTTGACGATTGGTGCCGAACCTTTAAAGGCACCTATGGCGAGCATATCAACTTTTTGTTCTGACATATTGCCGGAGAAGGAAAACTAGGGATGATAGACAAAAGAACTGGCGTCTACAAAGACCTTTGTGGATTCAAGTGCATATGTAGACGTTATGCACTCGAATCCATTGTCGATTCGATACCGGCCGAAGAAGAGGTGCCGCAAAGAGCGACGGTTGCGGTAGGCGGCAACGAGAGGAGGCTGGGGAAGCCTCGGCAGGAGAGAGGCGGCAGGAGAGAGGCGGCGGGAGGAGGGGCCCGACGGCGGTGCTGGCGGTGGCTGGAGGGGCCCGGGTAGAGGGTTTTGGTGGCGGATGAGGCCTCGGCCTCGGGTGGTGGCGGCGGCGTGTGGGTGGGGGGGGGGGGGGCGGGTGGAGAAAACCCTAGATTAGGGTTTTGGCTCTGATACCATGTTAGAGCCGAGAATACTTTGTTATGTTATTCCATGGAGCCCTAGGGTCTCTTATATAGAGAGAAAAACCTTGGGTAAATTACATAGATGTACATAAGATAAATAAGAAATACTCAACGGTACATCACAACATAACGTAAACGTCTACAGTATCCATGTCTATTCAATTTTTTGTATGGATTATGTACATTAGCCAAAATCTGAAAATGAACATCTATATTCTTAAAAAATGGATACGGTTGTGGACACACAAATATAGCTATATGTATTAGCTTTTGTACCTAATGTTTAGACACTTGCCCATAGAATGCTGCTTTGAAGGAAATTATTCTTAAGTGTCGGTACTGTCTAGGGTGATGTTTGCTGCATTTGACAGTCACATAATAGGATTTGTGTTGCATTTTGCCAACATTTTTGTTCAATATATTTTTTAATTATCGATGAACTCGTGTGGTAATACTTTTCCTTTTTTTTTGAAAACTATATGATATTTTAACTTACTATTTAGCTGAGTTTGGAAATCTCTGATTATATTATATCTTTAATGATGGTTGTGTAGAAGCTTGAAGAAGAATTGATTGTTGTCAAAACAAGATATTCACAACTAACAAAGATAGGAAAGGTGCGCTACAATCTCATATGCATGGTTATTAGCATATTGGTTTATTCTTCCCGAGAAAAAAATGCACATTTTTAACAATGACTTGCTTATTGAGCTCTAAATTTTCATAAAATGCCATTGGCTGTTTTGCAGATCCAAGAAATGTTTTTTAAAATTTGAGATTACAATGATAGACTAAAGAACTGTGAGCAAGAATTTCAGGTCTTCTTTTTCTATTGCAATTAGCATTAAACCATCAAATGAAATATTCTTCTTTGTGGTGCTGCTTATTTTACTTGAAATCTTTTTTTAGTTAATAACATGGTTGATTAGACTAGTTTGACCATTTTTAATCTTTTTGAACTTTGAGATGGCTTCCTCAAAAGGGGTTGTCTGTCCTCTTATCTCAAACTAAAAGAGAACGAGACTTTTTATCCAAGATAGTAAATGTATATAACTTGTCATGAAACTATGCTTTCCTGACATGGCTACTTCCTATGATTGAACCAATTGGCTCTAGAAACCATTTGTTCACTTGAAACAAAAACCTACATGCTCTTTGAAGTTTGTTTACATTGAAACGTAGAAGGATCTTGGGCATGGCTCTATTTAATACTTGTACCTATATATATTGTACTTATTAATCCATTTCATGATAGAAAAATCGAGCCTTCTGTGTGAGGTTGGTAGTTCATCATTTCCATGGTTTTCTCCCTTTATCAAAATAGGATTCCACATACACTATATGAGTGCTCTTCCGACATGGTATCCAAGCCAATCACATCTAGGGTTGGTTTCTTCCTGGAAACTCTCTATGTATTCGGTAGTTGGTACACCATGAAGGTCGTGAAAATTCCATGTTCTCAGCACGCATTGCGGGTCATGAAAACACTCGATGTTTACAATTTGCAGAAATCGATAGTCAGTACTTGATTGGTTGGGTCACTGACTAAGGATTAATTGACAGTCAGATTACTCATTGGATTTTTTTCGAGCTTTAGTCATTTTTTATTTTTTTAATTATTTTAAATATATAATCAATTTTTTTATAAATATATTCTTATTTATTTGCATAGAATTAGACATTTTTAATACGATAATATATTCATAAAAACATAACAAGAATACGACACCTATTAAAAAATTAACATTTATAAAAATGAAAAGCATAAATATACTAAGCAATAGCAATAGCAGTGAGTGAATATCATATAAAAGTTATTCAACTCATATGTAGATGTTTATAGTAACCAATAACATTAGCATTAACAATAATACAAAACTAGAATAACATAAACTATTGTTGTTCCTTGAATTTTAACCATCTGTTCTGCCGTACCCAGTTAAGGAATAATATGCCCCCACCCCCATGCCACCATACCCCACCAAGCATCCTTCTCCTCGTGATTCTGATGATAGTGATTGCCTTCCGTATCATTAAGATAACTTGGATCTTTTCTTTAATGTTCATTGTTTCTTTCTTTAGCCTTTTATATATGAGAACACAATTTGTGCACAAACTTGTTGTATGAGTTCCTCTTATTATGGAAACTTATTGCATGTTCCTCTTATTGTTGTATGAGAACACGCATGAAGTCTGGTGAACAATACCAAGAGACCCGAGGAAATCAGACAGTTGTAAAGTGGAGAACTCCAAGGCATTGTCAGAATGAATAAACTTTACATGAGGAGAACAAATATTCTTTATTACAATCAGAAATGATTTGATGACATGACCAACTTCAGACTTATTCATTAACGAAAACCCAAGATAATCTAAAGAAATCATCTACAATGACCAGATAAAATGATGTTCTTAATGATAAAACGATATCCTTAATGATTAGGAACTTGATTAGGATCACAAATATCGAAATGAAATAACTCAAATGACTGATTACTATGACGAATCGGAAAGGAGGAATGATGGTGCTTCCCAAGTTGACATGCCTCACACTCTAAGGTGGCGTGAGGAAATATCTGGGGGAGGACATGACATAGCTTCTGCAGAGGAAGATGTCCAAAGAGAAGATGCCACATGAACGAAGAAACTGATCCAGAAGGAACAATGGCACCACCAACAAAAGGAGGCTGGACTAGTTTATAAAGCTATCACTGCTCACAACCACATCCAATCACCCTACTCGTGAGTATGTTAGAAAAAACAAGAGATGGGGGTTCAAATATGGCACAACAATGTAAATATTTGTAATCTGACTGATAGACAAAGATTCATATGAAAAACATGTGCACACAAGACATTTTGTAGATGTATGCGTAAGTGATCCTCATTTGCAATTACCACAGATCTTCCGGGAGGGAGAGATCTGTAGGAGTTTAACTGTATTCTATCTTGGCACAATGATGAGACGCTCCAAAGTCCATAATCCAGTTAGTCAAGTTCGAGTTGCGACAACTGGTAAGTGCATAGGCTATACATGAGGAGCTAGTGGACGCTCTGGCAGCAACATCAATATATGATGATCTTGTAGGAGGTGTAGTCGGAGTAGTTATCATTTCCCTCATTCGAGAGACAATGTCATCGTGCCTCGGGTGTTGAGTAGAAGTAGCCTCAATTTGCTTAGCCACACATGCAGATGCTGGGTAACTATGCTTCTGATAGCACGTATCCTCTGAATGACATGACCTATGACAGAATGTGCACAGACCCTGCTGATGTCCTCCTCCTCGACCTCGTGGGGTACATATACGAAATTGAGATGTACCCCCTCTACCACGAGAAGTTGCCATCGTAGAGGGGGTTTGAGTCACTGTAGGGAATGAACTGATGATCTTACTTAACCTTTTGTAGGCTTCCTTCATCTGTGGAGTAGTCTCTCCTGTAAAAAACTAAGTACGTACATTATCATACTCAGAGTCGAGAGAGGATAGAAACACTCATGTCATAGTGGCATTTCTGTAAGATTGTTGCAACTCTATGTAGGTAGTAATGTGCATGAAGCCATAGAGCCTCTAAAACATGGCTCAAAGATGTGAGAAATGGACATGAAGAGGTCGATCATTCTTCTTGATCGAAAAAATGTCATACTAAAGCTGGAGGATCTTGCTCTCATTCTTTGCTTGCCCATATGTAGCAGCTAGGATGTCCCACATGGCCTTGGATGTGGGATGAGGAATGGTCTGATGATCGAAAAATCCTCAAACAAGATCCGGGTAAGGTGTAGAAACAAGGGCCGTTGCGATCCGAATCTCGGAGATCGATCAATCAAGAAAAATAGACCACCAAAATATAATAATCAGACAAAAAGCTGAATAGCGGTCTTGCTATTTATTTAACCTGGTATAGCGACCAGGGTCGAACACAAGAAGCACCAATTGGCCAAAGACCTACGAAGTAGTCTAAAATCGAAAATAAAAGGAGAAAATATTTTTTTGGTGAATTTTATGGATTTTTAAATTTTTTTGTATTTTCAATTATGAAGAAAATATATAAAAAGGCTAAAAAGAGTGCAAACAAATAATTATTTAATGCATCAAAACAAATCCAAAAATTGTAGTAAAATATTTTTTGGGTTTTGTGATTTAAGTGTTTTGGTAATTTCTCAGAATTTTATATTTTTAATTGATTTTATAAAAATAGAACAAGGCAAAAATGAGAATCAATGTGTAGCCAGATTTGAAAGGCTATTTACAAATAGATAAATAGTCTATAAAAATTTGGAGATAATTTTATATGAAGCTACAAGTAAAACTAAACTACAGGAAAAGAAATTGCATTTTTTTGATTTTTTTAGAATTTTGAATGATTTCTACAATGTTTTTAGGGTTTTTAATTTTTAGGGGTTTCATATATCACAATGCAGCAAAAATTAAACTGAAGCAAGAAGGCAACAAGACTAACAAATACTAATTTTTTTAGAATCTTTGGAGGGTTTCTAATATTTTTAGTTTGATTTTTTAATTCAAACAGTAGCAAAAAATAGATGTTTTTGAATTTTTAAAATTAGAAAAAAAAACACAAAAATGTTGCAAAAATTTAGTGGAATTTTTACACAGTGACAGGGGCCACGTATCTAAATTTTCAGTGGATTTGGACTTGATTTGATATTTTATTCAATCAATAAACAAGGCACAACACATAGGGACCTAATCGCAAGAAAAACAAGTTTCAGGGGCTAAAATGAAAAACGTATGAAAACTTTAGGGGGTCAACTATAAATTTCACGCTAAATTCAACACATTCTCAAATATATCACGCACATGGGTATAAATGCAATATTTGAAACTAAAAGTTCAATTCATAACATTCATAAACCCAAGCCCTTACATGCAATTTTCCCAAATATCACGTGTCGAAGCATGTGCACCACATCCAGAGGGACTAAAATGCAAACATTAAAACTACCAGGTCCAAAGTGCTATTATTTCAAAATAAAAACAACTACGACACGTATTTACAGGACTAAACTACAAATGCTAAAGAAAGAGGGGCCTAAGTGATATTTACCCCTTTATTATGATCCGACGGATGGAAGGCGCCTCCATCTCAGATCTGACGGTTGAGAACTGCGGATGCCCCTTCGTTGATCGACGCCTCAGATCTGATCCTCAGATGGATCTGACGGTCACGCGCCTCGCGCGAACGGATGGACGAGATCTAATCTGGAGCGAGGGGCTCGATCGAATGACTTCAGAGGGTCCTCGAAGAACTGCTCGCCGGCGAGGTTCGTCCGGCGACTGTACACGCGAGGGACCTCCTCTGGTGCTGCTGAAAGGGGAAAACGAAGCTGGAGGTGCTCCGCATCTGATGGGGGTCTCCCGATGAAGCCAGGAGAGACCAAGGTGCTCCGGTGATGAAGGGGACCTGGGGCTCCTATTCCTGAGTAATCGGCCCTCCAAATGAGGCTCCTTAGCCTTTGTACCTGCACAGGATGCAAGAAGGGTCGAGGAAAAACTACCTCAACCCATTAGCGGGCGAAGGGGGTGATCGGATGGGGCGCTACGTGGTTCTCCGGCGAGTGGCGACAGAGGAGAACCTAAGTCTGGGTTTCAGGACGAACCAAGATGATCGGAGGGGTGAAGAACATGCGGAGAGGTCTCGTGAAAGTGTGGTTTTTGTCGGATGGTCGAAAAGATGAACATATGATCGGGAATCGGTCGGCGAAGGCCGGCGGCGTGAAACCTAAAGATTGGAATCTAAACGAAACTACGGCTAAATGGAGTACCTGATGGTCGAAATCGTCTGTGGTGGAGGTCAGCTAGCTCCCAGGATTGTTGCCTCGATGGAGCGACGCCTCCCAGAGGCACGGGCTTCGCTAGTGGTGGAGCTCGACGATGATGGTCACCGGATCTAAGGCTTCGCCTCCAAACACTCGCTGCAATACGCTAGCTCACTCACTGTCACTTGAGGAGGAAGGTGGAGGTCACTGGGGTCGAAGACGGGGGCCAAGGGTGAGTGAAATGGCGGCTGGGAGGCGAAGCTTTATACTGGTGCAGGTCCGAAAAGGTTGGAGTCAGACGCGTCAATCGATGCACGGACCCCTAACGAGAAGGTCGGGCGAGGATCATGGATCATGGAGTGACAATCGGAGCTCGGGGTTCGAGGAAATGGATGGCGGATCGCATCAGGGAAAATTGTGAAAAATCGGGTCAGCACAAGATCCGCTAAGAAGTGGTCCAAGTGGGGAGTTGACCGGGGATCAACAATCCCCCATGGACCAATCAGATTATTTCATTTCGAAATTATTTGAAAATTGATTTGAAAATAGCAAATGATTTTATTTCAAAATATTTTCTAAATAAAAAATGTTTCTTGTTTTTCAAATTATTTTTTAGTGATTTTTATTTATTTTTGAAAAATAAATTAATGTATATACATAATATATTATTATATATTGTTTTATAAATACCTAGGTATTTTTTATTTTTATTTTTATTAGTTTATTTTTATACAATTATCCCTATTTTATAATTTTATTTATTTACAACATAAAATTTGGGATATAAAATACTTTTTATTTGATTTTTATTATGTATTTACAAGGGCAAAATAAATAAGGATATGTACATTTGTACATGGTATATACAAGGGTGAGAGAGAGAATTTATTTCCATTTTTATTTTATTTTATTTTTAGAAATATATACAGATTATGAGGAACACATATGTATTTTTATTTTATGAAAATAAAATATATACACCATGAGGGAGAATATATGTACAATGGTAAATGGCCCTATCTCTCTCTACTTGTTTTATTTTGCGGTCAGGCCAATGATTTGGCCCTCCCTTGGGTTCGGGTCACTCAATATTATTTTAAATATTTCCCTCTTTTTCTTTATTTCTGTATTCCTTTATTTTGCACAAAAGCATGCTTAATTATTGCTATTTACACAAAGCATGCAGTTTGACTTATTTATCATATTTACAAATATTTACATGGTGTTTTACAAAGAATTTTGGCTAAAATAAAGGAATAAAGAGTAATGAATGGGGATTCATCACCCCTTTATACTTTACTTTTGCTAGTCCTTTAGCAAACACTTATTTGAAGAAGAAAGAAAAAGAAAAAGATGGGAAACCACGGTTGATTATTAAACTTTCCTTCATTAAAATGAAATATGGAGCTCAGTCAGACCTTTGGATTATTAATTTATTGGAACCTTATTTGGACTTAAGCTTAAAACTAAACAGCCTCTAAGTTCCACCGATCTATGATCAAGACTCCTCAATAAATCATATCAGAACAAGTCTACATACACAAACTCTAATGACCATGAATATTTCCCTCGTACTGTGTAAGTGATATGTAGCTCCCCACCTCAGAAATGACAAAGAAACAACCTCCCTCGAAAAGGTAACTCTAATGCCTCAGTCTAGCAACTCTTTCCTCGAGGAGCGGGGTATTCTCTTCTAAGTTTCAAGTACAACCGGCTCAAGAAGTGGGGGAAGAAGAGAATGGACCATGACCAGTGTAGCCATGTATCCCTGGGGCTGGGAGCTCAAACCAGTGTAGTTGAGTCTCCCGCTGCAAGCTTCATGAGATGGTCATGTGTAACATAAGCTTTTCTTTATTTGGCTATATACACTCTGGTGGGTATTTTATATTCAATCAGACCCGCCACTTTTTTAGAGTTTTTCTTTCTTTGTACATTTTTTGATGTGCATATGTACAAACATATCTACATGGTGCAGCATATATACATAAGAAGTTTTTCCTCTTGAGCCAGTAGACTATCCCTCTTTTGAAGCTTTATTGCAACCCACAACTCCTGTCTTTAGACTTCATCACCACCAGACCAAGTTGAGACGCACTTCCTTCACTATAAGAAGAAGAGAGGTTCCGCCTATAAGTACTACCCTCATATGCTACCCCAAGCCAAAGGAAACTGCCTCCTCACCACCTCATCCTTGCAGAGCTAAGTGTAAAGTGCTGATGCAAGTAAAGCCATTATCTCTGAGAGTCATGTGTGCGTTGTTAAGTGTCTACTTAGGCTCATCAAGATGACATATGCTCATAGCCTAGTGGACTCAAAGAATTAAGTCGAAATGGACCTGAAAAGTCTTAATCATAAGCCCTATAAGGTTCCTCTTAGAATTGTGGATTAAGGTCTTAACCAAGCTCCATTTTCCAATTTAATTCCAGGCTAGTTAAAATGTCAACTATGATTTGGAAAAACTGTACAAATATTTACAAATATGCAAATTTTACAAATTTTTACAAATGTGCAAAATTTTTAAAAAAGTTTGAAAACATGGATGTATGCATGAATGCGAAGTTTTGCAAAATATTTACAAAAATTTACACAAGATTTTTGCAAACTTTTTGTTTTTCAAACATTTTACAAAAATTTGTACTAACTACACACATATTCGATATCAAAATATTTACAAACTATTTACACAAATCATTTTTACAAACATTTGTACAAAAATAATTTTTATAAATAGTTATTTATGTGCAAGAAGAATTTTATGTAGAAGGGAAAATTTTAAATTTTTATTGATTTTAAGCCATTTTATTTATTAACACATTCGCACAAAGTACGAGTTATGGCTAAAGTATATATGAAATATATACGACACCCCCCTATACTTAGCTTGAACGATGTCCTCAGAGTGAATCAAGAGCATGAATAAGACATAACTCGTGCTTAGTATATGGAAGTGAAAAGGAATGGTATATACAAAGACGAATGAAAGAGTAGAATGAAGAGGACTCGGTGTTTCCCCCTATACTTAGGATCATGTAATCCTAAGTATAGCAAGTTCTACATTAAGGGAAATCCGAGTGGAAGGATGTACAGGGTCTACCTCCCCTATACTTAGGGCCTGTTTGGTTGCAGGGTTGGGCAGGGTTGGCCCAACCCTGGTTACTATTCACAAGGGTACTTCCTCCTCACAGATTACTATTCACCCACCCCAACCCCAGCCCAACCCAACCCAGTCCAACCCAGCAACCAAACAGGCCCTTAGGGTAAAATATCCCTAAGTATAGGCAGCAAAACAGAGGTATAAAGAATCAATAGAATACCCGAGAGTCCTACACCCCCTATACTTAGGGTAAAGTATACCCTAGTATAGCAGAATCATAAGATGAAGAAGGGGTGTGGGACTAAAGAATGGAGTGATATGGACAACTGGATCTATACAAGTCGGAAGAACAGTGATAATCAAGCGTGAGATGCAATAGATGTGAGTAAAGAGACCACATCTCACGCAAAGTGAATAGGGGCAACATCAACGACCCGCGACTCATGATCTAGATATGGTTTGAGCCGCTGACCGTTAACACGAAAGGTAACATCAGAAGACAACTCAGATATATCGATACTCCCATTGTCATGTACCTTTCGGACCAGATAGGATCCCTTCCATTTGCTCTGTAGCTTCCTTGGAAATAAACGATGCCTAGCATCAAACAACCACACACTCTGTCCTGGCTCAAACTGCTTGTGGCTGATATGAGAATCATGCCACCCCTTCACTCTCTCCTTATATTGTAGGCTGCTCGAAAAGATTGTATCACGAAGCTCCTCCAGGGCTGCTAACTTTGCCCTCCTCTGATTTCCTACACTCACTGGATCCATAAGTATATATGTGACTGTCCAAAGTAACCTATGTCTCAGCTCAACAAGTAAATGGAAGGGCTTTCCATAAACGAGGCGAAAGGGAGATGTATCCAAAGGAGTCTTGAAGGACGTCCAATATGCCCACAAGTCCGAGTCCAAAAACTGTGACTAATCCTTTCGGTCAGGGTATACAACCTTATGCAATATAGACTTGATCTCCATGTTCTACACTTCAGCAAGACCATTCGTCTGAGGGTAGTATGGAGTGGCTACTCGATGGTCTATGCTGAACTTGCAAGGGCCTTTACCTTGTCGTTGACGAAATGAGACCCCCCCATCAGATATCAACACTCGAGGTATCCCGAACCGTGAAATGATGTTCTTCCTCAAAAATCGGTAAACAGTCCTAGCATCTGCGGTTCGGGCGGGGATGACCTCAATCCAACGACTCACATAATCCACGGCCAACAGAATGTACTCAAATCCCTGACTCTTAAGGAATGGAGCCATGAAATCGATGCCCACGCGTCAAAAACCTCACAGAAGTGTATGGGCTGCATCGGCGTCATATCACGTTGTCCACAAGTGCCCATCCTCTGACAGTCAGTACACCTCTTCACAAACTCATCAGAGTCCTTGAAGAGAGTAGGCCACCATAGGCCGGATTGGAGCACTTTTTGTACCGTTCTCCTCCCAGAGTGATGTCCTCCTGCCTCAAGCTTGTGGTAGCAAGTAAGGACGCTATGGTGCTCCTCCTGAGGAATGCACCGACGCCAGATGCTATCCCCTCCTTCATGATAAAGGACGGGATCCTCCCAATGGTAAAACTTGGCCTTCGTGAGGAAGGTCTCAAGTTTCTGCATGGACCAATCTTGTGGAACTTTCTTGGAAACAAGATAGTTCACAATATCGGCATACCATGGGAGAGAGGCGATAGCAAGGATCACCTCATCTGGGAAGGTCTCACAAATAGGCTCAATCTGCTCAGAATCCTCAAGATATTCCTATCGGGAGAGATGATCCGCCACCACATTCTTGACTCCATGCTTATCCTTAAAGTCAATATCAAACTCCTGGAGTAGAAGGATCCATCTGGTCAATCTGGCTTTGGCATCCTTCTTTGGCATGAGGTACCTGATGCTGGTATGATCTGTATAGATGGTCACTCTAGATCCAATGATGTAAGATCTGAACTTATCTAGGGCGAATACTACGGCTAGCATCTCCTTCTCAGTGACGGTGTAGTTCCGCTGAGCGGCATATAAAGTCCGGCTAGCATAGTGAATAGCAAAGGGGACTCCATCCCTCATCTGTCCCAGCACGGCCCCCACAGCAAAATCGGAGGCATTCGTCATGATCTCGAATGGGAGAGACCAATCAGGCGGCTGGAGAACAGGAGCCTCTACAGCTAGACTCTTGAGAGTCTCAAATGATGGTAGACACTTATCATCAACTAGAAACTCGGTGTCTTTCGTCAGCAGATCAGTCAACGGTCGGGTAATCCTACAGAAATCATGTATGAACCGTCGGTAGAAACCAATGTGCCCCAGAAAAAACTGTAATTGCCGTAAGTTGGACGGTGGATTGAGTTTTCTAATGACATCCACCTTGGCTGCATCAACCTCCATGCCCCTGTTGGAGATGATATGGCCAAGCACCGTCCCTTGAGTCACCATGAAGCAACTCTTCTCCCATGACAACACCAGGTGAACCTCTATGCATCGTTGAAGGATGCGGTCTAGGAAGTCAAGACAGGAATCGAATCCGTCGCCGTAGATCAAAAAATCATCCATGAAGACCTCCAAGCACTCCCCCACCATATCCGAAAAGATGGACAACATACACTGCTGGAATATCTCCAAAGCGTTGCACAATCCAAAGGGCATGCGTCTAAAAGCATATGTCCCGAAGGGACAGGTGAAGGTGGTCTTGTCTTGGTCCTCGACACAATGGCCACCTGATTATATCCGTAGTACCCGTCCAAGAAACAGTAATGGCTCTTCCCTGCCAGCCTCTCTATAATCTGATCAATAAAAGGAAGAGGGAAATGATCCTTCTTGGTGGCCTGGTTCATGCCCAAGGTGTACTACAAATGTGACAGTCCCAATATCCTCTTCTCTTTGCTTCTAAACAACTTCAGAACTAAGATCTAAGAGACATCTTTGAGATCATATCTCAAGTTATGTAACAACCAAATTATAAAACACTTATTATCATTCTAAATGATTAGGATATTATCTACATTTAGCATGATGAACACAAATGGCACTCTCACTAAGCTTCATATGGTTCATCAAGATTCTATCTAAAATCATAACATTTATAATTTCATCAAATCTTATGTTCCAGCTACAAGAAGCTTATTTAAGTCCATAAATGGATTTATTTAGCTTGCACATCTTGCTTTCCTCAACCATGAAGCCCTGGGGCTACTTCATGTGAATATCCTCAGAGCGGAATGCAATCTTGACTTCTTTCTCTTGAAGATACATTTACACCTATATGGGTCTTACCCATATAGGTGGATCCTCGAGGGTTCATATACACCACTTGTATATGAAGTCTACTTTATACTTTATTGCTAACATCCATCTTTCCATGTCATGATTTTCAGAGACTTCATTATATGAAGTCAGATCATTGTCAGACTTAACTGACATGTGGAACACATCCTCAAACTCATTTGAAGAGGTATTAATGTTTCATCTTTAACTGTCCTTTTAGTTTCTGATTTCAGGAGCCTCATTATCATCTCAAGATTAAATGAGTTCCTTTACTTCATTTTTCTTCTAGATTCTCAAGATAGTCATCTTATAAGAATCATATTCTAAAAGATGAGATCTTTTAAGAATCTCAAGGTCATAAAATGGGTACACAATACCATCCTTTATTTTCCTAATGAAGTAGCACTTTCAAGTGCTAAATTCCATCTTACTTGCTTGGAACCATATTAAGGATATATATTGTAGTCTCTACTACATATATACCCGGAAACTAATAGGTAATTATGCTAAAAGTCATTATTGATCAAATCATGTCATACATGACCTAGTTGTATCTCCCTACAACTCTCTTGAGTTTAGGTTTATTAGGAGGAGTGAGATAAAAATAATATTCATATCTCTATAAGGTATTCCATGAATTCATCTAATAGGTACTGATTACCTAGATTAGACTAAATTCATTTCCATCTTCCTTCAAACTTTGGTTCCAAACCAAAATTATGAAATCTTTGAACATTTCAAAGGTTTCTAATGGTGAAGGGAGGAAGTCTTATATCACAAATAATTATTAATAGATATCACATATCCATAATGTTTATTCTGATATAGATGATCCACATACATCAATATGTATTAGATATTGAATACCTCGACATCTTATACCTTTCCCAAAGAAGGGTATATTGGATATTTTACTTTGAATACAATATTCATAAGTATGTAAGTTTTGAAATTTTATACATTCTAAAGTTTCATCTCTTACTAATCTATTAATCAAATCAACAGATAAATGTCCGAGGTTTGATGCCAGATCATTGTTAAATGATCTTCATTCTAATATTGATCTTTTAAAGGTTTAATTTCAATATTAGAAATCTTAATGAACCATTCATTAATTTTCTAATTTAGTAGAGCCCACTAGAAGCCAGACTACTATCTGAAATATATCCATCATAACTCTTTATGATAGGTTTATTTCAGAATTCATGTTTATTTCCAACACTTGGAAATAAACTATGAGTGTATTCTAATATCCAGGTCATAGAGACATTCTCCAAGACTAAGGGCTCCCACTAAAATAATGAAGTCTGTATATCCAATAGAGATTGTTGCAATAATTGCATCAAAATCCATGTAGATGACTATTAAACCTGAAGATCAAATTCTCCAATCTTCTAAAACATATGCAACCCATTGCAGTGTTGTTAAATGATTGAGATACAATTATAAGACTTTATCTTATTCAATAAGCAAGTCAATATTATTGATTTAAGTAGATTATTCTGATGCTCTATCCGAGTCATTCTTTAAGGATTCTAGACGGACTTGATAGTCATACTATCAACACATCAACTTATTACAGTATTGGCATTTATCCAACTATTAGGATGTCATATGGAAGTCATAGAAGTACAGTCAACTCCTTGACTATCCTTCTCATCTTGGGTCTGACCCATGCTTCCATTGCGCTCCCTTTATCTATAAACAACCATTGCTTAAGACTAAGGTAACTCTTATGTTAAATTCAAAAGAATTCAATGTAGATCATTTCAACATTTATATATGCTTCATTAAATTCAGACAATATAAATATTATGAAGCTTCATGAATGACTAGAGTATAGACAGTAGAATGATGACACTCATCGTGTCTACATCCATCTAAACTCTTAAAACATTGGTTCAGGTAGGTATTCAAATATTTTGAATACATCATCTCTTATAGAGCTACCATTCTGCATGATGCAGTGAACCGTGTCATTCATGATAAATGTCAAGAGCACATATGTATGCCGAAATATCTTCTTAGATTTTTATAAAGATTAATTGACAATTATGATCATCATCGACATGTCACTTCCAAAGTACATTTAATGATATCAAGACTATAGAGACATACAAACCCTAAGGTTATAGATCTATTGTCTATTTAATTATCATTCATCATTATTACGAGGAGACTTGCACATTGCAACCACATACATTATGTGTCCAACTGCAAGCACAATATCTGGATCATGGGTCCAATTCATGATATCATACTGGTTATTATTGAATACAGTATTGAGTGGGTTTAATGAAGGATTATCTGAAATAAGAAATTTACATAAGTGTATATATTTATATATATACATATTTTACTTTGATTTAGGATTTTTTATATCAAAGTTGTCTTGCCTTGTCAACACTGAAAGTTCATTCCCTTAATCACTTTCAATGTAAGAGATATACTTACTATTATATCTCAGCAAGACATGGGATCTCCTTCCTTATCTTTGTCACAATCCCAATAATATGAGAATCTGTAACTCCGATAAAAAGAAGCGGGAACACATTCCACCTTGCAAGTCCAACCTGCATCTCCTAATTCGGTCTTTAACACCCAGGCCCACCACCCCTAAGGTGATGTTGACCCGTCATTAATTGAACCAACCGTCAACAGGAATAGTACTCGCTATGCGCAATCCAATATCGCCCCAATAATATGAGGATCCAATATTGGGGTCAATACGCATATGGCCTTACTCTTTCGAGAAGCAAAGAGCCTGATCCACATGCGCTTCCATATAGGAGCTGTCACTTCGGACAGACATCTTCTACATACAATCCCTGGCGACGGAACCCTTCGCTTTGACGGGAGACCATGGATATCACTTATGTGATCCTCCATTTCATAATCAAGTTCTAATTAATCATTATGAATCACATTCATTATGATCAATTCTTCCCAGGGAAATAACAACTCTACTCATAACAGAGCCGTTTAAATTTTAATTGGATTCCAATTAATCTAATCATATTAAATTAATGATCCAATCAATATCCAACAAACATTTTAATTGTTACTTGAAATTATGGTATTATCTCAAATATATATTATTTCAAATTTTAATAATTGGAAATACATCATGATTTCTTAAGCATTATACTGACCCTACCCGTTGTCATGGACAGTACCGACGGGAGTGGGATAGACCGTACACGGTGCAACCTGCTACCCCAACGCTCCCCGACTAGACACCATATCCACCTCGGGAAAGGAAAATGCAAAATAGACCACTTTGTACTTGAGATGATCATCGGTTCTTCAACCAAAATTATATCATATAATATTAATCAAAATAATTTTGATTAACATTATAATGAGATTTGCTAAACAAATCCCAAATCCTATTAAGCAACATGTTTGTTGGAATGTAGATCATGTAGATCATGTAACCAATTTTGTGATATAGATCACATCTAATCAATTATTGGTTAAGGCTATGTCATTTAAGGAAATAATTATCATCAAATATTTCACAAATATTTATGCACAATTATTCCATGAAATTAAATAATTTAATTTCACAAATTAATTAAATAACAATCACTAGGTTCTTGATTAGGAAAGTATTTCCAGCAGTGATCCTCACTTACTAAAAATATCATATCTCAATCAATTTAAATCCAAATTAAGAAAAATAAGTTTCTAAAGTTTAATAATTTTATTTACAATAGAACCTAATTGATTTTCACGTATTTCAAGGCATTTCAAATCAGCAATTAACTCTTTAATTACGTTGAGATTCGCAGTCCCCGAAACTATGGATACATGTTCACTAAAATGATCATAACTTGAGCATGCGGAATCCAAATTACGTAAACTCAGATCCTACGATTTCCTTATTTAATGAGGAACAAAATCCAATTATTATTTTCGTGTTTGAACAATTCAAACAGTGACGAAAATAATCTCAAAACAGAGATGCGAAAATCAAATGCAAGAAAACTTTCGCAAACCCTAATGAACCCATGTCGTCCTCGGTTCATGGATCGCATCCAAAACCTTCGACCTAAGGCTCTGATACTACTTGAAGGATATGTTGAAATCCTCAAGCACATCACGGAAGAGTGAGCATCGTATCGAATACGACGAAGAACGACTAGTCGAACTAGTTGTTCTATGCAGCGAAAATTAATAAAATTTCATGTGACGAAACCACATGATCCAAGAACACTTCGCTGATCATTTCTTCTAAACCACAAATAAGTAATATGATTACCTCTTGAAGTGTGGTTGCGTTTGAGTCTCTAATCGAAGAGACCTCCTGTCTCAAGTCCGATCCAACGGAGGAGACGCTTGCGAGCGTGTTGATGAAACACGTACTTCTGGCAATCCATGTTGATGATCCAAGCGGTGGATCTACCTAATGTACATATACCTATATATAGCTACATATTGTAAATACCTTATTTTTATTTCTAAAAATAAATTAAAAATCACCAAAAAAATAGAAAAAAATAAAATAAAAATATTTCATGTTTTGGGTTTTTACAAAATCGGGCCCTAGCTACCTTGAATTTGAGTTTCAAAATCCGACCACGTGGCCCATCCTCATTGGGTCCTGGGGATGTTGACCGCCCGGTCAACTGGCCCCCCAGGACCACTTCCCACGGGTTCGAGCGGCCAACCCGATTTCTCCATTTTATACCCGCTCGACCCGATTGCCTAACACTCAAACCCCGGCTCCGTTTGTCACCTCCCACATCCGACACCCTCGCCGGGCGTCAATCTCGGGGTCCGCGCGTCACCGTGACCCTACCCGAGCTCATCTTTTCGGACCCCGAGCCACTTAAATACCAAGCTCCGCCTCCTCATTCTGCATCTTTGGCTAATCCACTCCACCCCAGTGAGCTCCAGCACCCGAGCGTGAGTGACAGCTCGCTCCAGGTGCCGTCGCAACGAGGAGAGGGGTCAGTTTCCATTGATCCGGCGACTTAGCACCGTCGTGCTCCGCCCAGAGCAGGAGCTCGAGCCTCGGGCCGAGACAACCCTTGAGGCCATGACCAGGAGCTACCCCAGCTCCAGCATAGTCTCCTCGACCGCCCAGGTAATCCCTTAGCTTCTCTATATAGCCTAATTTCCATTTTGCCCCAATCCGCTCCTCCGCCGTGTCCCATCGATTCCGACTACCTCCCGCGTCCGTTCGATCATCGGACCCCATATTCACCTCCGCCTCCCCATCGCGCACCTTCTCCGCCCCTCCGTTCAACCCAGCTCGCACAGGAGCTGGGATTCGAATCCCCTCGCCGTCGCTTCGCCGGGATTCATCCGCACTGACGCACCGACCACCTCCACGATGCCTAACCGGGTCGAGGCATTTTGACCTCGACCCGCGAAGCTTCTGAGCTACTTTGCAGGATCAGAGGAGGCCATCTGAGGCCTCCCGACATTCGGGCCAGGAGCTATCCTCTGCCGTCCTCGCCGGAGCCCCTCCCGGGCTCGGCTGGGCCATCGGAGGCCACCATCAGCTGCGGAGCTTCATCGCGCATCTTCTCCGATCTCCGGAAGCAGCAGACGAGGATCCCAGCTCTCGCACGAGGCCGGCGAAACTCGCCGGCCACCTGTTCTTCGAGGATCTTCAGCCGCCGTCCGATCAGCCTCGACCTCCAGTTTTCATCTCGTCCATCCATTCCCGGAGGAACAGCCACCGTCCGATCCTTGGAGAGGAGATCTGGAGCGTCCACCAGCGTACCCGTCAGATCATCCACGTGGAGCGCATCCTACGGCCCGCTTAATAAAGGGTAAATTACCCTTAGGCCCAGCTCTTGTTTCTATTTAGTTTTAGTCCTGTAAATATTCTAGCAAGTTGTTTTAGTTTAGGGTTATTTGCACATCAAACCTCGCACTTTAGTTTATTTGCATTTATGCCCCTGTGAGTGTTTGCCACGTGCTTCGTCACGTGTATGTTTGGTGTAATTGCAAGATATTCCCTGTAGTTCTGGATGTTAATTAATGAATGAAAACTTTTTAGTATTTGCATTTATGCCCCTGTGAGTGTTTAATTGCGCATGTGCGTTTATTTGGTGGGTTAATTGCAACACAACCCCCTGGACTTTTGGTACGAGTTACCAAAAGGTCCTCGGGACTTGTTTTATTTACAAAGAGGTCCCTGAGTGCCCCAGGCACGCGCCGCGTGCGTGCGTTGCTGGGTATTTTGCACCTGGACCCCCAGAACTTCGGGTATTTGCACTTCAGTCCCTGTGCACAATGTCGTCGTTTGATTTTTGAATAAAATATCAAATCACCTCCAAATTCGATGAAAATTTGACACATGGCTCCTGCCATGTTGTAGGATTTTTGAGAATTTTTGAGGACATTTTTGAGTTTATTTGTTATTTTTAAAAATTCAAAAACCTTTATTTCAGCTACTGTCTAGAGTTAAAAATCCAAAAAAAATATAAAAACCCCCTCAAAAATTCTATAAAAATTAGGTACTGTTTCTTCTGTGCTTCTTGATTTTCTAGCCAATTTTGGCTATTTTTCATTGCTTAAAAACCATAAAAACTTAAAAACACCTAAAAACTCATAAAAATCATATTAAATAATCTAAAAACCCAAAAACAATAATTTTGGTGCTCAAATTTTCCTTGTTTTCTCTAGTATACAGGAAAATTACCTCCAGGCCCTCTTGAGATTTGTAGATATTTTATCTAGGGATTTTGGGCCTGGCTGGACAGTACCCAGCCTTTTTGTTACTGTTTGATTTTTAGTAAATAAACTATACATCAGAAAATTATCAAAAATTATCCAAAAACATTAAAAAACCTAAAAAACATAAAAAAATTTTTGTTTGAATTTTTGCTTGATTTTTGACACATTTAATAATTAGCTAAAGCTCGCTTGCTTTTGTGTTTCCTTTGTTTTCTTCACATTTAAAAATCCAAAAAAAATATAAAAATCATTAAAAATCATTAAAAATACTTGTCTTTTATTTTATTTTATTTTTACTACTTCGTAGGCCTTTGGCCAACCCGTGCTCCTTGAGTTCGACCCTGGGTGCTATACCAGGTTAATCTCATAGCTGGACCGCTATCCGTTGTTTTGATCGATCTTTGATTTATTGAGTGGTCCGAATTTTTCTTGATACACATCGCCTGATCGCTTGGGTCGCAACGACCCTATTTCTGTACCTCATACCCTAGTGGCCAGGCCTGTTATCAGTAATCTTGGTAGTTCATCTAGAAATACATCAGGAAACTCACACACAACTCTAACATCCTCTATCATCTGGTCTTGGGCCGATGTATTTATCAAGAAGGCAAAGAAGCCTACAAAACCTTGGGTAAGAAACTGTTGTGCCCTCAAGGTACAGATGCACTCAATCCAACCAACAGATATGCATCCATTGAACTGAAATGATGGCACTCAAGGTAGGTGGAACACCACTGTCTTCCTAAAACAGTCCAGGAATGCATGGTGCCTCTCTAACCAGTCCATGCACAAGATGATGCCAAAATCTTCTAACTGTATCAATATCAAGATCACGTGCATCTCACCCCCACCTATCTGCACATCCACATCCTTTACTGCCTGGAGGATAACAAACAATTGGCCCCCTAGGCCTTGATATAGTACGGGGAAGCAACCTCCATCACTAGCTTTCCCAATGTGGACACCATACAATGTGCATGGAAGGAATGTGTGGCCCCTTAATCAAACAATGCATGTAAAGAAATCCATGAGTTGAAATCATACCTCTGACGATCGATCCAGAAGCTTGATCTTGCTCCTCTGTCACTACATTCAATTGGCATCATCGTGGTGCACTAGATCCCCCAACAATGACTGTCTATTGTGGCGCTCGCTGGATGTCATGACCTCGTTAGAGGGATCTTGATCTCTGAAACTGTCCAGAAGACCTAGTTGGTCTTCCACTCTACTGTTGTTGCATGCCTGAGTTGCTGGCATGCAAAGGACATTGAGCCTTGAAGTGACTCGGATGTCTACAAAGGTAAAAAGTATGACTATCTGCTTGTTACAAGCTCCCACCAGAAGCAAAATTGCTAACCCCAGGTCTACGACTCAGTGCCTACATAGGGAGGAGAGAAAAAAATTGAACATTGTCCTACCAAACCCTGTCCCAGGGTAGGTGTGAACCTGCCGGTAGGTGTTGTTGTCGCTATCAGTTGGTGGCAGCGGTCTCTACGGAACTGAGAGGAGTCCCCACGCACAACCTTGGTAGGATGAGGTGGAGGCATCCGTGACTGACTCCTCTATTAGCAGTGTTGTATCGCCTCCCACTTTGTCGCCTTTGCCATGGCATCCTTGATGGATGTGAGGTATAATGTAGAGAGTGGTTCATGTACCTCCTCGCGCATTCCTCAGATGAACTTCTACAAGTTCTACTATGGGTAGGTTGTCATAGTCGGGGAATGGCAAGAGAGCTCTGTGTACCGAAACAAGTACTCTTATGCCGTCATTGACCCCTAACTCAACTCAGCAAACCGTCTCCTCTGATCTTCCACCCAATGGTCTTGGTAGAACTCTGCACGGAACTCCTCAATGAATGTCTCCCACGTGATGGGTCCCGTCAAGTATTCATGGGTAGCATTCCACCGCCTCTCCGTATTACCATATAGAGAATATAACGTATCATTTTCAGAACTTTGGAAACTTGTGACATCCATAGCTCGACGTTGTCAGGGGTGGTGGTATCATCACCCACTGGTATGCGACGTAAGTGCTCTGATGCTTTTGCAAAGCATCCGCATCCTTTGGTTGCTCAGGTTCCATCGAAAATGATAAGTTGACAATATCCTTCCCGTCGTGCGAGGGATGGTAGGAGGGGTCATAATGTAGTTAGAGCCACTGCTCCATCGTCTCTTGGTGCTGCTGGATCCCCTCTACCGCCTCTACAAGGAGAGTCAACTACTGCGCCACATCCTGGTCTACACGAGGAGGTATGGTTCTACATAAAGAACCAAGGCATTAGTACTTGCTTTCCTTAACAAAGACATTATAAGAGACATGTGGACATGGATTTAATCGTGTTATTCTTCTGTGGACTCGTATTGGGTCAAAAGACTAACACTATCTAATATTCGAATACTTATGAGGAATGATTTGCATGGAATGGAATGGAGTACCACGGCTCTGGTATCAAGTTGTGACGTCCTTGTTCTCCTAAGATCCGGGTACATGGCAAACCAATCTCTACACATACATTCCACATTCAAATATTTGGCATTCAAAAAAGCAGGAGAGAAAAGCAAAATTGCATAGGAATTTAAATTTTTTTTCTTCCCATTCAACCTGTTCACATTTCATACATTTCCATTGTCCATCCATGTCTGCAAAAGTATACATGTATGCATAATAAAAGATGTCCATACATACATTGTACATTTTGCATACCATGTCTCTCAAAAAGAAACCAAGTACATGGAACAGTAAAAGAACTACCAATAACTGTACCGCAAAAAGGAGTCGTGAAGCTGCACAAAAGTGGTGACTCCAAAGCTGCTCACTACTGCGAACCTATGGATTCTTACATTGGTACGTTATGAGCAAATTTTCTCAATATGATTTAAACAACTATACAATAACAAGAAAGATATAATTTGAATGTTTGCAAAAGAGAAAGGAACTAGATAACTGATCTCACAAGAATTACATTTTTTTATTTATTGTTATTAGATATGGATATGAGAAACCGAGCTTCGTGGATAGTATGTGGTATTGGTCATGATGATACCTCACACTATGACTCTAAGGCAAAAAGGACGCCTTAGGGTTGGTGTGCCTCCATAGGCATGTGGTGGGGTAAAATGCATCCTAACTAAGTTTCCAACACGTCCACTTAGACCTACTTCCCAATGATATTTCCAATTCACAATTTAGATTCCAACCCGTGAATCCTCGCAACAACCCAATCCTCCTTATGAGCAAGACATATATATACCCCTCCCAACTTCATTTGACCACATTTCCTGGAACTTCCCGATTAGCGCTACACTCGGAATACCGACCTATGTGTCCTACAATGGCCCATACATGAGTGTTAACTCTAAGTGAACAAGCAAAGCACTAGAAGACAATTCATGACTACTTGGTCCATGCTCGAGCATTGGGATAAAGCACGCAAGTGTCGAGGCCAAACACTGTCAAATTAGCACCTTAGTGTGCCAAGAAACATGTCCCCCAGCCATCACAGCTACAATAGCAGTTGGGATCGCGATCATCTAGGCTTCTACTTGAGGGCCCAAGGGTGCATGCCCAATCCCTTGTGGCACCTAACTCCATCTTGGTAAGACATCACACATGATTTACATTCAACTTTAAATATTTAAGCAGTTAGATCTTGGCTAGAGATGTAATCATGCGAAAATGATATTTGTGATTGATTGTGGAACTTTGAATTCATATGTCGTAAAATGCATTCTCAACTCACTATTGGCATGTTCAATATCACATTAATAATAAGAACTGAATCTTTCTCGAATAGAAGAGATTTACCGACTCGTTCCACTGCCCAAGAAATTAGAAATTGTGATGATATGTTAGAGCATAAAGCATTTACAGGAGAATTACTTAACATGTAATCTTCTCCTAACTTGCAATCTTCTCCCTAAAAATAAACTATGAGATAAGATACTGCTTTTAAAAGTTTAAATAGAAATCAAGAAACATACACTAAATATACATCTTATTAGCTGCCCCTAGACTTCAGTAATGGTTACAGCCAATGGTGTGACATTACTTCAACATACATGAACTTACAATTTTTGATGGCTCATTAGGGGTGGGAAACTATGTAAGTCCTAAGTGTCAAATCTATAGGATGTAAAAGTCATGGTGGGCACTTCATATTAATATGAGATGACTTGAATGAATTGAGGTTGTGAGGATCTATTAAGTGATCAAGGATCAGGGAATATCTCCACAGAAAGTATATCTGGACAATGGGTCTAGGCACTTGTATGGCCTATATTACTTATTGGGTCCTTTTTCTTTAGATAGTGAAATGTCCCAGGGCATCCTTGAGCATAGTATTAGCAATTCATTGAACCTTCTCAAAGCAAATTCTAACCACTCAATAACAAGATTTTCCGTATGCATTCCTTCGTACTCAGGGATCACTACGTTTCTCTTTTACACACAGACCATGGCATTGCATATTTCTCTGGAAACAACCCCAACTTTCATCACCAAACCAAAATTTGCTGATTCCATTTCTTCAAAAAAATGATTAAGATCAGTGGGCGGCCAGATTATGGCTTACGAGGTGAACCAGACCAACGCACTTATGCAAACCACTTGTTGACTTGAAAACCAGTTTTGGCATTAATGCATGTTGAGATAATTACAATTTTTTGTATTATCCTCTTTGTATATTCCTATTTTTCATTTCATCTTTCTGTAATTTACCCAATGGTTCTTCTCCTATGTAGGGTAACCCGTGGGCCTCTCATAATGCATCTGAATATGTTCCTTTAACATGGTATCGGAGCGATGGTCCTATACCGGAGTTCATGTATCCATCACTATCCCTAACCCTATCCTATTCGACACCTATCCCACCCTCACCCCCCACCCCTGGGTGGACTATCATGATACTTTGTCCCCAGTTGCTAGACATTTGACTCTACGCATTCTTCTTGTTGTTGTTGTGACACGAGAATGGCCTCTTTATCAACTTAATGTGAAGAATGCATTTCTCTATGGTAACCTACAAGAGGAGGCTTACTTGCAGCAGCCACCTGGATTTGCTGCTGAGGGGGAGTGTCACAAGGTTTGCAGGTTACACAAGGCTATATTTGGCCTCAAGCAGCGTCCGAGAGCATGGTTCCAAAAGCTCTCGGACTTGATAGAGCAGCAAGGGTTTTTGAGTTCAACTGCTGATCACTCTTTGTTCATACAGAAGACCCAACGAGGTATTACAATCATTCTTGTTTATGTTGATGACATTATTATTATAGGGGATGACAAGAAGGGTATTCAGCGTGCCAATGACTTCCTAGATAAGCAGTCTATGACCAAGGACCTTGGACATTTACGTTACTTCCTCGGAATAGAGTTTGCCGGGAATCAATGGGGTCTTGTAATGACCCAGAGAAAGTATGTTATAGATTTTCTCCCAGAGACAGGCATGGAAGATTGCAGACCTACCGCTACTCCGCTTTATCCAATCATGAATTTCTATGACGATGATATTGAGGAGCTGGATAAGAGAAGATACAGAGAGCTTATTGGCAAGCTACTATATGTAACTATTACCAGGCCCGACATTGCATTTGTCGTGAGCAAAGTGAGTCAGTTTATGGAGCAGCCCAGATAGGCACATATGGATGTAGTCCATATGACTCTGTGATACTTGAAGACTTCACCTGGTACTAGACTTCTTTTCAGCAGAGGTACATCTCTCTCAGTGACAGCATGCGCAGATGCAGATTATGCTGGGTGCCCGAAGGATAGAAAGTCGACGTATGGATTTATTGTGTTCATTAGGGGTGCACATGGATTGGATAAAATAAGTAATCCAATCCAATCCGTTGTCATTGGATTGGATAGGTTTGGATTTATAAGTCTAATGGATCGGATTGGATTAGGAGTTTACAAATCCCTTCATTTATGGATTGGATCGGATTATTGTCAAAATCCGATCCAATTCAATCCGTTAATCCGTTGATAAAAAATATTATATAATAATTTATTTCTTATCATTAAAGTATATTATATATTTAATTTACTCAAAAGCTTTGTGCAAATATCCAAACTACTCTCTGTAGAGTTTAAACCCATTCCAACTCAAGCTTTATCCCACACCACTTGTTGTAAACCCCCTTACCCCATCTCACTTGTTGGTTTAGAAAAAACAATACCTACACACAAAGTCCTTCAAGCCCTTCCAATTTTATAAATGAAACACCCTTCTTAAAAAAATAATACCAAAGCCTAAATCCCTTGGGACCATTCCAAACAAAACATCCACCCGTGTTGCACACATCTCCACCTCAGGTACACACATCTCCATACGATGTTGTCTTCGTCTCTAGTTGCACACATGCACAACCGTATCTCCCTCACACATGTGAAACCATACTTCTTCCTCGGCTCCCCTAGACCTCCCTCACACACGTGTATCCAGATCTCCTCCTCAACCAGCTACCATCCCATCCTCAACAATGCCCTCCTTGTCCCTAGTCGTGCGCACATTTAGCTAGATCTCCCTCGCGTCTATGTAGATATACCTTATCTTTAGAACTCACAGACCTCCTTCGCACACACACATCCATGAACCTCGGATATCTCCCTCCCACACCGCACAATCGTGCATGGTTCTTGTCTCAAATCTCCTTCGTGCACGGTCCTCCCTCTCGCTGCTCGCACATATCACTAAGCAGGGTAGTTCAACTTCCTATTTTGTATATACAAACTTAAAATTTAATCAAACTCAAGTTTCTTCTATGGAATCTATGGATTACAAGCATGATATTTATATTTAGTTATAAAATGATTGTTCTAACTAAATTCATAACAAGCATATATGTATTTACCTTCCAAAAATTATCTATCATTTTCTTTACATTTATCTACAATCTCTATTATAGAACCATGATTTGAATGTTGAGGTTTAGTATGCGAAAAACTTAATCATAGATTATATGATTATTAAAAATCCGAACCAATCCGATCCAATCCGTAATCTGGTGGATCGGATCGGATTGGATTTGCATGTTTAATGGATTGGATTGGAAAAATAAAAAATCTTTTAAGTGTGGATTGGACATGGATTAAGCCAAAATCCGATCCGATCCGATCCACGTGCACCCCTAGTGTTCATAGGGAATTATCTTGTTTCATATAAAATTAAGAAGCAGATTGTGGTTGCTAGATCAAGTGCTGAATCGTAATACAAGGCCATGGAACAGGCTAGTACAGAGATGATGTGGGTCAGATCCGTCCTTACTGACCTGACTATAGAAGTGTCTCTTCCCATGCATCTCCTATGTGATAATCAACCTGCTCTCTTCATTGCAAATAATCCAGCCTTTCATGAATGGACAAAGCACATAGAGATGGATTGTCACTACATTCGTGACATGATATAGAAGGGTATTATCACTATTACGCATGTCAGCTCTGGAGACCAGACAACGGATATACTTACAAAGGCTCTAGTGAAAGGACCTTATCAAATATGTAGTTCCAAGCTGAGTCTTATTGATATCTACGCTCCAGTTTGAGGGGGAGTATTGAGTTAGATACTATTTTTTGTATTATCCTCTCTGTAATTTCCTATTTTTCGTTTCATCTTTCTGAAATTTGCCCAATGGTTCTTCTCCTATATAAGGGAACCGTGGGCCTCTCATAATGCATATGAGTTTGTTCCTTTATCAACGGAGATAAAAAATATGGTCAAATCTTGCATATTCAAACCTATGGTATATATGTGTGTATAGAGTATCTTGCATTAGATTTGTTTTTGTTCCTACTGCAGAGATGGCCTTGGACCATCATGTTATCACTGTGAACACACACCAATGACCAATATTCTACACTGATTCTCTTAATGGTGTACAGTTTACAACTTCGAAATCTCGATTATTTAGGTCAATGCAATTGAAATTAGAACTATAAGTCTCTACTGAAGCAAAATCTTAAAGAGAGTTGGTAGCAAATGGTGCACACAGGTCGTATGATGAACCCATACTTCTGATATTTTGAACTTCTGTAAAGATGAACCCAAACTAGCAATTACAGATCATGGTACATGCATATAGGTTCAGAATCGTGCAGACACTTACACAGCAAGAGGAAGGGGAAACATCGTACATCAAGAACGACACGATCGATGCTTCGTTTGCAATGAGAACCGCACACCGGGATGCTTTGGACTTCCCCTACCGGAGATGGTTTTGGATTGTTGATTCTAGGTGCCCTGGTAGTGCTACGACAAGGGGGAGGTAGGAGAAAGAGGGATGATCAAAGGGAAGAAGGGTTTTGGGCACTTTGGATGAGAGGGGAAGGGTTACATGGGTTGGGACTAGGATTCGAATCCGGGTCCAGATCGGAATATGGCCTTGACCCCCTCTCGCAAAAATAATCGTAACTTAGGTTCCCGAACTTGGATTTTCACGTTCTGAGACTCGTTGGAATGCTATCAATGACCCTATGCAATGCACTACTCAATTGAATATTTTGGATTTTGGAATGAAAGAAGATTTAAAACTAATCCCAGATTCAGTTGACATTTGCATTTTAGTCCCTTTTCAGTTTTCAAGTTTTCACAAAGGTGACCAGCGGGTACTCCAAGGATGTCTGAAAATTTGATTTGATGAAGCTCCATCGATGATAAAGAAAGAGAACAAAGCTTTTCTAAAGTTCCGATCCTTGACGATATCTTGAACTACAAAGGGCTAGTATGTCAATATCCTAAGCAATAGATGGTGTGTGAGTGTGAGGATAAGTGAAATGGAGTCATATGTGTGTGAATGAGAGGAGGGTATAGTGGGTTCTTAATCAATGATTAAATAAGAAGTTTTACGAATGGGATCAGGCTCTGGAGAAAGGAAGAGGTGGATCGGAACCTCTTGCGATCATCTAGGACCTTTGACAAGGGTCGAAGTCACATCAATTTGATTAATAATAAACCAATATACCCTAATTAAATAGGAGAAATTACAATAAAATAAGTAAAAAGGATCTTACCTGTGTTGAAGACGAACACAAAGTATCAAGGGTCTTGTGTGGAGGCTCGAGCTGAGCCTCCGGTTGTATCTTGACAAGCTCATCCAGGAACGAAGCTCGAACAACTTTGATGTCAGCCGTGACATGACCCTCCGACCATCGGTCAACATTGGTGAAAATGCTCCATTATCGCTTTTCGACTTTTCACATCTCTATAACAGAGGGGAGATGGAGGTTAGGAGATTGCTCACACAAGGGTGGACAAATGACTCTGATGGTGGCAGAGGAGTATTTGAAGAAGATGGTGGAGGTTCCATGTGGTTGCCTGGGCAGTTTCAACCTCCCGTAGGTTGGTGAAGGTTTTTAAGATATGGGGGTTAGGGGACTAGCGTTAGAAAAGGAAGTTAGGGGAAGAGGCTTGAGGTGGAATCAGATGGAGAAGAGATCTGAGGACGAAGGGAGAAAATAGATTTGGGTAGTCGGTAAAGCTTGCCATACTTCGAGGGAGAGGGGCAGAGGTTGAAGATACACATTAGCCACTAGATCATGCGATGTGATGGCTGTTAATGAGATGCACACGGATGGAACATATCACACTGACGAGAAGAGATCAGGTGTCAGTTGAATGAGCGGATTTGAACGGTTCAGATCAAATGATTAGAACCATTGGATGGTAGCAAAAAATGGGGCACTTGCCTCTTAAGAGCCAGGTAAGGTGTCATGCTAACATCTAGCCATGTGACCCAATAAGAAATCATATAAAATAAGAAACCAGAGTTCGACATGGATAGATGGATGCTAGCAATGAAGTTCGAGATAGACTACATGCTCAATAATTGTTTATGAAACCTTAAAGGTCCACCTAAAAGGGCCAACCCATTAGGTGCAAATAGATCTTCAAAATAAAGACTAGACCTGATGGGAAGGCAAAGACCTTCAAAGCACTACTCGTAACCAAGGGTTACATACAGAAAGAAGGCATCGATTACAATGAGTCATTCTCTCATGTGGCCAGCTTTAGTCCATTAGGGTATTGTTGGCTATAGTTGGACATCCGGCCTATGACACATGCAAGATGGATGTCAAGACCACTTTTATCAATGGATACATCAAATAGGATATCTATTGGGAGTAACCACATGGCTTCATAACTGACTAAGGAGAAATGTGCAAGAAGAAGAAATCCATCTATGGGCTCAAACAAGCTTCTCGTAGTGGGAACATTCGATGAAATCATAAAGATTTATGATTTTATGTAGAATCTGGATGAATCATGTGCATACAAGAAGCTTAGTGGGAGCACCATCATTTTCATTGTGATTTCTGTAGATGGCATCCTTACCATTGGTAATGATACATGGATGATGACTGAAGTTAAGATCTGGTTGTCCAATACCTTTGAGATGTAATTGGAAGTTATGGAAAGAACCTTAAGTGCATCACAGAAGTGTAGAGATCACATCGTATGCGATCAGGAGCGACTAGTCACACTAGTGCTTGGGGTAGCGTGATTTAAAATTTGAAACTAATGAAACCACATGATCCAAGAATACTTCTTAGATCATTTCATTTAAAACACAATGATAATATAGGAATACATCTTAATGTACAGTTGCGATAGTTGTTTCTAATGTAAGAGACCTTTGATTTCAAGTTCGATCCAACGGAGGAGATGCTTTCAAGTGAGAGGATGAACTACGTGAGCGAGGGAGAGGGGTTCATGGCGAGAGTAGGTGCAAGCAAGGATGAGGGAAGAGTGGGGTTGTTCGTGGAGCAATTAGCGAGTGGAGATGGTGTCCGTAGAGGCAAGGGAAATGGAAAGGGTGAGGTTGCCATGCGAGGTAGAGATCGTGGGTGGGGGTGAACGGAAGGTGGAATAAACACCCATTCCTTTGCCCTTGGTTCAAAGTTTCTATCACTAACATGATAATAGGTATCACAACCAAAGATTTGTAAAATAGAATAACTAGCATGATTACCAGACCCTACCTGCATGGGTGTTTTGCAGTTAATAGCAGATGCAGGACACTGATTCACCAAGTAATAAGTTGTATCCATATCTTAAGATTAGAATGCTCTATCAAGTCGAGTATTAGAGAGCATGCACCTTGCTCTCTCCAGAAGTATCTTGTTCATTCATTCTACAACCTCATTATGTTTTGGAATATATCTTATTATGAGGTGTCTCTCGAAACCATTCTCCTTATAGAACACAGTGAACTTCGGCAAACAGAACTCTAGCTCATTATATGTATGAAGACACTTTACCTTCTTAGAAGCCTGGTTCTCTAGCAAAACCCTTCTACTACCTAAAGGGTCTGAAATACCTCAGTCTTGTTCTTCATCATGTATACCTATACCATCCTGAAATAATCCTCAATAATATACATAAAATACCTGGCACCTCCCAAAGATAGGACCCATGAAGGGCCACAACGATCAGCATGGATTTAGTCAAGTGTCTCCTTCATCCTGTGAATATCTTTGTTGAATTGCTTCCAATGTTGTTTTCCAAACACATAATATTTATAGGACTCTAATTTGCATCCTTTGAAATCCCCAATCATACTCTTCTAACTGAGGATATTCATCCTCGTATGATTTATGTCCAGCAGTCGCATATGTTATAATTCTGAATCTGATATTACATATTGTGATGTAGTTGCAACATAACCCGTAATTATAGATCCATGTATGACTTATAGGATCTTATGCTTGTTGCCCTTGATGACAACCACCAACCTTTGCCAACATGCATAACTCTACTTTCAACGTTGTACGTATATACTTTAGAGTCTAAGACTCCAAGGGATATTAGGTTCTTCCTCAGATCAGGAACATGGCATACTTTTGTCACGCTCCTCACAATTCAATCATGTATCTCGATCTTCACAGAGCTAGTCCCTACAATCTTTCATGTTTCTTCATTCCCCATGATGATGTTTCTACCGTCTATCTTCTCATGCTACAGAATCAATATTCATTGGAGTCATATGGCAAGAACAACCTGAATCTGGAATCCTTGTGCTATCCATCATCTTCTGATCCGTGATGATGAGAACCATATCATCTTTAGAATCTACTCCTCCCTAAGCCATGTCAGTAACCATAGCTTTACCTTTCTTCTTCGGACAGTTCTTCTTCTAATGTCTAGGTTCCTCGTAATATTGTTGGTTTCCTTAGCATTGTGATTCTTCAACATGAACTTCTACTTTTCCTTCTTTGCATAGCCAGAACTAAGATGACTTTTTTCATGAGTAATAACCAAACTTGCATCGTTATAGCCCTGCTTTTCGGTAGTTGTATGTCGAGGTTCACACATATGAAGACTCGTGTGAAGTTCTTCTAAGGTTGTCAATTCTCTTCCCACAATAAATGATTGAACAAAATTCTCATACGATAATGGAAAAGAAATCAACAAAATCATGGTAGCATCATCATCTTCATTCTTAAAATCTGTGTTTCTTAAATCCCTCAATAGTGTATTTAGGAGATCTGGACGTTTTTTAAAATGTGTACTTTCCAGCATGTGGAGAGAGAATAGACGTTGCTTTAATAGCAACTTGCTAGTTAAATACTTCATCATGTATAGAGTTTTGAGTCTCAACCACAGGCCGACCGCGAAATCCTCATCAATAACAACTGTAATAACCTCGTCTGCCAAACACAATATGATCATCCAGTACGCCTTCTCTTCCTACATTGTTCAACTGAGAGGGTTCAAATACCTTCGCCCTCTCCTGACCCAACAACGCCCAGATGCCTCATTTCTTCATAAGGGTGAGCATCTTTTCTTCCATAGACTAAATCTATTCTTCCCCTTCATCTTCAGATTGTGCGACATCATCTTGCTTGACGATCCAGATAGAACCCGACGATCTGATTTCATTTTGTTGGGAATCGTGGAAGCACGCACAAACAAGGTCAATCAAGCAAGCATGAAAACACATGTATTTACATGGTTCACCCATAAATGGGTATGTCCTTGGGCGGTAGTGATCGGTTTTCACTATGTGGAGAAAGAAGAGAGTATAGATGATATAGAGAGCCCTAACTCTAGGGAGTCTATATATTACTCCCGTACATATGGATCAATAAAACAAAGGGATCCAAGGCATATCAACGAGATCCCCTTCTTGTTGGGGTATGGTACAGCAGGAAGTGATGCATACGAGATTCTTCAGCCTGAATCACATTGCTAGGATTAAAGGCATATCAACTGTTCATTTAACAATAAAGTTGATTCCGAGATTAAAAGGCATTATCAATTATCCAAAGAATACCTTTATAATTGTGTAATTTTGTAAGATTTCGCTCTATGCTCTTGGAGAGATTGCCTGCTCATATGTTATCTGTCCGTCTATCCGCTTATATCTTGGAGATTTCTCCACCCTGCACATGCAGTTGTTTATATTTTTATATCCACCGGTAAGGAGATATTGGCCTGCAGTTTTTCTGAACGACCATTATCACGCTCAAAATCTATTTGTATGGATACCACGCATATAATTGTAATAACCAAATACTAAATATAATGCCTATGTGTAATATCTAAGAGTTCGGTTTAACAATTATTCTCTATTATTAGATGACTGCTTTTAGTACCCAGCTGATTCTCTGTCTTATTCTGTTTATCGGTTCATGCAAAAGGTTGGAGATTCCACCTTAGGAAAAAAATCGAATACTTTTTCCAGTCATGTGCCAAAGCCTGTAGACGAAGATAGAAAAAAGATAAGACGGTGAGAAAGAAGAAGAATCCGAGCATCATATCTTCCTGTATATCCTAAAAAAGATCATTCCAGTGGTCAAACGAGAAAGGGGCGTCATATCCTGATATCCCCTTTCAAGTTGAGAATTTATCACATCAATAACTTCGAGACAAGGAGAATGTCTAAACAATGTGATATTCCAGCAAAGGTGATGCGCTTAATCGTTAGCTGTCAGTGGAGTGTGTGAGCTCATACATAATAACTTGGGCGTCTCGTCTGTGTTAGGACATGCTTAAGTGGTCAAGTCAATATCTATACTATGCATGGGTTTCCTGATCACTTCTTATTGGTATATGTGAAAATATTATGTGCCCAGCTGAAGACAGCTTTCCAGAAAGTCAAATAGCAATAAATAAGAAAGAGAATTACCTTCTTGTTTAAGTTCGCGCTACATCACACCATACAAGCATAGGGGTCTCGTTGGTATGATATCGAAGCATCAGATTTGCTCAGGTCATCGATTAGATGGCTTTGCAATATCTGAAGTTCGAGAACTTCACATGAAGGAATGTATTCAGTGTGTGGCATAGTGAGATGTGTGCTCTTCTCAAGAAGTATGGCAGATGGACATCATTGGATCATGAGAGGGCTAAGTCACTCAAGCCCTCAGAGTTTATAGGGAAAGAAGAGAAAGCACACCCGACAATCATGTTATGTTAGTCAGACGAGATTATCGCGGAGGTTGTCGATGCACCATTATATCTTATTTTACTTTCCTGTTAGGAGTCGGTGAAGATGTTTTAATATCCAGCAATTATCTAATATGGAAAGACGCGCCATTCAGTACAACAAATCATAGCTAAAGTGACAGTTTTTTTGTTAAGAGCGCAACAAATAAAACGTGGCTATGCCATCTCTTGACGAAATTATGATTCATTGTAAGAATCGTTGCTATATAAGTCGTTGTTAAATATTTAGCAAAGATTACTATTCGTTGAGAAATTTAAATTGCAATGAATAAAAAACATCACAAAATTTAATTTTACAATGGATAAAAAACGTCACTATTTGATTTTATCAATGTTTTTTGTATCACTATATATAGCTTACTATTTGACTCTTCTTAAGTATATTGACGTTTTTACATCACTATTTGAGACAATGCCGACAAATAATTATCATAAAAAATCAAAGATTAATGCTATAACAACGATTTAATTGTTGTTATTTAAATTAATTTAACCATTTTATTTATTGAATATAACTCCATATATTTACTAATAATATACATGTATCTATGATTTGTTTAATTCCTATATCACTTATGAAATTCCAAGAAAATACTAATTATGAAATCACTCAAGGACAAAAGTCGGTCAATATTAACTAAACATCATTTGGGAACACCATAATATGAAATGTCATTAATAACTACACAAAATTCAAAGATGTCTTAAAGAATCCATCTGCTCATTTGTTAAAATAACTTGTAGATGCTCCATTCGATAAATGAGGAACCTGCAATATTAGAGAAAAATAATTAGCATAAATGAATATGAAAATATTTTGCACTAAAAAGAAAGCTTGTATGACAAGATACAATAATGACCATCTTGATTATGGAAAAAACTTACCTGAAATTTTTGACGACAAACCAGAACCATCTCCCATGAATCTTAAAAAATAGCTCAATTTATCCCACAAAATTTTAAAACCTAACAAGAAGTAAGTTTCCGAGAAGCTTTTGTTTATAAAAACTTTTCAAGTAAGACTAGTTAGTAGCATATGAAATGTAATTTTGTTTGAGTTCAATGATTACTATTCAGTCTAAACAACAAATTTTAGGACTACAACATTATAATTTCATAATATTATGGAATGTTGCTCATGTATAAAAAAAATATACTATTCATGTGTTCGAAAAAAAAGACCAGCATTGAATAATGTATATAAAGAAGCAACAACTAACCATGATCTAATCAAGTTGCCAGTATAAACTAACATGCTAAAGGTAGTCGACACTTGATAAACATCCACTTAAAGAATCAATACATATCATGATATCGTAAGTTGTATAGATTTTGATAGCTAACCATGTCAAAAATACTAGAAATATAGATCATTCTGGATCATGACAGATTTCATTTTGGCTCTAGTTTCCTTCTCAAGGATAAAACGAAACGGGTCTTGGCAGGGAGATGCACATTAACGTTAACCAGACAAAAGGTTGGTGGAGGGAGCAATTGGTGGGTACTTTCCATTTGGAGATCGGTGCAGGTGGATGAGTGCATCTCTTCAATTAAGGGAAAGGACTACTCTCCTTGTCAACATAGTTGTGTGGGTGACAAGCAACTTAATCCCATTTACCATTCACACAACCTTAACTACTCCCCTCAACACCACTTTTCCTTAACTGAGATTATGCAATATATCTTCATTTGGTATTCATTTGACTGAGGATGCTAATGTTAGAGAACATGCAATATTATCAGTGAACAACATCTCATGTTCCTCAAGAATCCACTGTAACTTATGAAAGGATGCAATATTTTTGTGAGCTGGAAGTGCAAAGATGATCTCACCAAAGTCAAAATCTATCTCATGATGTAGATGCAAGACATATGCCTATTCCATCTATAAGACCAAAGTATTTGTTGGATCTAAGAATGACCAGAGATTGGAGAGCCATTGCCCATTACTGAACAAATGAGTGGGTTGAGGAGACACGTCGAGATATTCTAGAGCCGATAGATTCCCAGTTCTTGAGTAATAAACCATCATTGGGATAAATTCTATACTAACTCTTGAGATTGTACTAGTAAAATTTTTGTATCAACTCTTGAGATGTATGGCAGTTCCATACCAAGCCCGCTCTCCTCTCTCTATGGTCTTTGTTTATATATGTAACATGTCTCCCAATTACAACACTCACTATCACTCACCATGTCCCTATCTACTTATTAGAACATTGCAATGCACCAATGATAATTTCAAGGAGCATAGAGAGAGGAGAGGTGCATGATAGATTTAGTGTGGGGGGATATGCAAATGGAGAGGATAGAAAATTTGAAAACATACGTAGATGATAACAATTGAAGATGACAAGGTATAAAAAAATCAAATATACTTACTTGAAAACCAACTTGATGTATGTGATCACCATTTGATTGTAGCAATGTTGAAAAACCAGAATTCTATAAAGACACAAATTCAAAAATTGGATATAATGACAATATCTCAAAATAAAATCATCAAAATATTGACAAGTATTTGATAATAAATAAAAAATTTAGAACTTACTTGAGATCGTCTCATGTAGGTTTCTTGATTGTCAAATTTTGCACCAGTTTTTCCTACAAAATCACTAACCATTGTAGCAGAGACACTCATGTTTTTTGATAACATTGAGATAAAAGCTTGATTTTGAATCTTAAGATCGTCGATTTTCAAATCATTCACTTCTAACTTCAGCCCTTTTATATCTTCATTTTTAGCCATAGTCCTTCCCAAAGCATATCCAACATGATATTCAGAATTATGTATTCCTAATCCATAACCTTTAAGTACTCGCCACTTATGGCATCCAAAAACTTCGTTGCATACTTCAGTTTCTATGTTAGCATTGGAAATTTCATATTCTAAAGAACGTTCTTCGACTAACCTTTTTATTGTTTCCTATAAAAACTATAATCATTGTATCAATATAAATGTTCAAATTAAGGACAAGAATACTCATGTCAACTATAATCATATAATATTGTAATTTATTTTAGATACTTACCACTTTTTCTCGAGAGATTTCATAGAGGCATTGATGGTTGTTTCATGCAAACCCATGGTTCCATGTTATATATGACCAATACGATTGCCCAAGTGTTGTATGTTGTACTCATTGATCTGTATGAGTTAAATCCATCACTAGATAATGCGAATCTCAAAATACGACTTTCAGAAGCAAAATCTAGATATCGGCCATCAAATCTTCTCCATGCTAATCCATTAGCTACATGTCTAATTTTCCCATCCTTTATGCGGCCCTCGACATGCCATCTCGTAGAAAAAGAAGTTTTCGATGAACGAAAAAGACTACGAAGACATGGTTTCAAAGGAAAGTATCGTATTACTTTAGACGGTCTTCGCTTGTTTTCACATCTTCTTTGCAAACATTGGCAATATCATCCTCTGATTCTTTCTATCGAGATGCATTACAAACATTACATTTGTCAAGTTTTTCAAATTTCTCTCCATGAAATAGGACATAATCATTAGGACAAGCATGGATTTTTTCATAACCAAACCTAGTTCTCTAACAATTTTTTTTGCTTCATAATAAGTAGATGGAATTGAAGCTCCTTCAGGAAAAGCCTCTTTCAAAAATTCAAACAGCATGTCGATGCTCTTGGTCGAAGAGCCACTCAAGAACTTAATATGATATAATCTCAATATTAACAAAATCTTAGAGAAGTTCTTACATCCTGGATAGAGTTCTACATCACCTTCTTTTAACATGGTATGAAAACGACAAGGGGTGTTATCACCCTGAATAGAAGGCTCACCATGATTGTCATTAGCTTGATATCCATGTTTAAATTCGAAAGAGTTTTCTACATCATCATTATGATTCATCTCATTCAATGTCTTATCACATTTACTGTTCATATCTCTTAGTTCAAAACCAGCATCATCATCAAGCAACTCTCTCATATCAATTCGTCCGACATGTCCAAAGGAAGGACTTCTTGGAGATTCGAAGTATTCAGATGAACTTCCACCAAATGGAAGATTATGATCTCCATGTGGCCTCGTAGTTGAACTCTCTTCAACAAAAGGATCATGTTCTCCATGAAAAGTCCATTGCGAATAGTTTAACAATATTCCAAAACGCAGTAAATGGAGATGAGCATCTTCAGGCTTCAACAATTTCATATTAAAGTATCTTGTACAAGGACAATAAATTATATCTCCTTTAAAACCTTTTTTACAAGCATACGAAATAAATGCATGAACTCCCAATTTAAATTCATCACTTCCAAGTGGTTTTCTCATCCAACTTTTATCCATTTTCCAACACAATGCCTTAATTTAGATACCTATGATCAATAAAATTACAATATTTTAGAGTTCACAAATATAATTACATTAATAATTATCCAGGGATGATAAATATAGACACAATTGTCACGCATTCTTGTAATCCAAAAATTACCTTCAATGGAGAACTACTCAAACATATAAAAGGTATCATAAGAGGTCCTAAAAATCATAGGTGAAGCCACCCTCAAATCCACATTTGAGCAACTAACTATATTTCAAACTAAGAGTACAAATATTACCTTTATGCTAGAAAGTGCAACACGTGGCACACCCTACTTCTTATGATCCTCAAACCAATAGCACCAAAGCTAGCTTATCATATTTTTTCACTACAAAAGATGATTAAACACTTAATATCAACATGTTATTTCTGACAATAATAAACTACACTCTCCACAAATAATGATCAAAATGAAATGCAATGGCCTCAATCATACAATCATGACATCATGTTCAATCTTAATAAAACAAAGGAGATAGTATTTTCAGAAGCTTTTTCCATGCAAGTTAAAGGGATGAATCTTTGTATCCCACCAAAACAAATTATATAACTTAGATAATGATTAGAAAACATGGGTACCACACTATTAATTTTTTATCCTAATAAGGAATTCTCTTAAATTTCAGTCCATCAAATTCTAGAAATTGATTCCAACTATAAAGCATATTAAAGTCAATGCTATTTTCCTTCAAGACCATGCGCATGGAAAATAATCAAAACCTCATTATTTGCTCCTCTAATCTTTTTGTAGTTCATGTATGCTTTGATATTGTTCATATCTATGCAGATCATCCCTAAGCTTCACAGAAATTAATAACCCAAGCATGCTCATCTTCTTTAAATGTGGAACTTTAGAATTTCTTGAAGGACTTCCGCAATTTTAGCTTGAGCCCTGACAATCTAAAACACGACAACCACTCTACCGGATTAATCAAAAACATGGAACATGGGATCCATGAATAAAGACTCATTAAAATATATATATATATATATATATATATATGTTTAAGATGGAAAAACTGGTTAGAGGGAAAGTACATGTCCTTCATATCGATCCATACAGTTCAATATTTTGTTCTCTCTCTCTCTCTCTCTCTATATATATATATATATATCCTTTCAAATAGGATGCAGTCCTTCCTGAGTTAAGGAAGACCGCTCCCTTTTTGTATAAAACACAAGAACTTTAATAGAATACATATATAGTTTGTATATAGGTGCACGTTATAAATAAAAAGTCGCATACAAAACTGCGCATTATAATACAAACATTAAAACTGCACATTATAATACAGAACTGTATATGTATTCTACTGAACTCATCATATTTTATACAAAAAAGGGGGTTGGCCTTCCTGAACTTAGGAAGGTCTGCGTCCTATTTGAAAGAAAAAAAGGGCTGGTCTTCCTTAAATTAGGAAGGATGGTGTCCTATTTGAAAGAAATCATATATATATATATATATGAAAATGAGAAACTACAAATTAACAGAGCAGGACCATCATAAACTCCCAAAAATCCAAAAGCTAAAAAATAATTGGGGATATATCAAAAGACAAAGTCAAAAGAAAGGACAATCATTATGTAAATCATGGCAGCCATCTAGTAAGGGCGGGATTAATCAAATTAAGCACGATCGAGAATCACCATCGGAAGGAAAGTAATGGGACTTGGTCCAACTATGGAGGTGCAGCGCCAAGATGAAACTAGTGTCACTTCCATTCTGTATATGCACTAGAGTTGGTGGGTGGAATTGGAAATGAATTGTTTGGTCTATTGTAATTATGCAAATTGATCTCACTACTTGGAGTTAAGGTACCATCTGAATATTCATCTATATTTCTCATCTAGATACCTGGAGTATTGGTAACTATGTTACCTTTAGACTCTAACCAATGGAAGTTTTCAAAGTAAAGAACAAAGGGGGACCAACATATCTTATACCAATAGCACTAGATTAACGTAACATATTCCCCACTCATACTCATTCAACTTACTTCTATTTTAACTTGTATAAGAAGAAATTGCCGTATTAAAAAAGGCTATCAAGTAGACACTAATTAAACAAAACTACATTCTTCCTATAGATAACATACAAGTGAACACTAAATAGTTACGATAGAACACTTATAAATCTAGCTAATATTATATCACCACCAGTTTGATATAGATGATGTAAGACAGTAGCAACTTCTACAATAGATAGAGATCCAAATCAATGACATGCCACCAATTTCTTCCCAAACCTTCATAAAATACACAAAAAACTACATATGATTCAATTGGCAAAGGGAATGGACAAAATAATAAATGCACTTCAAAAAAAATTCCACCAAACAAACAAACATGAAGATCCGCTAAAAAATATAGTCAAATCATTAAAAACCCTCAAGGGGGATCTACAAACATTGATTAGATCACGTTCACAAATTGAGACCTAAGGAAAAATGAGATCAATCACAACCCTAGCCTTGAGAGGAACAAGTACTTTCTCAGTCCTCCATGGATTCGAAACAAATGACAACCTCAATGGTTGAAGCATGAGACTTTGATCCGAACCCTAAATCAGAAACCCTAAGTCATACCTGGTGCTTTCGACTCTGGTGATGAAGAACCTTGTGCAATCGACTCGCGTGTTATGGTAGGATCCTCGATCTCAACCTATATATATGCACATCTGGGGAGAGGAAGACGATAATCGGGTTTGCATTTGGGTCACTGAGAGGAAAGGGCATGAGATGGGGAGAAGGGAGGGAGGGAGGCATTATGGGTTGTGGGCAGAAGGGTAAAGGTAAAGGACTAAAGTCAAAAGGCCTCATCTCGAAAAGCTCGGCGAGGGAGGGAGGGAGGTGTTTAACATAGTCCATCCTTTACATTTACATATTAAAATGTTATAAAATAGAACTTTTACACATCATCAAGTGTTGAATACCTAATGACACGACTATATATCTTAGTTTTAATAATTAACCTTAGGAACAAAAAATATTCAATATCACAATGGATATTAAATCACGCGACAATAGAAAAAAATTAAATATATGTACTAAATAATTATAACTTATAAACAAATGTATTTATTAATTATAATTTTAGACAAATGTGTAATGCATGTCATCCTTCACGTCGTCTCCCACTTGGTATAAAATTATTAATAAATTAGTTTAAATTAAAATCTTACCAACAAAATTTTCATTGCCATATTAAAAATGATGAATAAAAAAACGTCGCTATTTCTAATGTAATTAGCGACGGATAGATATAATCAACATTATTTCTAATATTATCAACGATGGATACATATAAACGTTGCTATCTTGATAAGCTTACAAATATCACGATGCATATAAACAATCATTGTTATTTAATCGTCATTGTAGCTTCATTTTGTTGTAGTGATTATATCTTGAAGATATTATTGCATATTCTCTCCTGCATAATGAATCATGTTCATATTACACCAACGTAATAATTGTAAGCCATGATCACATTGAATTAATGGTATTAATAAATATATGTAATTTATTCACATAATTCCTAATATAAATATGAGAATCTTATTCTTCTTATTCCCAATACTAATATGAAAATCATAATTTTCAATTTTCTCACAATATGCAAAACTTATTCACATTATTCCTCACATTAAATGTAAATCATATTTATAATAATTCTAAGAAATGGGTATCGTCTTCAGAATATTCCCTGAATTAAATATAAGCCATATTTACATTGATTCTATTGAATATGAAACATATTTACATTAATTGATGTCCCTATGTATGAATTGAATTAACGCATCAATATCTCAATTTCTCGGATGTACGATTCCTAATAAAAATAGGATATTTGTGCTTCATTCACGAATACTTAGAGATAATTACAAAGAGATAGTACATACCATGTATACCGGATCAATATCTAACTCAATCAGATGGTTCAAAGTTGTTTAAATATGATATTAGCTTTAATCCATATATTACTTAGATATCGAGTTAATTCTCTAATTGATTCTAAACTATTTCGGATCAATTTTTAACGATAATGATTTAATTCTCTAATTGATTCTAAACCATTTCAGATCAATTTTTAAGTTTTTAGATCTAGAATGTAGTTGTATAAATTTAGAATGAATTTGTTAATTGCTCATTCATTTGGACTCAATAGCGGAGTCATCAAAATACATCTAGATTCATCATTCCAATGGAACATTGATGAATCTCAGATTCATCACTCTAAAAGTCATTAATTAAGCTCTAATCCCTAAAATTCACAGGCTTTTCCTCATTTATATTGCATAATTAGAATTCATGCATGTTTTGATAAGAGTTGCATTTTATCACTTATTATTGCACAAAATAAGAAGCCAAAAATCACAGTCCAATTTGACCTGTAAATAGCCTAACTTTCCTGATTTTTAATTAATTCATCCTAACTTCAAATGACTCAAAACAACTTCATTGTGTACATATTGCTAACAAGAATACATAAAAAATACAAAAAAATCACTAACCTAAATAAGTGGACCAAAAACCCAAACCTTAGTTCTAGGATTTATATATTAAAACCTTGATATCTTCTCCATCCAGTGTCTGATTGGATATTACTTACTTTTGAACTAATGTACATTCAAATACCTTCAAAATAAGACCAAGTTCATTCAAGTGAATCGGAGCTCATATGTGAAAGTTGGGTTTTGGGCCTCTTTTGTACATTTTGTATTTTAGCAGTTTTTGACCTATTAGTTTATGTACATAATTAATCCATTTTATTTTATTTCCTTTTTATTTGTCTTCTTTTATAAAAGTTTTATTAAAATACGTAAAAATCTAAATCCAAATTGAGCTTGAAATCAAAGAAATTAACTGGGTCCGAGTCTTCACTAGCCCTCTGTACATAAAGTGTCATTTTCACATTTTATTTTATTTCTTCTTTTTTCTTATTTAATAAAAATCCAAAAAATTAGATTAATGTGTAAATATTTATCTTTGATTTTATCATATTTTTTCAAATTTTTATTTGTTTTAAAAATGATAAAAAAATTATATAACCCATAAATCAAGGTATTCTTTGTACATACGATACCCCATAAACACCACTTTGCACAAATGATCAATTTTGGTTTTGATCTCTTCATAATAGATCTTGTCGAGACGAGCAACTTTCTTGAAGAAAATTTTTCGATCCAAGGTTGTTTGCTATTTATTTTGGATTTTTCTTTGTATTTATTTTTTTGAATTTTCTGGGCCTGACACGTGGCAGCTCCTAGAGCTGCCACGTATCACCCATTTTTGGGATGTATATATTAGTTTTTATAAATATATATATATATATATATTAAAAGCGTCACACGTGCCTCCTTCACATGTGCCTTGAACGTGCTCCACCCGCGCCTCCTCTTGTTGCCACGTGGCAGAATCCTAGTCGTCCGATCTCGGCCGATCGGACGACCGCTGCTTCATCTTCCTCCCATCCACTTTTCCAAATCCACTCGGCCACTCCTCCACGATTCACGACCCTGCGACTCCCTCCGCCGCCTCCAACCTTCCTCTTTTGGTTGCCGCCTTTCGCCTTCATCCAATCCTCGTCAAATCCCCGCGTCTCTCAAGAAAATCCCCAAATCTCCTCCATCATCAGATTCCTTTCCGTGTTCACCATCGCCCTCTCTTTTATAAAGCCACTGCCACCAGTTCCTCGCTCCTCTATCAACCGATATCCATCTACGTAGGAGGGACGACGGTGACAGTGTCACCCTTCACCTTCAATCCGGCAAGGTCCAGTGTCATCCTTAACACCGTTGCAATCGCGGCCCTCTACGCATCTGCCCAAGCTCCGGTCATCTCATCGAGCCAATGCCACCGACATCTACTCCGTCTTCATCATCGATACTTCAGCTACCTCTCATTGTCAACCACTTCAACTCCATCTTCATCTATCAGCCATGCTTACTGCCATCAGGCTTCCATTCATCAGCGTCGTACCCCCGCTCCCGGAGGTCCGACCCCAGTCGCGAGCTCCAAGGGAAAGCTCCTACGCCTCTCCTCCACGATAGTAGTCTGCCACCATATCTCCGCCAACGCCTTCTCCAGGTCGAGATGATCACAACCGCACCTCCTCTAATGTACCGCCTCCCTCCTCTACGCAAGCTTCTCCACCTCTCCTCGTCGCACGCCAACGTCGAGCACGAAGCTCGAGACCCCCGCCCACGTGCTTGGCACGTGCGTTGGGGGGACAACTTGCAAAGAACCCCCTAGAGCAACCTGATATTGCACGAAGAGCCATCATCCAGAAGTCACGTGCTCTGCACATGACTTTCTGGAGTTTTAGTTGATCGCACTCTAGAGTTCTTTTTATTCGCCATAAGACTCCGTCGACCAACCATTTGACCACTTGGAAATTTTGCAGTGGAAACCCTAGCATTTTTGGTAGTTACAGTTTAGTCCTCCTTGTATTTTTTAATTTATTGTAATTTACACTAAGACCCTGTGTTCCCCCTTCATTTTGAACTACTTTATTGCTTCATTTTTACAAAAATAGCACATTCTTCTTTAACTAATTCTCTACATTATGGTATATGTTTGACATTTTTATGATCTGTGGTTCATTAATAATTAATTATTTTGTAGAAAATTGCATATTTTGCCCATTCTGTGCTTGAAAATTCATAGTTAATTAATCATATCTAGAAAAATTATCAAAAAATCAAAAATTGTAGAATTAGTTGTATTTCACATGCCAAAAAATAATTGCATTTTCATTTACAGTTTGCCCTGTAAAAATCATTTTGCATATTTCAATCTTTAATTTTTAATAGGTATTAAATCTTGTATTTTTGAGGTTTAGGATTTTTCTGAGATCCGTCACCTAGGAGAGATCTTGGATAATTTATCTCTTGAAAGTAATTACGTTTAATATTTATTATAATTAATAATTCAAATTCATTGTGTTTGCATTCATAAATCCATAAAATATTTATCTTGCATCCAAAAATTCCAGTAATTGTCATCTTGGCTATGTTTCGTATTTTTCGGACATCATTTGATTGATCTTTACTTTTTAGTCCCTAAAATTGGCCATATTTGCATTTTTGCATACCAAACTGCATTAAAATACAAAAAAAATCCCTTATCGAAAACCATGCGTAAATTTTGATAGACAAATTTCTAGGTTGTAGGTTATTCCTTTGTCTCCTTGAGTTCGACCTTAGGACTTGCCCAAGTAAAATAAACATAAAACTGCATTGATTAAAATTGACTAAATTTCTTGTGGTTATTTCTTGACCAATTCTGATTGCCTGCCTACAACGAAACGACATTCCTAAATAAATGTACGATAATTCACGACAATTAACCAGGGCTAATTAAGACTCATCAAACATATGCATCATGGTATATGGTTTTTTGTGATCGTATCAACCTTGAGAATTTCTAATATTCATCCATCTTACTTGAACACTTTGAATAACCCGAAGTTCAATCTCATATTAGTTGTCTTCTTCAAGAGTGTGTCAGTAGATTTTTCAATTGATAATTGGGAAACAATATTGACCATATGCTTTCTTAAAACATATATTTAACATTCTCAAATTCATGTACTGTTTCGTAAACATGATGACCACGATTAGAATTTTTTCTATCCCAAATATCTCATGAGTGAAAAATATGCCTTTCGGTTTAAAAAATATGAACATGTATGATTCCTTTGAGAGATAAGACTTATCATATTTCCTTATATGTACACCAATTCATTGGTATATAAACCTTGTCATGTCATTAACATATTAGTCTATCAAATGTGCATACTCAAAGATGTAGATGGATATCTTTATTTTATCAAAGAATGCGTGCTTGTATTCATATGAAGAGGATCTGCATTAAAAGTGTCTATCAAATTACTACCTTTGGAGAAGATTGGCATCTCTTCTTAGAACGACAATCATTCATGAATATCATTTTGTGATTCTAGTCGTGTCCTAAATCTAGCTCTTTATAACTACAACCATACCTCGGCTCCTATGATCCAACTTTTTAGGTCAATAGTTGTAGGATATCAAGATGGACACTGAATGTATCTCTATTTGTACTAAAAAATCTACAAACTCAACTATGTTTATTTCACATATGAAATTATATAATGGAAATCACTTTTATTGTAAAATGGCTAGGCATGGGCTCACATGCTCAATAGCAACCTTGAACAACCAAGAGCTTTGCATAGCTGTTGGAGGTCCCTATTTATATTACAACTCTTCATCTAATTTTTCTAGGAAGGGAAAGGGATTTAACACCAATGCATGCATCCTTTTTTCTAATGAAAAAAATAAATATATGTGGATGACTATAAGGGAAAAATCTCAACTCTCTGCATTTGGATACTTCTTGTAGATGCTATTCTTTAGACCTTGTATTCCTAGCACATGAACAATAAAATGTTTCATTTCCATCACTATATATTAAAGTGTGTCAATACATTAATTTTTGCACTCAAAATTCCATTTCCACCCCCGATCTTGTGACATCATTCCCTATTTGCACTCCTATTTAAAAATAATCCCTACAATATCCAGATCTCCATCACCATGCCCTCCCATCCCCCCTATCTCCCACAACTTTTCCCCGCTCGCGGGAGGCTACTTCCACCGCTCTCCATCTCCTCGCCATTTATGCTAACTACTATCGTTGTTGGATAATGGTCATAGCCACTAATGAATCTGCGATTCGTCACTCTAAAAGTTGAAAATAGAGCTTTGTTCCTGAGTAATTAGAGGCATATTTCTACTTATATTGTATAATTAGAATTCATGCATGCATTGAAAATATCTGCATTTTAGTATTCATATTTGTATAAAATATAAAGCCAATTTCACTTGTAAATATTCACCCGTATATTAGCTAAAATACCTTATTTGTATATATTTTATACTAACTCCGAATCTAATAAAACCAACTCCAAAATGTATATATTACTAACACTAATTAAAGAAAAATATCAAAAAAATACTAATTTGTAAAATTGACCAATAAAACCCCAATCCAAGTTTGAAGCTGTGAATCTTAAAATGCACATATCTCTCTCATACAGTGTCTGGTTGAGGTCTACTCATTTTCAAAGTAATATACTTTCAAAGACCTTCAAAACAAGACCAATTTCATTAAAATCGGAGCTCGTATGCAAAACTTGGGTTTTGGGCCCCTTTTGTATATTGTATATATTGACCGCTTTGCCCTTGTATTTTACCATTTTATTTTCTTAAGTATAAAAAATCCAAAAAATAGATTAAGATGTAAATATTTTTCTCATATTTTCTCTATTTTTTTAATTTTTCTCTCTTTTAAAAATGACAAAAAAATTTACAAAAGATAAAATGCGGTATTTTATATCTATAAGGTACCACCCAAAAATACATTTTGTACAGATGATCTCATTTGATTTTCGTCCCTTCACAAAAGTTGTAGATCTCGTCGAGACAAGCAACTTTCGTGTTTACCACTTTTTGATTTAATCCCATTTGTTATTTCTTTTTGATTTTCTTTACATTTAATTTTTGAATTTTCTGGGAGCGACATGTGGCGGCTCCTCGAGCTGCCACGTGTCTCCTCATCTTTTTTATTATTGTATTAATTTCTGATTTATCTTATTATTTTCGCATTTATTATTTATTACTATTTTACTATTGATATTTTAATTATTTTTAGTAGCCTATTATATTATTATATTATTTTATTTATTTTATCCCCTTTTACCTCTTCTCCATTACTTGTCTTCCACTCCAAGCCACATTTTCTCCACTCTCTCCACCACTCCATTCTCACCACCTCTTCTCCAACTTCCCTCTCCTCTTCCTTTATATTCACATCATCCTCCACCATTTTTCTCCATCCGCCATTTCTTCAACTGAGTGGGAGAGACCACCAGCCCCCGAGTGTTGTCGGTGACAGCGTCAACATTTTTTCGGTCGAGCAACGACGGTTTTCAAGGCGAGATCCACGAGGACTCCTCCTCGTGTCGTTGTGCATCAATTCATGTCACAACCAAGCTTCTTTGATTTTTTCGTCGAATCGAATCGAGGCCACAATCGGAAGTCGCACGACGTGGCTCCACAATCCGGCGAACCGCAAGTAAGTACTCTATCTCCACTTTGTCATTTTTTTATCTAATAGTGTTTGTTCATCTTGTTTATCAAACCAAAAAAAACCACACCATCATTTTATTCACCAACCACCACTATCATCCTCCCACTCTCTTTTCTTCATCAAATCACCATCACCACCATTACATAAAAATCATCACGATTCATCACTATCAAACACCATCACCACCATTATTTTTCCACATCCATTTCCTGTTTATAAACAACAAAAAAATTAAAAAAAAATCAAAAAAATAAAACAGAGCAGGGAGGAAGTAGCTCCGACGCCGCCGCCCCCCTGCCTGGACGACCACGCGCTTCACTGCCGTCCTCCCGCTCAGCCGCCGGTGCTCCAGCCCAACAGCGCCCGGCAGCACTTGTTCCTCGTCGCCGCACGACCGCGCGGCTTCTGCCTCGCCTGGCCGCATGTTCTGCCGCTGCCCCCAGCGGTGCGCAGCGCACTGCCCCGCGGCCAAAGCTCCTGGACAGCCACGTGCCATCCTCTCGTCGTACGCGCGCCCAGCCGCGCCTCCACCTCGAGCGCGACCTCGCGCCAGCCCCTCCTCCGTCACAGTGCTGCCCAACCGCCGTTGTGTGCCTCAGCCCGAGGCCCCGCAGCAACCTCCAGCCGCCCTCCTCCACTCGCCTTCGCCGCCCGCGCCGCCGTGCGCGCGGCCTTCTCCCTTGTGTGCGCCCAGGTCCGCGCCACCCTCCCTCCACCCGTACGTCGGCCGCGCATCTCTCAGCACAGCGCCGCCCACCACCTCCAGAAGCTCCCGCAACCTCATCCCAGGTCGCCGCGCCCAGCGCACGCCGCCCTTCTCGCGGCGTTGCTCCCGCCGCTGCCGCTGACTCCCCTCGCCGCCGCCGCCTTGCGCCTCCGCGCCTCCCGCCTTACGCGCGCGCCCCTCGCGTCCCCTGGCACGCACAAGGCCCGCCGCCCACATCCCTTGTGCCCTAGCGTTGGCAAAAGAAGGTCCCCATTCTTCTATTTTTATATTTTTTAAATTTGCATTTTGGCCCTCTCAAGTTTTAGGAATTGCAAAAGTACCCTCAGGCAGAGTACAGTTCATTTAGTTTCATTTTGTATTGCATGGACACCCCTACATTTGTACGTTAATTTGGACACTATTATTGCATCATTTTATTTCATCAAAAATAGCATTTTGATTGACTAATTCCTTATCGTTTGGCTATTTATTTATATTTTTGTGAGCATCTGGGTATTTATTAAAATTCAAAGATTCAAAATCAGTCATATTTTATCCATTTAAGCTCTAAAATTTGCACACATATATTTCTTGCTCCAAAAATTGTGAAAAAATTGTGAATGATGCCTCTAAGTGTGCTTTAATTACAGTCCAAATTTCGTCCATTTAGGAGTTGTAGTTTGAATAAAATAAATTGTAGGGAGATTTCTGTAAATGATTTTTAATTAATTCCAAAAATAACATTTTTGAGAAATTTCAACTCTCCTAGATTATTTATTGAAATATCTATTTGAGATAAATCAATCTCTGGATAATTTGATTTTGTGGATTAATTAGGAATTAAATACCCGAAGTCGCTCTATTTTCAGTAAAATATTCATAAAAAAATTAAAAAGTGTCAGAAAATTCCCAAAATATTAATGTAGCTTCATTCCATCATATTTAACTTTCAGTAAATTTTTCATAATTTTTGCATATCATTTGCATGAAAAATTGCATAAAAACCCCCAAAAAAGTTTGTATTTTTAATTTATGCATTTTAAATCCAAAAATTCCAAAAAAAATATATTTTGCAATCGTTGTTGGATTAGGTTTAAAGGAAAAATATCACTTGGCTGATTTGGATTAATTTCATATTAAAATTAAATTTGGCTAAGTTGTTGATTTTCTTAATAACCTAGTTCATTCATACATTGCATTCTGCATTTTTATCGCATAAAAAAGTTAAAAAAATCACTTAGAAAACCGCAATCTAATCACTCTAACTTGATCCCGAGTTGTTCCTTTGCCTCCTTGAGTCGACCCTGGGGCTTGCCCAGGCTAAATAAACATAAAACCACACGATATTTTCACTCAACGATTTATCGATTTGTGCGGTTATTTTTTGATCTGCTCTCATTATCCGACTGCAACGAATAATTAGTAATTAATTTGAACATTAATTTGCTCGAATTAACAAGGGTAGTGGGAGCTAGTCATCAAATGGCACCGTTGCCGGGGAGGCAAACAGCTTAGGATCAATTTAGAAAGTTAGGTTTACGTTTTCCATTTACTCGGGTAGTCTGACCCCCGAGCCATCTTGTAATTATCCATTTTTTCTTTAATTATTTTTCTAACTACTTTTGTATATATCTCTTTCTGACATAATTTTTATCTTTTTGTGCGAGGGCCCGGTGGACTTGGAGCGGCTTTCTTGAAGTCGACGCATCTCGAAGTGCATCAGAGGCTGACGATTCTTGGATCAAGTCGGCTATTGGACGTCAAAAAGATTTTTGTAACTTAAAAAAAAAGTGTGTCTGCATTTATAGCGGTTCCCGTTTGGGTTCTCGTGCGTGTAAATATAGTAGAACCGTGTCCCGTCTGCTATGTGGTTTGAATTGTAAAGTAGGCTTGCACTAGCGGCTCCTCGAGCCACTCTAGGGTTTGCTTGTGCTCATAAATTCTTAGGACCACACAAATCATTTAAAAGACGCACTTAGACTGCAGATCTAGTCAAACATAATCTATTCTTCACTCACTAATAGAACTGCCTGTCTAGGAGTGACTTTTTCATCGATTGCATTCATTTAGTGTAAAAATTTCAATTCAGTCCTGCATCCTGCATTGTAGAGAGCTGAAGGCACTGTAAGTCTTCTTACTCAAGCATTCATCATCGTTTTCTCGATTGAGTCGGTTTTTTCCGATTCTCTCTCTCTCTCGATTTTCTAACCTAGGATAAAGGAATTGGGATTGTACGGTAGACGTGATTGCTTGTGTGGATTAATATCAGTGGTAACTAATCTCTAAAATCGGGACTGCTAATTGAATTTGACCAAAAAAATCGACTAAAATTAACCCTTGTTTGCGGGAGATTAACCCCGACCTTGTTTTCAGGCTGAGTGAGGGTACTTGAGTGTGTGTGAACACCTTAAGGCAGAGCCCAAATCCCCGCCTTCCATATCATGAGCCAACTGATCCTAGCAAATATCACGAGTTGGATATTTTTAGATTCACTGACTAGTACCAAGTAGCCTCCGCCTGTTCACAAGTAGTCAGTGGCGAACCAGCGGTACTTCGCGACAAGGCCTAGCTTTGTCAACCTCCGCCTGCTTGCAGGTAGATAGGGGCACGGTCTTTGAGTTCCCAACTCTGGATAGGAGCGAAGAAAGGAAGGACCGGCGGTATCTTAGGCGACAGGTTAAACAGGGAAGACGCATCCGGCTCTGAGCCGACTTCCCTATAGGCCGCATAACTCCTTGCTATCTTGCTTGAAAAATCACACTTAAAATTGACAAGATTAATTGGACTCGGTTTCGGGTCCTTCACTGTGTTGAGTGTGAATTTAGGGTTTGCTCTTGCGTTTGTCTTTGTGTCTGTCCGTGTGTGTTATCCTGGGTAACTGCGTATTTTCTACCTCATTCTACTTACATATCCTCTTCAAGATGTCGAGATATTGATCCCCATACCCTGTGACCTCTGGTCATTCCTCCTTGACCATATACCGCTCATCTTCGCCTTCTCTTTCTTCCATGTATCCTCTGTCATCTACGGGAGAACCGTACCCGTGGTCGGTTCCACCTCAACCCGAATATGAAGTCAGAACATCGACTGACTTCTCTACTTCTTCGCATTTCTCACCTACTCCAACTTGAAGATAAGCCATCCACTCATAACAATTATAGATCTTGATTTCTGCAAGGTGGATCGTCACACCCTTCCACCTCCCTGCGATCATCGGGAGATTCTCTGCAAAGCACCATCTTTTCTAGACAAGGATACGAGGATGGATGTTGAGGAAACTAATGACGATGAGAAACTCGATCATTCATCCCCTATGTGGGTTCTTGATGTTCTATGAGCTGGGGACGGATCTGATCAAGCACCACACGACTAGAACCACGATCGAAGAAGAAAGCACGCACAATCGCAGAAGATATGGATTTATAGTGGTTCGACAATATGCCTACTCCACTTGCTCACACCATACTCTCTCTACTATTGCTTGAATGATGTTGGGATACAGTATGTGGTGACACAGGGCTCCTTTTATACTACAACAAAAGAATTCCAAGCATTTAGCAATCCCCACCATCAGCTCTCAGCCAATCAGGATGTAGGATGTAAATTAAGCATCTCAGCAATCCAACACAACACCTCTTAGTCAATCAGAATGCAGGAGGCAGATCAGACACCTCAGCAATCTAGCACAAGAGCTCTCAGGCAATTAGAACACAGTAGGGAGATCGACCACATCAGTGATGCTCTCCACTTGTATTCAACCAATCAGTCTTCACAGGATAAATATCAACAATCTCCCACTTGAAGACTGATTTGTGGTACACACCACATCTTCAATAGTCCTGGTGTAAGCTTTCCCTTGTCTTCTATGCTTGAAGACCAATAGAAGTTGAACATGTCTTCAGCTTCTCCACTGTTACAGACTTTGTGAAAATATCAGCAGAAGTTTCTAGTGTGTGAATCTTCTTCAACTTAAATTGACCATCGTTTAGATGTGTCTGAATGAAGTGGTATTTCACATGAATGTGCTTAGTCCTTGAGTGAAAGACGGAATTCTTTGCAAGATGAATTGCACTTTGACTGTCGTTAAATAATTGACAATCTTCACATTCTTATTCAGTTCTTTCATCAGACCTTTCAACCATATCATTTCCTTGCAAGATTCTGTTGCCGCCACATATTCTGCTTCCATGATCGAGATGGTCACTATCTTCTGGAGCTTAGAGATCCAACTAATGGCTCCACTCCCCAGGGTAAAGACATACCCTGTTTTGCTTTTCCTCCCATCAATATCTCCTGCAAAATCTGAGTCCACAAAACCTCGAATGGAAATATCAGTGTTCCCATAACACAATGGCATGTTAGAGGTACCTCTCAAATAACGTAAAATCCACTTCATAGGTCATGGGCTTAGGTTCACGGTCCGTTATCGAGGAAAACTGGCCCTGACAACTTGTTGGGTTCGGACCCAAATGCAACTGTTGACAACCACCCAAAATGCTTAAGCCCAAGTTGTCAAGTAGTACTCCCCATCACTTATATACCACACCCATACCTTGTGAGTTTTAGGTATGGCACTATGTTGGGGTTGGGGTGTTACAACTTCCTCCACTTATATTCGCAACGTCCTCGTTGCAACATGGCCCATCACTTATTCCCAGTGATAGTGGCGGTTGCATGCTTCGGGTAGTGATCTGACAAATCAGACTCACTGTCGCTGATGCGACTACTCAAGCCTCCTCGATCTTCAACAATTAACCCACACAATCAATAAAGCAATCAAGAGCAAGGATTAAAATTTATTATACCCTACTAACAATGTATAATGGCAAGCAAGTAGGGGTCGAACACAGGAAACAACGGTGTAGAGCGCAGATAAAAATCCAAACCCTAGGTCTAATGAAGTACTTAGCCAATCTAATTTCTTTTTGTGGGTTTTTAATTTTTTTATTTAATTTTGAATTTTTAATTTTATATTTTGATTTTTAATTTTCTGATTTTTATAATTTTATATTTTATACATTCTTTTTATTTCTTTTTCAATGTTGGAATATAAAGACAATGGAATAAAAGACAAGATACCCTATTTTTAAAAATGCACAAAAATAAACAAAAATTCAGAAATTAAATGTTTTTGATATTTTTAGGATTTTTTACTGTTTTTGTGATTTTTGGGAATTTTTCTAGGTGTTTTTTGGTATTTTTAAATACTGAAATAGAGCAAATCAGTGAAATACGTGCTGGCTGTGAATAAAATAGAATTTAAAATTAGCAAACAACAACCAAAATTCTTCACACGATTTTTCAAATAAAGAGAACAAAATAAAGAACAAACAGGAACTGAGTTTGTATTTTTTGGAGTTTTCTTTGATTATATATATATTTTTTGAAGTTTTAGAGTCTTTTTAAATTTTTAGTGTTTTTCTTTAAAGATTTTTCGTGATTTTTGGACTGACACTAAAATATGATAAAATAGGCCCTAGGGAATTTTTTTGGAATATTTGGAGGTATTCTAATATTTTTTTGGTATTTTCTAAGCTAGACAGTGAATAAAAAGCATATTTTTTATTTTTAATAAATATAAAAATATAATAAAATTAAAAACTAAAAATGTAGCATGAAAATAGAAGCAAACAAGAGCTTAAACCTATTTTTTTGAGAATTTTTCACGATTAAATGAGGCGTGAAATAAATAAGCTAAGCACACAAAAATCCTAAGCCCGGTAGGGGTATAAATGCAATTATAAAAACATCCAGGGGCTCAGATGCAAATTTCACCAAGAGGCACGCACAGCTCACGTGAAACACCATTCACAGGGGCATAATTGTAATTAATGAAAACCGACGGGACATACATGCAATTTTTTCCAAAAAGATATTTTATTAACTACGCATAGGGATGTAATTGCAAATAACTAAATGTTCCGGGCCGAACATGAAAAATACCCACAAGTCACGCGCCCCAGTCACGTGAGGTGACGTGGCATGGACTAAAGTGCAATTAGTGAAACTGTGAGGGCCTAAGTGCAAATATTACGAAGGTTTTAAGACTAAAAAGTAAATACAAAAGGTTGTGGGTGAGAGATGCAAAATACCCACGTGCTCGATCGTGCGGCCGATGGCTTCCCACTTATCCACGTGGCGCGCATCTGACGGTGCATACCCCTTCGTCGCTGACGGTTGAGATTAGATCATTAAGGATCGATCGGACGGCTGGAGGCGCTTGATGATCGGACGGCGTGGATGGTGTCTGCAGGAGACCTCTGATCCAACGGCAGGGGGAGGGTCACGAAGAACACCTCCCCGGCGAGCTTCGAGCGACGATTGCGGCCGACACACGGCCGCTCCGACCCCAGGATCAAGGGCAAAAGGATCCTGGGATCCTTCCGCGTCAGATGATGGCCTCCGGTGAGGCGAAGGTGGCGTGAAGCGCCCGGACGAGGAAGGTAACCTGGGTGGAGGGACCTGGAATCGATGATGGTCGATGGAGCCTTCTCTGGGGCTCGGACCTGCAGGGTTAAGTTCGCAAAAACTAGGTGAGAAAAATGGGGAGGTCTGATGGGTTGAATGAGGCGGTTGGTGATGCGGGCGAAAAGCTCCAGCGAGCGGCGGAGAGGGGAGCCCCAGCGACTCGATCTGGGCGAGATCGAGGTGAGATGATGGGTGGAACGAAGCGACAGAGCGAAGGGGAGAAGGAATGAGGTGATTTGGACGGCGATGGATCACTGGAGTGGCCGGAAACGTCGGGCGGAGCTCAGCTCCGCCGTGGCTTCGATCGAGGATTCTCGGGGAATGGAAAAACGGCAAGCAGAACTGCTACTGCCCTAGCCTAATCTACTCTACAGCTACAAGAAAAAGGAAAAAGAAGAGGGAGGGGCTCACCAGAGACGATAGCTGCGAGGAGCGGCGGAGCTCCGGCGAGGGATTGAATCGCTTCGATTCTACACCAATCCGCTTGAACCCCGGGTCGATTCGACTCCCCCTGTCACGAGGAGCACGAAGAAGTAGGGGTTTGCGATTGAAAGTGGCGGAAGAAGGATTAGGTTCGAATCGAAGTTGGGGGAGCTCTTTTGAAGGGTTGACGGACGGCGAGAAGAACGAGGGTCAAACGCCTCGATTAGTGGTCCTCAGCCCAAGGAATCACTTGGGCGTGATTCACCACTAATCGAGGAGCAAAAACTCTGAAGGAGTCGACACGATTTGGTGCAAGGTGGAGCCTAGAAAATGGCGAGAAGATGGGACAAAAATGCATCTGACAAGCCTGGAAGAGGAGGTCAGACAGTTGACCGAGGTCAACTGTCAGACCAACCTGGTTGGTCCACGTGGACCAACCACGAAAAATCTTCAAGAAATTATTTCAAAAATCGAAATAAAATAGTAAATGGATGAATTTCAATTTGGTTAAAAAATAAAAATTGGTTATTAATTTATGAAGTATTTTATTATGAATTTTATTTATTTTTATGAGGCCTATTTTTACAACTTCACTTTTTACCCCTTTATAAGTATAATACCTATATACTTTATTACTTTATTTTTTGTGTATTTTAATTCTATTATTTTTATTTATTAATTTCTAAAATTATAACATACTTTTATATACACAAATATATTTTTATTTTATTTTTTTGATATGTTTTGTGTATTTAATAAAATAGAAGTATATTTAATATAGGTATAAGTACAGATGTAATACCTATGTATCAAATATGTATATATTTTATTTTGAGTTTTATTTACATTTTTCTTCTGATTTTAATATTCACAATTATTATAAGTAATATTTACAAAAATATAAAAATGAATAAATAATGAATAAAGAATAAATTGAATATTTTATTCAGTACAGGTATACAATAGGTGTCCAAAACTCAACTTTCAAACCGTAGCTCTGCCAAATGCGAAACCACTGCCATTAAATAGCTTATTTTGAATTATATACAATTAAAGGTGAGTTCGATGCATTTGGAGCTTTCATTTGTGAGATACGGGTCTGGGAAGTTGGGATTCTGGATATTTATTCAGATCATAACTTTTTATCTGTGTATTATTTTTCAGTGAAATCAATTTTGTATTTTTCTTTATTAAATTATCTACAACTTTCATGTATAAAGTTTCTTTATTTGATGTATAAAAAGTGGAACCAAAAATAGGTCCCAAAATGAATAAAGAATGAATAAAATAAAAGGAATTTTGTTGGTATTTTTGGCCCTTATCTCCCCCTACTTTATTCCTTGTCGACCGAGTCATCGAGATGCATAGGTCTCGGGGTTTCGCGTCATAAAATATTTACAATATTTTATTCTTTTTCTTTTCTTTTCTTTATTCTATAATTTTGGCACTAAAAACCACATTTTATACAATATTTACACACATATACATGAATGCTAACATGCCTATATTAAGCCTATTTACACGCATTTACTAGGGTTTTTAAGGCCAAAATGATAGAATAAAGATGATGAAACGTGGATTCATCATCCCCTTATACTTGCCTTTGCTAGTCCCTAGCGAACGCTTATGCAATAAGTGCAGAAAAAGAAAAATAAAGAAAAGAAAAAGAAGAAAGATGGACTAAATTTAATTATCAAACTTGTCTTCACAAAATCAAAGTTTGGAGCTTAAGTCGGACCTTTGGAATTTTAGTGCAGGCGGAACCTTAATAGAACTGAATTTGAAATCCAACAGTCCCTGAGAATCCCAAAACTCTGCTCAAGTCTCCTCAATAGCCAGGTCAGAAATACTTCAACTCATACGCAAACTCTTACGACTATGAATCTGACTTGTACAGTGTAAGTGATGGTGGCTCTCCCCAACTAGAATGACAAAGAGATTGACTTCTCCAGTACGACAACCCAATGATTCCCTAATCCAGTAACTCCATCCTCGAGGAGCGGGGTATTCCCTTCTAAGTTCAAGTGGCAACCAAGAGGAGGGGGTGAAGAGAAAGAATGGACGATAGCCAGTGTAGCTACCTATCCGAGGATGCAAGACCAGTGTAGTCAAGTCATCCAGCTGCAGGCTCACATGATATGACTTTGGAACTCAAGCTTGCTTATTGAGTTTGCCACATATGTACATACTTTGCAGGCTTTTTATTTTTGTACCTGCCTGAAATTTTTTTTTTGAATACTATATACAACAACATTTACATAAGGAGTTTTTCCTCTTGAGCCAGTAGACTATCCCTCTTTTGAAGCTTTATCGCAACCCACAGCCTCCTGTCTTTAGACTTCCTTATCACTGGACGGGTTGGGGTGCACTTCCCTCCCTAGAGGAGGACAAATGTTTCCACTTGTGTGTGTCTCATACCGGCAAATCCAATCCCCTCACCACTCCAACTGAGTTGAGCCATGTGAAAGGTGCAGGTGTCCAAGTTAGGTCATTATCAACAAGAGTCGTGCGTGTGATCTGAAATACTCTACTTAAGCAGTCAAGAATCCATTGAACCAAGTCCCGTGATCCTCAAAGAATTAAGTCAAGTAGACCTGAAGTACCTCAAACCCAGTTCCTATAAGGTTCCTGTTATTAGGTAGATTTTAAGGTCCAATCAAGCTCCAATCTCCGGATTTTACTTACACTTGTTCAACTATCAAACTCAATCCGAAAAATGCTAATGCTATGCAATGCAAAATGCAGAAAATATTTTTGTGATGTAATTTTCAAAGATTTTGAACTTTTTATGGATTTTGAAAAGATGATGAATGCATTTTTTTTGTATTTTTTTTTCAAAAATATTTTTCAGATGTTTTTGGATTTTAGTTTTGCAAATGTTTTTGGGATTTTTGGAAACAAAAAGCTTTTGTCTAAAATCTAGGCTAAAACTATGTACACGGGAGTGCTTCTTCGTATATACAAGAAGTGGATTTTAAGAATTTACAAGGGTAAGTGGTCAATTTTATACATATGGATATAGTGAATTTTGGTGTGATGTATGTATTCCTCAAACTTATTTGACACAAGCTTTTCACACAATTTTTGAAAACTATAGTCCAAAATAATTTTTACAAACATTTTTGCAAACACGTACACACATTTGAAAATCATTTTGCAAAGGCTTTCAAAACAGTATATATAGGTTTTTCAAATATTTTTGCAACCATTTTTCAAACCATCTGCAAATCATTTTTCAAACATTTTATTTCACACAAAGAAAAGAAATTTTACAAACCACACATTTTTACACAGGTTGAAAACATGTAACAAAATATTTTCAAAATAGTTTTCAATAGATGTTCACAAGGATTTTCCAACTATTTTTCAAACATTTTGCAAAAAACATTTTCACCTGATTTATTAATCAGTAAATACAAAAAGAATTTGAGGAATAACCACATCGTTTTATTAAGGATTTTTTAATGGATTTTAAAGAATTTTTCTAACCATATTATTAAGAAAATACGAAAGTACGAGTTATGGCTAAAGTATATACATAGTATATACGACCACCCTATACTTAGCTTGAGCTATGTCCTCATAGATCGGAGAGAAAAGAGAAGACATAACTCGTACTAAGTATAGACAAGTCTAAATAATAAAGGAATAAAGAAACGAATCAAAGAATGAGAAATTGACCGTCCCCCCTATACTTAGGATGAAATAATCCTAAGTATAGCAGACTGTACACAACGCAGGGAGGGTCAATGGTGGGAATGAACAGATCATACTCAGATTGTCTCCCCCTATACTTAGCGTAAAATATCCCTAAGTATAGACAAGAAGAGGAGACAATGGAGAGGATTGAGAGGAATAGAAAAACTCGGGGTGCACACCCCCCTATACTTAGGACAAAGTACGTCCGAAGTATGGAAAACTGTCTACAAGGGCAGCACCTTTTTGATAGAAACAGGAGGTAGAAAAGGAAAAGAAGAAAAGAAGAAAAGAAGAAAAGAGATGAAATTGGATATGAACAACTCGGGATGCGCATCCCCCCTATACTTAGGATAAAGTACATCCTAAGTGTAGTAGTGATGAAAGGGATGGCATCAATTCGGTAGAACAAGATAAAAGAAATTGAAAAGAAGAAAAAAAGAAAAGACGAAAAGGGAAATCATTCAAAAATGTTTTGATGTGCTTCGCCTTCCTCTGCCTCTTTCGAGATATTCAGCTCATCCTCATAGATTACTTGAATTGAGTCAACGACGGCCATGAATGTGTCATGTTCAAGGTATGGCTTCAGAAGCTGTCCATTGACTACAAAAGGCTGTGCGTCAGCCGACAGATTGGATATCAATACACTTTCGTTGTCACGCACCTGCCTAACCATGAACAGCCCGGTCCATTTGCTCTTTAATTTGCCTGGAAAGATCTTTAATTTCGCATCGAACAACCATACCTTCTGACCTGGATCAAAGGACTTGTGGCGGATGTGCTTGTCATGCCATGTTTTGACCTTCTCCTTGTACATCAGGCTGTTGTCATATGCATAATCTCTGAATTCCAGTAATCTGTTCAGATCTAATTTTCTGTTCTTTCCTGCTTGCTTGGAGTCCAAATTATAGATATTAATAGCCCATAAAGATTTGTGAATAAGTTCCACGGGCAAATGACATGGCTTGCCATACACCAGGCGGTAGGGAGACATTCCCAAGGGTGACTTGTACGCTGTTCTGTAAGCCCAAAGAACGGAATCAAGCAGCTGAGACCAATTCTTGCGATCAGGACGCACAAGTTTCTGTAGAATTGTTTTGATCTCCCTATTCGAACATTCAGCTAAGCCATTGGACTGCGGGTGGTAGGGTGAAGCAACACGGTGCTCGATGCAGAATTCTTGGGTCAGCTTCTTCACTTCTCTATTTATGAAATGACTGCCCCCATCAGATATGAGAATCTTGGGAATCCCGAACCGTGCTATGATGTGATCTCATAAGAATCGACAGACAGTCCTACTGTTGGCGGCTCGGGCGGGGATAGCCTCCACCCATCGACTGACGTAATCGACAGTAAGCAGAATATACTCATAACCCTGACTGTTAGGAAACGGGCCCATAAAGTCGATGCCCCATGCGTCAAAGACATCTGAGATCTGAATGTACTTCAGAGGCATCGTGTCTCTCATTCCTATGGTTCCGCCCATCTTCTGACAGTCAGTGCAACATTTGACATACTCATCTGCATCTTTGAATAATGAAGGCCACCAGAGGCCACTTTGAAGAACTTTTGCCGCCGTCCATTTGCCTGAATGGTGTCCTCCAGAATCTTGATCATGACATAGAGCGAGGACACTTGGAACTTCCTCCTGTGGAATACACCTTCGCCAGATGCAATCTGCTCCCTCACGAAACAGATACGGGTCTTCCCACTGGTAAAAATGTATTTTAGACAAAAATCTGTCTATTTTCAACTTAGGCCAGTCCTGTGGGATTTTCTTGGCAACTAGATAATTCACAATGTCCGCATACCAAGGAAGTGAGGCGACAGACAGAATCGATTCATCTGGAAAGGTCTCTGTGATAGGCTGCAGGTTCAGCTCAGGAGACTCTGGTTCAGGAAGTCTTGACAGATGATCAGCCACTACATTCTTTACCCCAGGTTTATCTCTGATTTCCAAGTCAAACTCTTGGAGGAGAAGGATCCACCGGATGAGACGTGGTTTGGCGTCCTTCTTCTGCTGTAAATATCGAATGGCCGAATGATCCGTGTAAATGATTACTTTAGACCCAAGGAGGTAAGATCTGAACTTTTCTAAAGCAAAGACTACCACTAGCAGCTCCTTTTCAGTAACGGTGTAGTTTCTCTGGGCTTCGTCGAGCGTTCGGCTAGCATAGTGAATCGCAAATGGTATATTGTCTTTCCTCTATCCCAGTACAGCTCCGATGGCATAATCTGACGCGTCGGTCATAATCTCGAAAGGCTGAGTCCAAATCGGTGGCTGTAGGACAGGGGCCTGCGTGATGAGCTCTTTCAACTGATTAAAGGCAAGGAGCACACGGTCGTCTACAATGAACTCATTGTCCTTGCCGAGCAGTTCAGTCAACGGTCTGACCAGTTTGCTGAAGTCTTTGATGAACCGTAGATAAAAACCGACATGGCCTAAGAATGACCGGACTTGCTTGATATTCGTAGGTGGCTCAAGTTTTGAAATTACATCCACCTTGGCTGGGTCAACTTCCATGCCACGTTTCGAAACAATGTGACCCAGCACAATTCCTTCGGTCACCATGAAATTGCTCTTCTCCCAGGAGAGCACAAGATTTACTTCGCAGCACCTCTGTAAGACTCGGTCTAGATAGTCCAGACATTGATCAAATGAATCCCCGTAGACCGAAAAATCATCCATAAAGACCTCGAGAAAGCTGCCCACCATATCGGCAAAAACTACAAGCATACACCGTTGAAATGTGGCTGGGGCGTTGCAGAGCCCGAACGGCATCCGTCTGAAGGCATATTTGCCAAAAGGACAGGTGAACGTGGTCTTCTCGTGGTCTTCAGGAGCAATAGCAACTTGATTATACCCAGAGTAGCCGTCCAAGAAACAGAAATATTCCTTCGCGGCCAATCTCTCCAACATCTGGTCGATGAAGGGTAGCGGAAAATGATCCTTCTTGGTGGCGAGATTGAGTCTTCTGTAATCTTCACACACTCGCCAAGAAGTCGGTACTCTGGTTGCGATCTCCTCTCCTTTGTCATTTTTCACAATGGTGATTCCTGATTTCTTGGGCACAACATGCAGAGGGCTCACCCATTTGCTGTCGGAGATGGGATAAATGAATCCCGCATCGCACCATTTCTGGATTTCTTTCATAACCACTTCTCGCAGATTCGGGTTTAATCTTCTTTGCAGTTCACGAGAGGGTTTGCAGTCTTCTTCCAGAAAGATGCGATGCGAACAGAGTGACGGATTGATCCCATGGAGATCGGAGGTTTGCCAGCCTATCGCCTTGCGGTTGCGTTCAAGAACCTCCATCAGACGAGATTCTTGATCTTCGGTCAACTGTGCATTGATGATGACCGGGTACATGTTCGGTTCTCCCGCAAGGAAGGCATACTTCATATTGGAGGGCAAGGGTTTTACCTCTGGCGGGGTCTGAGCTGTTTCAACGGTGACCTCCGCTATTAGTGCAGGTGATGATTCTTTCAACTATGCAAGGTCCACCATAGTCTGCTCTATTTCTTCTCTCAGATCCTGACAGAATTCTTCAATGATGTCATCTTCGTCAGAAAATGCTTCAAACCTCGGCTCTTGGTTTTGAAGGCACATCACCCCCACGGCAGTATCTTGCAATACCTCAGCAGGTTCCTCATCCTGATTGATACAGGGAAATTCGACTGCAGTCTCCACTTCCTCCTCGGGACGGAGGAGTTCATGGATCTCATTATCATCCAGGAATAGGTTGGTATCTTGTACTTCTGCTAGAAAATCGCAGTCTTCATCATGCTCGATCACTCTTGCACATGAAGTAGATGTTTGCTCGGTTGGTGTTCCTTCGGACAGGGTCTCAACTCGGATAATTTCATTGTCAGCTCCAAAAGTGATTTCTCCCGTCCCATAATTCACCACTGTGTTTGATGTCCGCAGAAATGGTCTTCCGAGTATGATCGGGGTAAGGAGCAACGGAGCAGGGATGTCCATATCTAAGACCACAAAATCGGCCAAGAATGACTTTCCCTGAACTGTGACGATCACGTCCTCCAACATGCCCCTAGGCCGCTTGACTGACTTGTCTGCAAACTGCAGAATCATCTTTGTAGGCTTGAGCGGTCCTAACTTGAACTCCGTGAGGAGTGAGGCTGGCATCAGGTTGACAGATGACCCACTGTCGAGAAGTGTTCGCTCGAATTCCTGATCAAACATCTGGCAACGTACAAGAGGTGCTCCCATATCTGGCTTTTTATCCGGGAGGTTGCTGATGGTGTTAACTGTGGCCATTGTAAGGATGTGCTTTTCGGACTTGCCACCTTTACTTCTGGAATTGTGGGGGGTTGGCCTGCGCTTGGTTGTACATGCCTCCTTCAGTCCTTTCTTTACCGCTGGCATGTACTCAAGAGCCTTCATCAAGGGCATATTCAACACCAAATTTTGAATGATTTCTATGATAGCAGGATCAGACAAAGCACTTTTCAAATTTTTCATTTTTTTGTGTTTTTTCATTGCTTTAGGAAAAGGAACATTTACAAACTTTCCACCAATATCATTCAAAATAGTGTCCGTATTGTTGTTTACAGGTAGATGACAAAAAGGAATGGATTCATCTACAATTTGCGGACCAAAAGTGATAGGCTCGGCTTCAGGTGCTGGCGTTGGACTCGCTGCAGGTGCGGTGCTCCCCCTGTCAGGAGCTGGTTGTGATGCGGGTGCAGGCGTCTCCAATGCTGGCTGGTCTCTACCGAGGTTGCTGCTATCTTTTTGTATTTTTCTGTTTTCTTCATTTTTTTGTGGTTTTCTGGATGCTGGTGCTGCTCCCAAAATGTTGGCTGGCCCTGGTGTTGGCTGGACAACCGATTCCCCGTCAGATGCAATGTGCTTTCCCTTCGCCGTCGCCGATGGCTGGAGTGTCCTACCGCTCCTGAGAGTAACAGCGCTAGATAAAAAACAATTAATTTCACCTGATTCGGGTTGGACACTGCCGGCTACCTGCTCCTTGCGTCGGAAATTGTTAGGGTTAGCTTCGACCTGGGCTGGTATGACGGTTTTGGCTGCCGTCAGGTCGTCGATCTTCTGGTTCATCTCAGCCATGTTCTTCATCAACTGTTCCAAACAAGTCAGGGCTGGATTGACCGGTACAATCTCAGAGGATTCCCCCTGCTGGGGTCTAGAATGCTGGTATGGCGGCTGAGATTGCGACTGGTATCCTTGAGAAAATTGCTGAGGATGAGGGTTGGAGGGGTACTGCGAGTTGTGCTGATTGTGTTGAGCAGCCGGTTGCTGATGATATCCCTGTCCACGATATCCGGACTGCTGAGGACCATGTTGGTAATTCTGCCTCCAAGTGTTCCCTTGTGAGGGAGGCTGGTACTGGTATGGCTGCTGGAATGGTCTCCCACCCTGCTGCTGATGATAGGGCCTGTTGCCCATGTTCTGACCCTGAGAGTGTCCCTGAGGACGGATCAGCTGCGCTTCATTGTTCCAGACGCCATTGATCTCCTGGATCAATGGCGGGGGTGGAGAGAACTGCTCGGAGTACGCGGGCTGGTGCTCTGGTTGGTATACAACCATCTGTGTCTGAGGCTGCGGTGGCTGCTCCGGAACCTGCACGTAGTACACGTGCTGGACAGGTTGGGGCTGCGGTGGAGTCGGCTGAGGGTTTTGCTGCATTGTAGGCTCCTTCTTCTCAGTGTTCGGCTCTGTAGAGGTAGACACAACATTGCACATGTTTGCATTCAATGCTCGGACGAGCTGCTCCAGTTGCTGGTAGATCTGATCGAGCTTCTCCAGACCTTGGGTCCTCTTCTCTATGACTGCCAACTTTTCGAGGTCTTGCGACCTCTTCTCAATGATGTCCACTTTGGACAAGTGGCTCCCGATGATACTCAGATTGGAGCTCTCATCCTTGTCCTCGGTGTGAGAAGCCATGTTAACTGGTTTGCTGATGGCGGTTGGTGACTTCATGTAGATTCTGGACGAGGATTGGGCTGCTTCTCCCTCAGCCATTTCTTCGAAGACATTCCATACAACGTCGTCGTCCTTGTTGAAATGTGAACCGTCGCAAGCCGCATCTACGAGCTTTTGGCTCTCAAATGATAGCCCCCCGAAAAAATGTTGTACGAGACTGGTCTTTGGTATTTCATGGTGGGGGCACTTTTCCTAGAGATCTTTGAATCTCTCCCACGCTTCATGGATAGTCTTGTGGGGCTGCTGGCAGAAACTGGAGATCCGGGCGCGCATCTGATTTAATCTCCCAAGAGGATAGAATTTATGGAGAAAGGCGGATTTCAATTCCTCCCAGGTGGTGACTACCTTCCCGAGATGGTCGAACCAGTAAAGGGCCTTGTCTTGAAGGCTGAAAGAGAACGCGGTCATCTTGATCACATCTAGGGGGACTCCGGGGTAGTGAGCAGTGGAACATATGCGGCCAAACTTCTTGAGAAAAATATATGGTTCTTCAGTGGTGTTCCCATGAAAAGTAGGGACCAATGACAGGAACTGCGGCTTTAGCTCGAAGTGAGCATGCATCCGTGGAATTTGAATCCACTCAGTGATGTGCCCTGCTCCCGGGTTGTATGTCTCCTTGAGTGTGGGCTTGGGCTGCGGTGGATCTTCTTCTGCTGTTTCATATTCAGGTCCCACTGAAAACTCATCTCTGACTTCATGGAAATTGGGATCGTAGTTCGGATCATCCTCCAGTCGGCCGTCTCTCGCATCGGCCCTCCTCCTCATATCGTTCAGCATGTCCTGGAAGGCTGTCTGGGCCAGGGCCTGATTAGTCAACTGCTGCTGAATGGCTTGAATGGAAGCCAACAGTTGACTATTAACCTCACCCTGCGTGGTATATTGTCCTTCCCCTGTATTGGCTTCAGGTTCCTGCTAGGGCTGTGGTCCTTTTCCCCTTCCTCATGCCATCTCTGCCTCTGCTTGGTTGGCTGGCTCGGGCTCTAAGTCTGCACATGGTAGAATGTCCCGATCAGTCTGAATTGCAGCACCAGATAGAGAGATGCGGTCTATGTCAAGGTCAACACAGAACTTCGTTAAGGATGGCGATGTGTACGGAGTAAAATCAATGGCCATCCAAAACGGACAGAGTTCGGGACAAGAGTGGTCCCGGTTTATTGAAGAAGACAGGGAGTCTGGAGATCGGTTCTTAGGGTTTGAACCAGGTTCTCGGGAATCGCCCTGAATTATTGGAGAGGGTGAGCGAATGGAACTGATGTGGGTGCTGACAGAGCCTCGACTAAACTGTCCATTCGTCGCCATCTCTAAGATCAAGAGGAAGATCGATGTGGATGAAAGATACATGGGTCAACAAGAAACAAATGGAATGCAAAACAGTAGAAGGCTCACAATGAGCAAGGATCAACTGGAGGGAAGACAAAATTTGCGCAAGGGCGCGATATTTTTTATCTTTGACCTAAATGCGACTAGCAATCAAACACAAGACAAGGGAGTTCACCAACTCAACACATGAAGCCGTGAAGGTTCGGTTTTTATCTTTGTAATTTTTATCTTGATTTCAAGAATTTATCTTTCAACGAGTCCTTAGAGCGCTACGCCTATAGGAGCGAGAGTACTGCCGGAAAAAGTATTCCCGTACTTGTCCTCCTCCTGTGTAACATGTAACTTGCGCTTTTTAAGGTCCTTGTAACCCTTCCTGGATCCCTACTCAGCCAAATAAATAGAGGGAGGAAGCCGATAGGCGAAACTGATACTTCGGACCTCGCTCGCAACGGAATCACCCGTGAGGTGCAAGATCCTACTCGGACGCCAACCGGTGAGACAGACACCCCCGTGAAGGCGTGGCCTATGCTCGGTACTTCGGATAAGGTCGATGCTCACACAATAGTGAGTCACCAATGGCGACCAAGCCCTACTCGACTACGTACAATAGTAGGCCAATACTTCAGTAATCCAGGTGATACACAAGACAGCCACAAGTTGGGTTTTTGGCTCAATCCTTACGAAACTTCTCACCTCACTTGGAAGGAGACCTTCCCATGCAACCTGAAAACAAGTGAGGGTGTTACTCTCCCCAATCAATGAGTCCAATTACCAATTTTATTTAGGTCAAGTTTTCTTTAGCAGTCCTTTTTTAATAATTTTTTGTGTTATCGCTTCTTTTGAGTAGATTCAAACAAGCGCCTAACGATTTTGTATTTCTTTATCCTACTTTGTCCAAAATCAGAGGGAGAAAAGAGTCGGGAAAAACAATGCAAGTCGGGCACCAAGATGGAAATCTCACCTTTGTGCCTAAATGATGAATGCAAGAGTGAGTAAGACTTACAAGTGAATCCCAGCTCTCTCCACGCGGGATGCAAAGCAGAAATTTATAAACCTAATCTATATGCCGGTATGCAAATGCAGAAATCGTCCTAGGATAGGCCACTGCTAGCGTGAAGAACCACGAGTTAACCGCTAACTCCCAATCCTAGTGTCCGGTCTAGGCTCACTCCTCCTCTGCTCAACACATTTGAGTTAGGAGAAAGCGCTTGTGTGGAGTGAGCTCGCGGCGCGCGGATTGAGAGCCAATGATCAACTACTTAATTAATCTAAGTCCAAATACGAACTATAGGAACATGCAAGAGTTATTAGGGTGTTTGGACCTAGGCTAGTCGAGTCAAGCAGAACCTAAATCTAAGAGCTCAATCCACAAAAGAAAATAATAAAAAAAAACAAAACCGGAAAATGACAGTCGATAAAACACGAGAAAGCCGCGATGAGCCCCCGGGTGAACAAACACCCGGAAATTAGGCCCGAAGTGTTCAAGTGTCCAAGTCTTGTATTATTACAAGTTAAACAAATACTCTCTCTCACAAAAAATAAAAGCAACTATCTCTCTCTCTCTCTAGTTCTCCTGCTCTCTCCTGCCGGCTCGGGTAGAATAGCCGGCTCCTCCTCCCAAGGCTGCGCAGGATCCCCTAGGCGATCCTCCTCGGTCGACGGTCCCTCGCAAGAAAACAAAGAGGATGTCAGACAGTTCAAAGCAAATGATACACAAGAGACAAGTAAGAAAAATGGCTAAGTAACTAAAAAGACCCAAAAGGTACTCTACAAGCCGATGCTCCCCGGCAACGGCGCCATTTGAAAAGTGAGAAAACAAGAGCCGCTAAATAGTGATCTAACAAATCAGACTCACTGTCGCTGATGCGACTACTCAAGCCTCCTCGATCTTCAACAATTAACCCACACAATCAATAAAGCAATCAAGAGCAAGGATTAAAATTTATTATACCCTACTAACAATGTATAATGGCAAGCAAGTAGGGGTCGAATACAGGAAACAACGGTGCAGAGCGCAGATAAAAATCCAAACCCTAGGTCTAATGAAGTACTTAGCCAATTTAATTTCTTTTTGTGGGTTTTAATTTTTTTATTTGATTTTGAATTTTTAATTTTACATTTTGATTTTTAATTTTCTGATTTTTATAATTTTATATTTTATACATTTTTTTATTTCTTTTTCAATGTTGGAATATAAAGACAATGGAATAAAAGACAAGATACCCTATTTATAAAAATGCACAAAAATAACCAAAAATTCAGAAAGTAAATGTTTTTGATATTTTTAGGATTTTTTACTGTTTTTGTGATTTTTGGGAATTTTTCTAGGTGTTTTTGGTATTTTTAAATACTGAAATAGAGCAAATCAGTGAAATACGTGCTGGCTGTGAATAAAATAGAATTTAAAATTAGCAAACAGCAACCAAAATTCTTCACACGATTTTTCAAATAAAGAGAACAAAATAAAGAACAAACAGGAACTGAGTTTGTATTTTTTGGAGTTTTCTTTGATTTTATATATTTTTTTGAAGTTTTAGAGTCTTTTTAAATTTTTAGTGTTTTTCTTTTGAGATTTTTCGTGATTTTTGGATTGACACTAAATATGATAAAATAGGCACTAGGGAATTTTTTTGGAATTTTTGGAGGTATTCTAATATTTTTTTGGTATTTTCTAAGCTAGACAGTGAATAAAAAGCCTATTTTTGATTTTTAATAAATATAAAAATATAATAAAATTAAAAACTAAAAATATAGCGTGAAAATAGAAGCAAATAGGAGCTTAAACCTATTTTTTTGAGAATTTTTCACGATTAAATGAGGCGTGAAATAAATAAGCTAAGCACACAAAAATCCTAAGCCTAGCAGGGGTATAAATGCAATTATAAAAACATCCAGTGGCTCAGATGCAAATTTCACCAAGAGGCACGCACAGCTCACGTGAAACACCATTCACAGGGGCATAATTGTAATTAATGAAAACCGGCAGGACATACATGCAATTAATTCCAAAAAGATATTTTAATTAACTACGCACAGGGATGTAATTGTAAATAACTAAAAGTTCCGGACCGAACATGCAAAATACCCACAAGTCACGTGCCCCAGTCACGTGAGGTGACGTGGCGTGGACTAAAGTGCAATTAGTGAAACTGTGAGGGCCTAAGTGCAAATATTACAAAACTTTTTAAACTTCAAACGAAGGTTTTTAGACTAAAAAGTAAATACAAAAGGTTGTGGGTGAGAGATGCAAAATACCCACGGGCTCGATCGTGCGGCCGATGGCTTCCCACTTATCCACGTGGCACGCATCTGACGGTGCATACCCCTTCGTCGCTGACGGTTGAGATTAGATCATTAAGGATCGATCGGACGGCTGGAGGCGCTTGATGATCGGATGACGTGGATGGTGTCTGGAGGAGACCTCTGATCCAACGGCAGGGGGAGGGTCACGAAGAACACCTCCCCGGCGAGCTTCGAGCGACGATTGCGGCCGACACACGGCCGCTCCGACCCCAGGATCAAGGGCAAAAGGATCCTGGGATCCTTCCGCGTCAGATGATGGCCTCCAGCGAGGCGAAGGCGGCGTGAAGCGCCCGGACGAGGAAGGTGACCTGGGCAGAGGGACCTGGAATCGATGATGGTCGATGGAGCCTTCTCTGGGGCTCGGACCTGCAGGGTTAAGTTCACAAAAACCAGGCGAGAAAAATGGGGAGGTCTGATGGGTTGAATGAGGTGGTTGGTGATGCGGGCGAAAAGCTCCGGCGAGCGGCGGAGAGGGGAGCCCCGGCAACTCGATCTGGGCAAGATCGAGGTGAGATGATGGGTGGAACGAAGCGACAGAGCGAAGGGGAGAAGGAATGAGGTGATTTGTACGGCGATGGATCACTGGAGTGGCCGGAAACGTCGGGCAGAGCTCAGCTCCGCCGTGGCTTCGATCGAGGATTCTGGGGGAATGGAAAAACGACAAGCAAAACTGCTACTGCCCTAGCCTAATCTACTCTACAGCTACAAGAAAAAGGAAAAAGAAGAGGGAGTGGCTCAACAGAGACGATAGCTGCGAGGAGCGACGGAGCTCCGGCGAGGGATTGAATCGCTTCGATTCTACACCAATCCGCTTGAACCTCGGGTCGATTCGACTCCCCCTGTCACGAGGAGCACGAAGAAGTAGGGGTTTGCGATTGAAAGTGGCGGAAGAAGGATTAGGTTCGAATCGAAGTTGGGGGAGCTCTTTTGAAGGGTTGACGGACGGCGAGAAGAACGAGGGTCAAACGCCTCAATTAGTGGTCCTCAGCCCAAGGAATCACTTGGGCGTGATTCACCACTAATCGAGGAGCAAAAACTCTGAAGGAGTCGACACGATTTGGTGCAAGGTGGAGCCTAGAAAATGGCGAGAAGATGGGACAAAAATGCATCTGACAAGCCTGGAAGAGGTGGTCAGACAGTTGACCGAGGTCACTGTCAGACCAACCTGGTTGGTCCACGTGGACCAACCAGGAAAAATCTTCAAGAAATTATTTCAAAAATCGAAATAAAATAGTAAATGGATGAATTTCAATTTGGTTAAAAAATAAAATTGTTTATTAATTTATGAAGTATTTTATTATGAATTTTATTTATTTTTATGAGGCCTATTTTTACAAGTTCACTTTTTACCCCTTTATATGTATAATACCCATATACTTTATTACTTTATTTTTCTTTTGTGTATTTTAATTCTATTATTTTTATTTATTAATTTCTAAAATTATAACATACTTTTATATACACAAATATATTTTTATTTTATTTTTTTGATATGTTTTGTGTATTTAATAAAATAGAAGTATATTTAATATAGGTATAAGTACAGGTGTAATACCTATGTATCAAATATGTATATATTTTATTTTGAGTTTTATTTACATTTTTCTTCTGATTTTAATATTCACAATTATTATAAGTAATATATACAAAAATATAAAAATATAAAAATGAACAAATAATGAATTAAGAATAAATTGAATATTTTATTCAGTACAAGTATACAATAGGTGTCCAAAACTCAACTTTCAAACCGTAGCTCCGCCAAATGCGAAGCCACCGCCATTAAATAGCTTATTTTGAATTATATACAATTAAAGTGAGTTTGATGCATTTGGAGTTTTCATTTGTGAGATACGGGTCTGGGAAGTTGGGATTCTGGATTTTTATTCAGATCATAACTTTTTATCTGTGTATTATTTTTCAGTGAAATCAATTTTGTATTTTTCTTTATTAAATTATCTACAACTTTCATGTATAAAGTTTCTTTATTTGATGTATAAAAAGTGGAACCAAAAATAGGTCCCAAAATGAATAAAGAATGAATAAAATAAAAGGAATTTTATTGGTATTTTTGGCCCTTATCTCCCCCTACTTTATTCCTTGTCGACCGAGTCATCGAGATGCCTAGGTCTCGAGGTTTCGGGTCATAAAATATTTACAATATTTTATTCTTTTTCTTTTCTTTTCTTTATTCTATAATTTTGGCACTAAAAACCACATTTTATACAATATTTACACACATATACATGAATGCTAGCATGCCTATATTAAGCCTATTTACACGCATTTACTAGGGTTTTTAAGGCCAAAATGATAGAATAAAGATGATGAAACGTGGATTCATCAGGTAGCCATTTCCTCCAACCTCTTTGTAGGGGTGGCTCCACCTCTCGGGTAGCCCTTTCCACTATCAGAGGGAATTTGGCTCTGATACCATTTGTAACGTCCCGAGCTTAGGTCCCCGGTCCGTTATCGAGGAAAACTGGCCCTGACAACTTGTTGGGTTCGTACCCAAATGGATCTGTTAACGACCACCCAAAATACTTAAGCCCAAGTTATCAAGTTGTACCCCTCATCACTTATATACCACACCCACACCTTGTGAGTTTTAGGTATGACACTATGTTGGGGTGTTACATCACAGCTTCCCAATGTTCCTTGTTAGGATTCGCCATGAATCTGCTCATAACTCCCACTGCATGGGAGATGTCTGGTCGTGTACAAACCATTGTGTACATCAAACTACCAACAACAGGCTGGTAGGGTACCTTTGACATGTACTCATGCTCCTCCTTCGTAGCAGGTTCTTTCTCTTTTGAAAGTTTGAAGTGGCTACCTAAAGGCGTTAGAGTAGATTTTGCAGTTTTCATATTAAATCTCTCTAGTACCTTATCGATGTAATCTGATTTAGACAATATCAGCTTCTTGTTCTTCATGTCTATGCTAATTTGCGTTCCAAGGATTTTCTTTGCAGGACTTAGGTCCTTCATTTCAAACTCCTTAGACAAAATTACCTTCAGATTTGCTATTTCTTCCTTGCATGAGCCTGCAACAAGCATGTCATATACGTAAAACAATAAAATGATGTAAGACATACCAAGCTTCTTGATGTAGCAACAATGGTCAGCATGACATTTGCGGAATCCTGTATTTCTCATGAAATCATCAAACCTTCTGTACCATTGTCTTGGTGCCTGCTTCAAGCCATAAAGGCTTTTTTTGAGTTTGCATACCATGTCTTCCTTTCCAGTAGCTACATAGATATACCTATCCAAAATCACCTTTCACATAATTTTGGAGGATATCCTTTTGTGGAGTGGTATGAAATGAAGCACCCGAGTCCACAATCCATGACTCACTTCTAGCATCTGCAACACATATTAAGGCATTGCTATCATCATCATCAGTACGATTTACAGCGTTCTTACCTTTGTCATTTTCTCCTTTTTGCTTTCTTGGGGGCTTGCATTCTGTCTTGTAATGCCCCCTTTTGATTGCAATTCCAGCAGACCACAGACTTCGGATATCAGGTCTTGGAAACCAATTATACGCATGAAGTGTATGTAAAGCATTCCACCCTCTTTGAAGCTTTTGATTGTTTAACAATTTTAAACAAAGATAGTTGATGTCATATTCAGTTACTTATTCTACATATTAATTAATTGAAAGCTTTAGCAGATAACACATGTATCTTCCTAAATTTGAGTCAATCACTTTAAATTCGATAGATCTGAAAATAATTTCACATATAAACTTCCAATTTTGAAGTGCTGCTTAAATTAATCGTACTTTTGAATAGTATGATTTTTTAAAAGGAAAAAGTAATGTTGTAGAAGTAAACATCCAAAAACATTATATTTACATGTGATAGATAAGAAGAGCATTACTTATCTCACTTTTATTCTCCCACTGTAAAGCTATTCTCTTGTGTTTATATAAATTAAATGCAGAATGAGAAATAAGCAACTCCAAGGTGTGATGATCTCGGTGTTTTTTTTGCTTAATGTTAGTATTTTTTGTTGGTTATGCTTAGTTCGGTATCTGATCTTTGATATGGGATTCATTTACATTTCTTGATCCATTTATTATGTGGGCTACAATTTATCTCTCTTAAAGTAACATAAAATCTCTCCATGAAATCATGGAATGTGATGAAATTTCAGATGTCTTTGCTTATATAAAAATATCATATCAGATATAACTATCATGTTCGCAATCCAGACGATTGTAGTTCGTCTAGTTCACCATAATGATCCAGATTACAACTAATATGGAGGTCGAATGTATAGCGATTTTGGAAAGGATCGAAATAGAAACAAAATCTTTGGAAAAATTTGGGGTAATGTTGACTCTTTGGTTATCTTTGTGGAAGCAAACTCCTTTGTTGAATCTCTTTCTAATTAGGAATTCTTACAAAATCTAATATGTGAACTATAAAGTTGAACATAAACATTTTCATCATGCAACATCCGAATAGTCAGTGATATTTATGTTGTTATTCATTAAATATTATGATTTTAGATTGAGGAAAACTAATCCGGAAGATTTAACTTAAAAGATTAGTTTGATGTCCAATGAATTAAGGTTTATCAGGTGAAGATATCTTGTTATGATTTTGTTCTAATATGATCCACGACGCATGCTGGTAAAACTCTAAAAATATAAATTGTGTCTTTGAAATTCAGCTTTGAATTTGCACACATCAATATGATGTATGCATTGGATATCGAAATGTGGATTTCTATTAGGTCGTTCATTATTTAGATTATTGCAGTAGTGCTTTTTCTTGCAGGAAATGATCAAGGTTATGTGATGGAGTATTTCTTTGGGTGGAAGTGGAAAATTTGTTGTGTTGCAAACAATTTAGGAAGTGCACATATGGAAATATGTATGCACAGAAGTCAGGTAAACTTTCGACTTTGATTCATGCTTATTCTTTTCATTAATTATTAAAAGGCAAATCCAGTCTTCAGTGTAAATTGGATTCAACAATTCAAGTCGCACATTTTGGGAGGAGCTACTTTTTGCTACTTTTTGTCTGGAGTAGGTAAATTATTTGTAGGGGAGTCTATAATAGTAGAATCATTGATATGGAGATTTCGTCGGTGAAGTGTACAAAAGGAGTGTTTACATTTGCTTTGCATTTCACGGAACATAATATAGATTAGAAGGCATCTACCTATGGGTAATAAAAACAAAAACCTTAATTTTGAATTAGATAACCAGAGCTTTTGCAAATAAGAATCACAAGCTCTAATAAAATAGGAAGAGAAGCTGCCAACCTTTTGGAAAAGAGGTAGAAATAAGTAAACATTCATTCAACTTTTCTTTTGTCACTGTTTAAAGCATCAGACATGTCATGAGAAAAAAGGTACATTTCGACGATAAATAAAAAGTATAAGAAAGGATGATACATTCAACACATGTGAACAGAAATTGGGGTAGATTTAACTTGAATCTTTAAGGAGATATTAGGAATTTGGAGTTGGATTACAACAAACACTTGAGATAATTTCTGACTAAGTCGAGAGAGATTGATACATCTTCTAAAATTGTTGGTGTAGATGAACCAAAATATATGGATTCGAAAGTTATCTCTTTGGTATAAACCAAGAAATTGCTGACCAATCAAGGGATTTGAAGTACCCTCAGTGTTGAGATTTATCCTGTGAAGACTGATTGGTTGAATACAAGTGGAGAGCATTACTGATTTGGCCGATCTCCCTCTTGTGTTCTGATTGGCTGAGAGCTCTTGTGCCGGATTGCTGAGGTGTCTGATCCGCTTCCTGCATTCTGATTGACTGAGAGGTGTTGTATTGGATTACTGAGATGCTTAATCCGCATCATACATCCTGATTGGCTGAGAGCTAATGGTGGGGATTGCTGAATGCTTGCTATTCTTTTGTTGTAGTATAAAAAGAGCCCTGTGGAACCACATATTGTATCCCAACATCATTCAAGCAATAGTAGAGAGAGTCTGGTGTAGCAAGTGGAGTAGGCATATTGCTGAACCACTATAAATCCTTATCTTACGATTGTGCGTGCTTTCTTCTTCGATTGTGGTTCTAGTCATGTGGTGCTTGATCGGATCCGTCCCCATCAACTGGTATCAGAGCAAGGTTCGGAGGTCAACCTCTACACACATGGCGGAAAAATCGAAGGTCAAGATCGAGAAGTTAAATGGATTGAACTTCGCATTCTGGAAGATGCAGATTGAAGATGTTCTATATCAGAAGGATCTCCATCTTCCGATCGAAGGGAAGAAGCCCGAAGCCATGAAAGATGATGAGTGGAAGCTCCTAGACCGAAAGGCTCTAGGAACGGTATGGCTCAGCCTTGCTCCATCGGTAGCTTCAAATATCGTAAAGGAGATGACGACGGTGAATCTTTTCAAAGCTCTTGAAAAGATGTACGAGAATCCATCTGTATCAAATAAGGTGTATTTGATGAAGACGCTTTTCAATTTAAAGATGAGTGAGAACTCCGTGGTGGCTTCACACTTGAATGATCTGAACAGCATCATCAACCAGTTGGAGTCTGTGAAGATCGTGTTAGATGATGAGGTAAAAGATCTTTACTTCTTTCTAGTTTACCTGATAGTTGGAATGCTTTAGTTGTAGCAGTTAGCAACTCCTCTAGTTCTGCAAAGTTGAAGTTAGAGGATGTTGATGGTCTTCTTCTTGGAGAAGAGGCACGACGAAAGACATTTGGAGAAGAAAACTTGTCAGGTTCTGCCCTGAATATAGAAGGAAGAAGCAGGGAGAGCTATAGGAGCCAAAAGCATTCTAGGGGAAAGTCGGTACGAGGAAGATCCATTTAGAATTTGAATTTTCTGGGAGCAACATGTGGCAGCTCCTGGAGCCGCCACATGTCACCCCATTTTCTTTATTTTCGAATTTATTTTATTATTTTCAGATTTATTATTATTATTATTATTTTATTACTACTATTTTAATTATTTTTAGTAGCTTACTATATTTATTTTATTATTTTATTTATTTTATCCCCTTTTACCACTTCTTTTCTTACTCCCTACTCCAAGCCTCCACCTTCCCCACTACCCCACTCTCTCCATCCTTCTCCAACTTCCCTCTCATCTTCCTTTATATTCACATCATCCTCCATTTTTCTCCATCCGCCATTTCATCATTTGAGAGGGAGAGACCACCAGCCCCCGAGTGTTGTCGGTGACAGCTTCAGCATCTCTCGGTCGAGCGACGACGGTTTCAAAGTTGAGATCCACGAGGACTCCTCCTCATGTCGTTGTGCATCACTTCAGATCACAGCTGAGCTTCTACGAATTTTCGTCGAGTCGGATCGAGGCCACGACGGAAGCCGCAAGACACGGCTCCACTTTCAGCGAACCACACAGGTAAGTATTCTCTATCTTCACTTTGTCAAATTTTTATCTAACACTATTTGTTTATCTTGTTCATCACAACAAAAAAAACCACATCATCATCTTCATTTCATTTCATTCATCACAAAAATCAAACACAACCACCACTCATTCATTGCATTTTATTTTCAGTTTACATAAAAAACCACACAACATCCAACACCAAATACCACCATCATCCACATTTTATTTCATCCATCACAATCCGCCCATTCATTCACATTTTATTTCCTGTTTTAAAAAAATTACAACAAAAAAATGTGCAAAACACAAAAAATACAAAAAAAAAAGAAGCTGCAGGTCTGCAGCACCGCCTAGCCGCCGCCGCACGAACCGCCAGCGGTAGTCCCTCTCTCCGTGCGGCCCAGCCGGCCGTCCTTCCACTCGCGCGCCACCCCTCCAGAAGCCGTCGTTGGTGCGAGCGCCGCCAGCCCGACGGCCTCGCACCGTCACCAGCAACTTCTCTGACCAGTCGCATGTCCCCGCCTGCAGCTCAGCCGCGCGCGGCCGTCGCCCTCGACGCCGCTCTGCCCCCTCGCACCCACCGACGACGCGGTGCAGCCCTCCTCGCGCACAGGCGCACAGTCTCGCGCAGCCGCGCCCGCCATCGCATGATCTCCTCCAGGCAGCCAGCGCCTGGAATCTCGCCTCCTTCGCGCGCGTGCGCGCTCTCGCCCTCCCACCGCCAGCGCGGCACATGCACCGCCGCGACGCCTGCCCACCCGCGCGCAGCCCTCCTCGCGCACAGGCTGCAGCAGCGCGGCCTGCCCCGGCCGCCACTTGCCGTTGACACCGCCGCCGACTGCCTCTTGCCGTTGACACCGCCGCCGCTTTCCAAGGAACAGCCGCCCACGTCCCCTTCGTGAAGCCCTAGCTTGCTAGAGAGGAAAGTTCCCTTCCATTTTTTTATATTTATGAAATTTGCAGTTTTGTTATTTTAAGTTTTCTTAATTACAGTTGTGTCCCTGTACTAGTTCTGTTAAGTTTTTTTTAATTTCAGTTTTGTAAAAATACCCTTGTCTTTGAGCATTGATTTGGATAGCTATCTTGCATCATTTTTTATCAGAAAAATATCATGTTGATGAGAAACTAATTCTTTGTCTTTCAGCTATTTATTTATATTTTTGTGAGCTTTGGATAATTTACTAAAATTCAGAGAGTGAAAATCAGTGATATTTTGCCTAATTATTCTCTGAAATTCGCACAGGCCTATATCTTGCTCCAAAAATTGTGAAAAAATTGAGAATGATGCCTTTTAGTGTGCTTTAATTACTATCCAAGTTTCATCAAAATTGGAGTTGTCCATTGCATGAAATAAAATTTAGAGTGATTTTTGTAGTTGATTTTTAATTAATTTCACGAATAATATTTTTGAGAAATTTCAACTCTCCTGGATTCATCATTAAAATGTCTATTTGAGATAAATCAATCTCTGGATAATTTGATTTCTTGGATTTATTAGAAATTAAATACTCGTTATTGTTTGGATTTCAGTAAAAAAATTCATAAAAAAATAAAAAAGCGTCAGAAAATTCTAAAAAAAATTAGTGTAGCTTCATTGCATCATATTTAACCTCCAATACATTTTTCATAATTTTTGCAAACCATTTGCACCAAAAACTGCATAAAAACCCCAAAAAAGTTTGTATTTTTCGTTTGCGTATTTTAAAGCCAAAAATTACAAAAAAGTACATTTTGCATTCATCATTGGATTAGGTTCTTAGAAAAAATATCACTTGGCTAATTTGAATTAATTTCACATTAAAAGTAAATTTGGCTAAGTTGTTGATTTTCTTAATAACCTAGTTCAACCGCATTTGTGCATTGGCATTTCTATCGCATAAAAAATACCAAAAAAATTGCACTAGGAAAACCATAATCTAATACCTCTAATCTGATCCTGAGTTGTTCCTTTGCCTCCTTGAGTCGACCCTGGGGCTTACCCAGGCTAAATAAACATAAAACCGCATCTTACATTCATTCGACGATTTAATCGATTTGTGCGGTTATTTTTGATCGACGCGGATATATGCGACTGAAACGCACTAGTCAACTAGACAACATAAATAGGGTAGATTTCGGGCTCGTCAAATGGCGCCGTTGCAGGGGACACGACTCATTTCTTATATTTTTTTGGATTTTTGTTTGTTTATTTAAGTGTATCTTTTTATAGGTCATTTTTGTTCATTTATTTTGCATTATAAAATCTTCTTTTCGATTGATCTCTAATCATTGTTTCTGTGGCAGGGCCCTTGATGGATCAAGGAGGCGAGGAGCTGGTGTATCTCGCTGAGAGGAACCGCATGAACCGCTTGGAGTACATCGAGAAGAAAGAAAAAAATTTTCTTGCATTTTAATTTCCAAGCATGAACTTGTAATAAACTCGTCTTTTACAGCGGTCTTCGATCGAAGACACGCGATTGTAATCGAACGATTGTGGTTGTGTGGGGATCGCTCCCACTTGAGTGTCGACCTAGGACTAGACACGCGGCTCTTCGAGCTCATTTTATTTTTCATATTTTTATGTGCTTGATCGTAGGTAGGACACACTAAATGATATATGCACATAATCTCGCATCACTTAGCTAAAATTAATGGAAATCAAGCACTACTAGTAGATGCATGATTAGGTGTGACTTTTTCGACTTGCATACATGTTGGATTTGGTTTTCAAAATGGCCCCAGTTTTTCACGTGTTTTTGTCAAATCACTGCATGATTTCTCGCTTAGCCTAGATCGCGGTTTTTATCGAATACATGTTTGTCTCGGTTTCGTTTTCCTAGCTTGATCACCTAGGTTAAATGGAAAAAGGGAATGAACGGTAGACGATGACTTCTTGATTTTGTGCTAACCTTAATTCAGTGATAATTATAAATAAAATTGGGACTGTTAATTGCAAGTCAACCAAAAAAATGGAGTAAAGATCGGTTTTGGGAGAGCAACACCCTCGGTTACGCGTTGGTTTTTATTTCACATTTTTCTCCGCGTAATTATCTAATGTTTTATCACCAATAAAACCGACAAGATAATCAACCAACCTCGGTTGGTTTCATGTGTGAGTTGGTGAAACTAAGGGTTTGCTTGCTTGATTGAGCCTTGTTTGATTCGATACACACCCCAGAACCATACTTACTCCATTCATCTCCGAAGATTCATCCACTCACTTGTAGATACATCCCTCTTCTTCGTTCACCTTGGGTCCCTCCCAACATCAATTTCTATCTTTGTACTTAGGCTAATCTCAGCCTAAGTATAGGGGGAACCCGAGTCCCCGTGATTTTTCTCTACTCATCTTTTCTTGCCTTTATACTTAGGTTATTTCTAACCTAATTATAGGGGGAACCCCTCTTAGTTCCCGTATATTTCTCTATATTTAAATGGACCTATGTACTTGTAACATCTAGTGCTATGAGGACATAGCAAAGTTTAAGTATAGGGGGGTATTCCGTATATACCGTATACTTACTTTAGCTATAATCTGAAAAATTTGAAAAATTTAAAACTTTTTGGCTAAGGTAAAAAACGTTGGACTAAGAGAACTCAAATGATTTCGTGGCTTTTCGATATTATGTTACGCTATTTTTTAAAAAATATTTTTGAAAATGATTTTTTGAAAGTGTTTTGAAAACTTTTTATTTTGTGTGACATGGTTTTGAAAAAATCACCTTCTCTTTTCAAGGAAAGTTGAGTCTAACTTGTGTTCTAACTCTCAAATTAAAATCCATAAAAAATGAGATAAATCCTAAAATCCTTTAAGAGTCATTGGTGACTACTAAACCCAATTAAGTTATCCGCGTTTAGTGAGGGTTCGTCCTTAGCAGATTGGATGGTTTAGAGGACATCGCGCAAGGCCCCGTCCTCAAGCAACGGGCTTCGGCCTAAACTTACATCCATACTGGCTGAATCGCAGTTGCTCAATTGAGTTTAGACAGTTCTAATGTCTCTTGAAGTTCAAAAAAAATTAATAAAAATAAAAATAAAAATAAAAATAAAAAAAAATGTCTTGTTTTTGAATGAAGAAGTTGGATTAATCCTCGACACTTACACTTCCACCCAGGATCTAAATTAGTCAAGGAGACTTAGCTTTTTGAGGTCTTTGAGATTTTAGGTTAACCAGCCTTAGCCATCAGGGTCTTAGACTTAATCATCCACATTCCCCTAGGTTTCTAGATTTACATGCTATATTCCATGCTTAGTCTCAGACAGAAAGAATATGATCAGCACATCACATGCACGACTGCGGTTTTTTGATGAGATGAGTTGATTTTTCACTTGAGGAATTGGGATGAGGAAGTCAAGTTTGGATTTGATCTTATGATGCTCGAGGATGGGATAAAATCTCTGGAGGCTTCATGAAACCTGAGTGTCAGCAATATTAGCCAGTATGAGAACTTGGTTCTTATACTAATCTCTTGACATTAACCTAAGTGCCAGGGTGTGAAATTAATAAAAAATTGTTGATCAGTGTGCGCCAACTCTTGGTAAAAGCAGTGGAGCTAGCCACATATTATACAAGTCAATGAATTTCAAAGAAAATCTCTCATTCCACAAAGTTACATATCAAAGAGCTTCCACCAAAGGCGAGCGCTCCCAAACTTTTCAAAGTGTCCACTTGGACCACCGCTATTAGGACCAGTAGTCGGGCTTGCACCAAAAAAAGGGCTCTGCATCGTAAATGCTACAAGTCTAGGTGTCGAAGGTACGATAGGTACTCAAAAGAGACACACCCCGGTGTACTCCCAGGAAAACAAGTGCAGACGGCTCCAACTTCTCTTGACGGACGCACTGATCAACACCAAAAAAAAATTTTGTGTTGCGTAAAAAGGCACTAGAAAGAATCCTTGTTCCAATGAGAGGGAGAGAAGAATTGACGCAATCCCATGCCCTCCATTTCTGGCCTGCCATCTACATTTTCTAAGTCTGACAACTAAAGAGACGGTGGACTGAATGCAAGATTTGATTTATTCCCTAGTGCTGAGGATAGGGTCCTTAGGAGATTTTCTCGGACCAAGATTTTGGGTGATGAATTGACTCTACTATCAGAACCACAGTCAACACTAAAATGTCATATCCTTTAGATTATATGTACATCAGAGAGAGTCTGGAGAAGTAGAGGAATTGGATACCTCTTGATTAAGGCTTGGTTGAACTCTAGAATTTTGGATCTCTAAAGTCGAGTCAACTTGATCAGATTGGATCATGTACTCACATTCACAAGGGGTTAATTCAACTTATTCATTTTTCTTTGTTGCTCGAGGACGAGCATAGTTTAAGTATAGGGGGTTGATGAAACCTGATTTCATCATCTTTATTTTCCATTATTAACCCCCTCGCTTAAAAATTGTGTCAATAAAACCCAGTTAAAGTCCTGTAATTAACAGAGTCACAAATAAATTAAAAACCACAAAAAAATGGCAAAATAAAAATCTGTGATATTTTTAACCTTAAAAATACCTTCAAAATTATTTGGTGTCTACAGATGACTTCCTCTCCACTTTTTGTCAACATGAAACTTGTAGATCTCATCAAGATCTACAACTTTCATGTTTGAGTTTTCTCAAATTCGGCCTCCTAACCCCTCAAAAATCAACTTGTCTCTTCTAATAATCTGATCGGGCCATGTGGCCCGTTCTGGGTGAGCCACGTGGCCCGCTTCCCTTGCTTCAGCCGCCGGTGCTTTTGGCCGTCGGATCACCTTCTGATCCAATGGCTCTGCCCATTCCACGCACGCTCATTTTTTCTAGCCGTCTGATCCAACCTCGCCTCTCATCGTCACCATCCGTCAGCGCCTATATGCCCTTTCGCCACGTAGCAGCCTTGTGCACCCCACGATCAAATCAGGGCTGCTCCATCTGAGCCGCTAGCTCCGCAACCATCACCAGCCCTTCGATCATGCGCCTTCTTCACATCACTACCATCCGCTAGCGCGCAAGCCTCACCACGACACCTGGCACGCTCTTGACGCTTCGATCACTACACCGCCGATCTAATCCAAACCGTCCCTACGCACCCTCATCAGGACCGTTGGAACTGACGATCCAACGGTCCGGACCTCGTCTTCCTCCTTCCGCAAGCTCCGCCCGAGCCCCACGCCTCACAGACCTCCTCCACCCTTCTAAATATAGCTGCCTCACCTTACCACCTCTCCTCCAACAAACCGTCCCACTACGTTCTCCATTCCTCCATGATTCCCGTGCATATCTCCACTAAACTCGATCCACTTCTAGTCGACCCATGCGTGTCCATGAAACCCGTGACTCCACTCATCAGCTCCGTCATCACCACCTTTAAATACGCCCCTCCCACCACCCGCCATCGGGATCCACCAACCGAGGGGCTGAGGCCCAGCCCTCCATCTCCTCACTGTGACAGGGGGAGGAGCTCGGATCGAGCTATGATGACCCCAAATGCCCCGGTGAGATCCACAGATGCCCGCTGCGTCGCGGAGGCTCAAAGCCCTGCTCGAGCTCCGAGGAGTTGCCGACCTCAACGTGCGACGACCAGGGCATTTTCTCCGATGCCCAGCCCAGGCTCCCGCTCCGCCCAACCTCCGGTAGGTCTTCTTCTTCCTCTGCATTTCATCTTAATTTTCCTTAATTAATTAGGCCTTGCCACTCTTCCTCACCCTTCACCGATCACCTCTTTAGATCCACCGCTCATCCTTAAACTTCGCCAGCCATTCCGATCACCCCCTTCCTCCGTCGCGACCTCCTTCACACCAAGCTTCCTCCTCCGCCCGAGGCGGAGGAGGACCCACTAAGGGCTTCGCCTTCTTCGCTCCACAAGAGCCCTCCGTCCACCTCATCTCGCACGCACGCACGCCTTAACCCCCTTGCAGGTCAACCAGCACCAATGGCCGGACCTTGGGCGGAGCCAGGTTCTAGAGCTCCGCCTCCGGCAATCAGGCATCGAAGACGCACTCCAGATGCGTCTGCAGCTTCTCTGACCTCGGAGCTTCATCGCCAGACCTTCAGAGCCAGCCCCCGAGCTTCACCAAGCACGGCGAGGCGCGGCGGAGCTCCAGGCCTCACGCTGGAGCTCCAATAGCGCCGCCAGCCATTGAGGAGGAAGGAGGAGCAGCCACCATTGGATCTCGCCCCACGGCGGAGATCCAACGGTCCTGGAGCGACCACGCCGACCATCCCGGAGCGCGGAGGCTCGGTGGGACCGAGCCTCGCCTGAGGCGCCCTCGAGCCACCACGTGGCCCGAGCCACCTGCTACGGCCACCCGAAGCTGCACCGAGCCTCGCCCCCCTCCGAGCCTGAGCTCATGTGCCTCACGCACGTGAGTCCTGGGCTTTTTGCATCGGTGCCCTCACAAGTCCCGCATATTGCATCCAGGCCCTGATACTACGTGGCAGTCCCTGAGCCCATGCCGAGCCTCATCGTCACCAGGCCTGGAGGCTCGTGTACGCCGAGCCAGCACGAAGCAACTACGAGCCTCTGCCGAGCCCGAGCCACCCTCCGAGCCTGGATGGCGCATGCATAACACGTGCCATCTGGGTAATTTACGTAGAAGCCCCGCCGATTTCTACAAATAGCAAGCGGGTCCAGATCACGTGCAGCCCAGGCGCCCAGTGGGACTTTTGCACTTTGACCCTCGCGAATTTTAGTATTTGCAAAAATTCCCCTGTGCGTGAGGGGTAATTTACAGGGAAGGCCCCTCTTCTTATTTTTATTACATTTTAGTCCCTCCCAGGGACCATTTTGCAATTTTATTTCCTGTTTTCTTTCAGTTTTGCCCTTGTCTTCTTTATTGTTTATCTTGAGCCTCGTATGTCCGATTGAGGTGATTTCAGTTTCATTTTGAAGCTCTTTTCATCATCTTTATTATGGCATGCTTAGATTTCCACTTTGACACTATGATCTGTAATGCTCTACTTGGTTAAGTAAGTGTCCTGATTTCCTTGACTCTCATGCATACTTGCTATATGAATGAAAATTGCTTTATTAACTGATTCTGTTCAACTCGTATAATTTATGGCTTAAGTAATGATCATTTAGGGCATATTATTCGCATTGCATTTTATGGCATTTATTTGCATGATAAAAATTGATTAAAAAAATTGCATGTCTATTTTTATGCATTGTTGTAGTGTCTTTGCATTGTTTTGACCTATATGCCTTTAACTCAACACTTAGCTAAATAAACTTAAATCCGATTAATACGAGAGAGGCTCGTGTCCCTAAGTTCGACCTTAGTTTCTTACCAAGTAAAAAAATAAATTATGATCATCTCATTTTTATTTATTATTGACATATATTTAAATGAGATGGTCTTTGACGAGTCCATCTCGGCCTGGCTGCGGTGACATTATCAAGTGCTAAAAACTATTTCTTAAAGGGCCGATTTCGCGACTTATCAAATGGTGCCGTTGTCAGGGAGGCAAACGGCTTAGGATCAGTTTAGAAAATTAGATTTAGATTTTCCATTCAATCGGGTAGTCTGATCCCCGAACCACATTGTAATTATACCATTTTTTCAATTATTTTTTTCTTTATTTTTTTCTCTCTTTATCTGACATTTTATATCTTTTTGTGCGAGGGCCCGGTGGACTTGGAGTGGCTTTCTTGAAGTCGATGCATCTCGAAGTGCATCGGAGGCCGACTATTCGTGGATCAAGTCGGCTGTTGAGACGCCAGAAGGATTTTTCATTTTTTTTAACTTGTAAAAATTGTCTGCATTTACAGCGGTTCCCGTTTGGGTTCTCGCATGTGTAAAGATAGTGGAACCGTGTCCCCGTGTGCTGTGTGGATTGAATTTTAGACTAGGCTTGCACTAGCAGCTCCTCGAGCCACTCTAGGATTTGCTTGTGCTCGTAATTCTTTAGGACCACACATTGCACTTAAAAGACGCACTTAGACTACAGAACTTAGCCAAAAATAATCTGTTCTTTACTCGATAATAGAACTGCCTGTCTAGGAGCGGCTTTTCTCGTTTGCATTTGCATATAGTGTAAAATTTCAATTCAGTACTGCATCATGCATTTTAGAGAGCTGGAGGCACTGTAAGTCTTCTTACTCAAGCATTCATCATCGTTTTCTCGATCGCATCGGCTTTTTTCCGATTCTCTCTCGGTTTTCTAACCTAGGATAAAGGAATTGGGACTGGACGGTAGACGTGATTGCTTGTGTGGATTAATATCAGTGATAACTAATCTCTAAAATTAGGACTGCTAATTGAATTGGACCAAAAATATTAACTAAAATTAACCCTTGTTTGAGGGAGAGTAACCCCGACCTTGTTTTCAGGCTGAGTGAGGGTACTTGAGTGTGTGTGAACACCTTAAGGCAGAGCCCAAATCCCCGCCTTCCATATCACGTTCCAACTAATCCTAGCAAATATCACAAGTCGAATAATTTCAGATTCACTGACTAGTACCAAGTAGCCTCCGCCTGTCTCAGGTAGATAGGGGCGAAATTGCGGTACTTTGCGACAAGCTGCCAGTAACCCCCCGGGGTGAAGTTCCGGCCTTGTCAGCCTCCGCCTGCTTGCAGGTAGATAGGGGTGTGGTCTTTGAATCCATCGACTTGGGATAGGAGCGAAGAAAGGAAGGACCGACGGTATCCTAGGCGACAGGTTAAACAGGGAAGACGCATCTGGCTCTGAGCCGACTTCCCTTTAGGCCGCGTAATCCTTGCTATCTTGCTTGAAAAATCACACTTAAAATATACAAGATTAATCGGACTCGAGTTCGGGTCCTTCACCGTGTTGAGTGTGAACTCGGAGTTTGCTCTTGCATTTGTCTTTATGTCTGTCCGTGTGCGTTATCCTGTGTAATTACACGTTTTCTACATCAATCTTCTTCCTTTCCTCTTCAAGATGTCGGGATATTGGTCCACATACCCTGTGACCTCTGGTCAATCCTCCTCGACCATATACTGTTCATCTTCACCTTCTCCTTCTTCCATGTACCTTCCGCCATCCACAGGAGACCCTTACCCGTGGTCGGTTCCACCTAAACCCGATTATGAAGTCAGAACTTCGACTGACTTCTCCACTTCTTCGCAATTCTCGTCTACTCCATATTCTAACACTCCGGATCCACTTCCATCTTGGGCTGACTGTACTTACTCTCAAGAGCTTGCAGGAATAAAAGAATCGAATGAAGAGCAAGCCACTGCTGGGACAGATGATTGGAAGAATTATATGCCCCCACATTATTCATTCTCACCTCAAGTAGGGACCATACCACCAGTTACATATAAACATCCCGACTTGACCTTAGGGTAAAACATGGTCGATCAAACAACCCGAATGGAGAGGCTTGTACATCATGATTTCCCAGACTTGATTGACATTAGTGATCAAGCTTCCATTAACCAGCCTTCTTCCGGAGAGCCTATACACTCACAAGATTGGACTCATAAGCTAGACTTATCAGTCCCTGTTTCATCATATGAGGTTCCGACCAATATTTGCCATCTAGATGGTCCATACTCGACCCGGAATTACATGCCAGAGTCTAGGTATGTTGAGTATGAGACCACAATATCTCAGCAGTATCCTCCAATTGAGCAGAACTCTTCCATGATTTGTCATGAAATTTTTTTGGAGGATGACATCTCTAGACTTATTAAGAAAAATGAATCATTTGATAATGAGTTAAGAGATGTCATGGAAATATTGAACTCAATATCTGCCAGCCTAGGTATGAAAGTGGAGAAGGAAGTAAGTAGATCTGATGTTGAAAACCAAGCAAGCATCAGGGAACCCACACCGTTTGTACAGCTGGAGTCCATTCTATCTCCCTCTTCTACTAACCACTTGCCCTCCAATCCAGAGTCTAGTCATTCATCCATCAAAAATACCAAAAAAATTGAAAAACCAAAAACCCACATAAAAGTTGAAAATGAAAAAGACCTAAAAAAATTGGATCCTGCCCTAAGGGAAGCACTCGATGAAGAATTGATTTTCAAACTTCCCTTAATAAAGGCCATAGATCACTTTCCCAACCTCAAACAATTTGTGAGAAGTAAATTGATGGCCAAGAGGTCGGGCAATAAGAGGACAAGGACTGAAAGACACATAGTGTCTATGGCCACCTCCTTGGTGATGGAGAGAAAGACCAAAAGCCGCAGAGTGAAGCGGTTGCCCCGAGTTGAATGTGAAATCAAAGACACCATCTTTACCCGTGCAAGAATCGATGATGACTCACCGATAAATATCCTCCTGACCTCTGTGTTTGACAAGCTCAAACTCATGCCACTTAGAAAGTCAAGAGAGATTGTCAGCTGGCTGATCGATCCATCAAACGGTCGAGAGGAAATATTTCAGTCATCATTACTTTTCAAGGTGCTCTACTCCAGGTGGACTTCACGATCATTGACATTGAGCACCGAGGAGAGTTTTCCCAGCCTCCGATTATTCTCGGGAAGCCGTTCTTAGCCTTGGATAAGGCGACTATAGATTGCGAGACTCGAGAAATCGATTTTACAGCATTGGGAGCGCTTCGACCTCATCCATTCTTTGATAAACTTTACTCTAAGGTGACCCGCACATCCGCTGACAGTCGTGACCATCGAGAGGAAGATGAGTCCACCCTCTCTACTACACCTGAGAGACTGATTGTCCGGACGACCATTGGATCGAAGACTCCCCACACCTCCACTTCATCAACTGCTTGCACCACCATCGTGACAGCTTCTAAGGAGGACTCACGACCGGAAGCTATCATTGAGTCGGACACGATATTTGAGGATTGCCTTGATCATTTCAATGATCCGACACAAGAGCCCAATAATGCCAAGCCAACTGAGACCACTAGCTCCTTTCCGAGACGTGTGCTGACCCTTCAGGAATATTACAATCTTTATGGTTCCTCGTCTGATGAGGAACCCATAGTCAGCACCACACCACGACCCGGGCCTTATAAGGAAACAACCCAAACAAAATTGACTACACTTAAAAACACGGTTGCTCCCTCTTCTAGTCGGCTATCTAGTGAGAGGAAGTCGAGAATTGATTCCTCGAGGTGTTCCCCCGAACCTCTTAAGGCGCGTCGATCTCCACTCCCTCTCAATGATTCAGGTTTTAGAAAACCGACTAAGAAAATTTCCTTCAACTCACCAGAGAAGGAATTTTCGGAAGAGTCCTCATCTGGTCCAGATAAGGTGATTTATATGAGTGAGCTCAGTTCGGTTGTTCTTAAACCTTATCTAAGCAAGCAGCCATGTGTCGACCCGCGTTGGACGATCCCTACACCTTACTATCATTCATCTGAGGACGATTCCAACAGCGACACATATGTATATTATCCACCTCCTCGCGTCTGCAAGAAGGTTCGTCACAAACCTTCTTAATCCTTGTATAGTCTCAATTCTTCTTGTATATATTTTTTTCTCTCTCTCTCCAATGATTCGAATCACTCACCCTGACTCCATATCATTTCATTTTATGGCTATACTTAGGATTATCAGATCCTAAGTATAGGGGGGAGAGTGACCCGAGTCTCTTTACTGTTCATTATACATCCTCCAGATCACATCGATCCACATACTCACTCCTGTCCTATACTTAGGCTGGCCAGAGCCTAAGTATAGGGGGGGACCGATGCCCGCCATATATATATTCATCCATTTCCCCTCTTTTCCTCATCCACCCCATTTCTGATCTTCTTCTACACTTAGGCTACCATAGCCTAAGTATAGGGGGGCGGAGCGACTTCTATACATTTTTGTTATTTTAGCTCTCCTACGCTTAGCCTGAGCTATGTCTTTTTAGTCGCTTTCGTGCTCTGAGGACATAGCACACGCTAAGTATAGGGGGGCGTGTATATATTACATATATACTTTACCCATAGCTTGTACTTTTGCGTATTTTCATGTATTTTTGTATATATTTTGCAATAATTAAGGGTGGGTAAAAAAATTTTTTTGTACTTGTTGTATAATACTTGTAAAACTTTTGTAAAAAATGAAAAATGTATTCTTGTATATTGTATAACACTTGAATAATTTGTATAATACTTATAAACTCTTGTAAATTGTTGTAAAATAGGAGGTATACCATTAAAAAAATGAATGAAAAATAAAAAATAGGCTTCTTATTTACTCTTGCATATCATCTCTGCATCTAAAAAGAAAAGAAAAAGAGTTGCATTTTCATTCATCTTCATAGCATGACATCTCATCTGCATACTTTGCATATGCAAAGTGAAAAGCTAGTGGGTTCTAAACCAAGTTATGAGTAGATATTGAGGATGGACTTGATTTGACCTTAATCCACCTAATTTTAGAGGAACCTTATAAGAACTGGAGTTAAGATTTCTCAGGTCAAGTGACTTAATTCTTTGAGTCCGCAAGTCTATGTTCACATGTCATCTTGATTAGTCTAAGTAGAATATCTCGTACATACGCATGATTCTTTTAGAAAATGACCTAACTTGGACAATCACTATGCACGTAGCTCTTCATTGATGAGGTGGTGAGGAGGTAGAATCCTTTAGCTTGGAGTAGCACACGGGTGGAAACATCCGTCCTCCTCTAGGGAGGGTAGTGCATCTCAACCTAGTCTGGTGGTGTTGACATCTAAGGACAAGATGTTGTGGGTTGCAATAATGCTTCAAAAGAGGGATAGTCTACTGGCTCAAGAGGAAAAACACCTGATGTACATGCTGCACCTTGTATATAGTTCCAAAAAAAAGAAAAAAAGAAAAAATGCAAGAACTCCAAAAAAATAGACATGCCAAAACAAAAAATATATATATTATTGTCTGTCGGAGTATGTATATTAGCAAGAAGTCTGCAGCTGGATGACTTGGCTACACTGGTCAGGCATCCCGGGATAGGTAGCTACACTGGCTACCGTCCATTCTTTTCTCTACCCCCCTCCTCTTGAGTTGGTCGCATTTGAACTTAGAAGGGAATACCCCACTCCTCGAGGAAAGAGTTACTGGACCAGGTTATTGAGTTACCTTGTTAGAGGAGGCTGGTTCCGAGTCATTTCTAATGTGGAGAGCTATATCTCACTTACACAGTACAAGTAAGAATCATAGTCATCAGAAATTTGCGTTTGAGGATTTGTTCTGACCTGACTATTGAGGCGTCTTGAATAGAAGACTTGTGGAACTTGAAGTCTGTTAGGTCTTAAGTCCAGGTCCCAATAAGGTTCCGCCACACAATTAATCCAAAGGTTGATTAAAGCTCCATTTTCAGCTTTTGTTCATGACCTTGGTATGGAACCCAATCTCATTTCACTCTTGCATTTCATTTTAGTTGCGCGGGGACGAGCAAGGTTTAAGTATAGGGGGTTGATGAATCTGTGATTCATCACTCTAAAAGTTGAAAATAGAGTCTTGTTCCTGAGTAAATAGATGCATATTTCCCTTTATATTGTAAAATTAGCATTCATGCATGCAAGCATAATATCTGCATTTTAGCATTCATACTTGCATTAAATAAGAAGCCAATTTCACTTGTAAATATTCACCTGTATATTAGATAAAATACCTTATTTGTATATATTTTATACTAACTCCGAATCCAATAAAACCAACTCTATTGTGTATATATTATTAACACTAATCAAAGAAAAATATCAAAAAAATAACTTGTAAAATTGACCAATAAAACCCCAATCCAAATTTGAAACCATGAAACTTAAAATACGCATATCTCGCTCATACGGCCTCCGAATTAGGTTTACTCACTTTTAAAGTAATATACATTCAGAGACCTTCGAAACAAGACTAATTTCATTAAAATCGGAGCTCGTATGCAAAATTTGGGTTTTGAGCCCCTTTTTGTACATTGTACATAATGACCGTTTTACCCTTGTATTTTATCTTTTTATTTTCTTAATTATTAAAAATCCAAAAAAATTAGATTAAGTTGTCAATATTCTCCTCATATTTTCTCTCTTTTTACTTTGATTTTTCTCCTATTGAAAAATGACAAAAAAATTACAAAAGATAAAATGCGGTATTTTATATCTATAAGGTACCACCCAAAAATACATTTTTGTACAGATGATCTCTTTTGATTTTCGGCCCTTCACAAAAGTTGTAGATCTCGTGGAGACGAGAAACTTTCGTGTTGATCACTTTTTGATTTAATCCCTTTTATTATTTCTTTTTTTATTTTGTTTACATTTAATCTTTGAATTTTCTGGGAGCGACATGTGGCCGCTCCTGGAGCCGCCACATGTCACCCCATTTTCTTTATTTTCGAATTTATTTTATTATTTTCGGATTTTTTATTATTATTATTTTATTACTACTATTTTATTTATTTTTAGTAGCCTACTGTATTTATTTTATTATTTTATTTATTTTATCCCCTTTTACCACTTCTTTTCTTACTCCCTACTCCAAGCCTCCACCTTCCCCACTACCCCACTCTCTCCATCCTTCTCCAACTTCCCTCTCATCTTCCTTTATATTCACATCATCTTTCACCATTTTTCTCCATCCGCCATTTCTTCATTTGAGAGGGAGAGACCACCAGCCCCCGAGTGTTGTCGGTGACAGCTTCAGCATCTCTCGGTCGAGCGACGACGGTTTCAAAGGTGAGATCCACAAGGACTCCTCCTCGTGTTGTTGTGCATCACTTCAGATCACAGCTGAGCTTCTCCGAATTTTTGTCAAGTCGGATCGAGGCCACGACGGAAGCCGCAAGACGCGACTCCACTTTCGGCGAACCACACAGGTAAGTATTCTCTATCTTCACTTTGTCAAATTTTTATCTAACACTATTTGTTTATCTTGTTCATCACAACAAAAAAAACCACATCATAATTTTCATTTCATTTCATTCATCACAAAAATCAAACACAACCACCACTCATCCATTGCATTTTATTTTCAGTTTACATAAAAAACCACACAACATCCAACAACAAATACCACCATCATTTATCATCCACATTTTATTTCATCCATCACAATCCACCCATTCATTCACATTTTATTTCCTGTTTTAAAAAAATTACAACAAAAAAATTTGTAAAACAAAAAAAATACAAAAAAAGAAGCCGCAGGTCTGCAGCATCGCCTAGCCGCCGCCGCACGCACCGCCAGCGGTAGTCCCTCTCTCCGCGCGGCCCAACCGACCGTCCTTCCACTCGCGCGCCACCCCTCCAGAAGCCGCCGTTGGTGCGAGCGCCGCCAGCCCGACGGCCTCACACCGCCACCAGCAACTTCTCTGACCAGCCGCACATCCCCGCCTGCAGCTCGGCCGCGCGCGGCCGTCGTCCTCGACGCCGCTCTGCCCCCTCGCGCCGACCGGTGACGCGGCGCAGCCCTCCTCACGCATAGGTGCGCAGTCTCGCGCAGCCGCGCCCGCCATCGTAGGATCTCCTCCAGGCAGCCAGCGCCTGGAATCTCGCCTCCTTCGCGCGCGTGCGCGCTCTCGCCCTCCCACCGCCAGCGTGGCACGCGCGCCGCCGCGACGCCTGCCCACGCGCGCGCTGCCCTCCTCGCGCACAGGCCGTAGCAGCGTGGCCCGCCCCGGCCGCCACTTGCCGTTGACACCGCCGCCGACCGCCTCTTGCCGTTGACACCGCCGCCGCTCTCCAAGGAACAGCCGCCCACGTCCCCTTCGTGAAGCCCTAGCTTGCTGGAGAGGAAAGTTCCCTTCCATTTTTTATATTTATGAAATTTGCAATTTTATTATTTTAAGTTTTCTTAATTACAGTTGTGTCTTTGTGCTAGTTCTGTTAAGTTTTTTTTAATTTCAGTTTTGCAAAGATACCCTTGACTTTGAGCATTGATTTGTATAACTATCTTGCATCATTTTTTATCAGAAAAATATCATGTTGATGAGAAACTAATTCTTTATCTTTCAGCTATTTATTTATATTTTTGTGAGCTTTGGATAATTTACTAAAATCGAGAGAGTGAAAATTAGTGATATTTTGCCTAATTATGCTCTGAAATTCGCACAGGCCTATATCTTGCTTCAAAAATTGTGAAAAATTGAGAATGATGCCTTTTAGTGTGCTTTAATTACTATCCAAGTTTCATCAAAATTGGAGTTGTTCATTGCACGAAATAAAATTTAGAGTGATTTTTGTAGTTGATTTTTAATTAATTCCACAAATAATATTTTTGAGAAATTTCAACTCTCCTGGATTCATCATTAAAATGTCTATTTGAGATAAATCAATCTCTGGATAATTTGATTAGTGGATTTATTAGAAATTAAATACTCGTTATTGCTCTGATTTCAGTAAAAAAATTCATAAAAAAATCAAAAAGTGTCAGAAAATTCTAAAAAAAATCAGTGTAGCTTCATTTGCATCATAATTAACTCCAATACATTTTTCATAATTTTTGCAAACCATTTTGCACCAAAAATTGCATAAAAACCCCAAAAAAGTTTGTATTTTTCGTTTGCACATTTTAAAGCCAAAAATTACAAAAAAATACATTTTGCATTCATCATTGGATTAGGTTCTTAGAAAAAATATCACATGGCTAATTTGAATTAATTTCACATTAAAAGTAAATTTGGCTAAGTTGTTGATTTTCATAATAACCTAGTTCAACCGCATTTGTGCATTGGCATTTCTATCGCATAAAAAATACCAAAAAAATTCCACTAGGAAAACCATAATTTAATACCTCTAATCTGATCCCGAGTTGTTCCTTTGCCTCCTTGAGTCGACCCTGGGGCTTGCCCAGGCTAAATAAACATAAAACCGCATCTTACATTCATTCGACGATTTAATCGATTTGTGCGGTTATTTTTTATCGACGCGGATCTATCCGACTGCAACGCACTAGTCAACTAGACAACATAAATAGGGTAGATTTTGGGCTCGTCATTGAGATACAATTATAAGACTTTATCTTATTTAATAAGAAAGTCAATATCAATGATTTATGTAGATTATTATGATGCTCTATCTGAGTCCTTCTCTAAGGATTCTAGAAGGATTTGATAGTCATACTATCAACAAACCAACTTATTGCAGTATTAGCATTCATCCAACTCTTAGGATGTCATATGGAAGTCATAGAAATATGATCAACTCTTTGACTATCCTTCTCATCTTGGGTCTGACCCATGCTTCCACTGCGCTCCCTCTATCTATAAACAACCATTGCTTAAGACTAAGGATCTCTTATGTTAAATTGAAAAGAATTCAATGTAAGAGCATTTCAACATTTATACACGCTTCATTAAATTCATACAATATGAATATTATGAAGCTTCATGAATAACTAGAGTATAGACAATAGAATGATGACACTCATCATGTCTACATCCATCTAGACTCTTAAAATATTGGATTAGGTAGGTATTCAAACATTTTGAATGCATCATCTCTTATAGAGCTACCATTCTGCATGATGCAGTGAACCATGTCATTCATAATAAATGGCAAGAGCACATATGTATGCCATAATACTTCTTAGATTTTATAAGGATTAATTGACAATTACGATCATCATTGACATGTCACTTCCAAAGTACATTTGATGATATCAAGACTATAGATACATACAAACCCTAGGGTTGTCGATTTATTGTCTATTTAATTGTCATTCCTCATTATTACGAGAAAACTTGCACAATGCAACCACATACATTATGTGTCCAACTACAAGTACAATATCTGGATCATGAGTCCAATCCATGATATTTTACTGGTTATTATTGAGCATAACATTGAGTGGTTCTAATGATGGATTATTTGAAATAAGAAATTTGCATAAGTATATATATATTATATATACATATTTTACTTTGATTTAGGAGTTTTTATATCCAAGTTGTCTTGCCTTGTCAACACTTAAAGTTCATACCCTTAATCACTTTTAATGTAAGAGATATACTTACCATTATATCTCAAGCAAGATCTGGGATCTCTTTCCTTATCTTTGTCACATCCCAATACTATGAGAACTTGTGACTCCGATAAAAAGAAGCATGAACACATTCGGCCTTGCAAGTCCAACTTGCATTTCCCACATTCCTCCTTGCAAGTCCACATGTTGCTTGCCTGACCTGTAGCTCTACTCCCAGTCATTCTTAACGCAACACACTATCCCATTCATGATCCATATCAATGCACATCGATTCTCATGATGTAATTCCTTCGTTAAACATTCGATTTGCATATTCGTCAACATTGAGTATAGACTTACATACATAATAATTCTTGAGTATATACTCATATTTATAATTATTTTTAATTTCAAAACCCAACTTTCCAAGCCACCGCTTCAATTCATTGCTTAGCCATCATTTAAGCGAGGATTGTAAAGTAACTTTTCACATTTTATTAAAAATAGCCAAATTAGGGTTCTTCAAAGCAAAGAACATAAAATCAGGAATTTCAATAATCTCGTATGAAAACCCAACATCAAAAGTAAGGATTTCGTTACCTAGTCGATCTCTCTCTCTCGCGTATGCAGTGCTTACATGTTATTCATTTTCAGAAAGGATGATTTACAACTCCTGAAACAATCAAATTTCATTTTCATATTAAGAACACCACGAATGTGCCAAGACCACGGATAACGAATAAAGAACACAAATAATGTGAAGAACATACGAAGAACATGAAGAATGCGAAGAACATATTTTCTCTTGAAATTTAGCAGAGCTAACCCTTATATGGGGTGCTATTTCAAGAAAAATCCAGCAAATTTTTCCCTTATATCGGGACATATTTCTATGAAAATTTCGGCAGAGTTTCCTCTTATTTCGGGACATATTTCAAAAGAAAAACAGAAAGAATTTCCGTTGTAAAATCACCAAGAGGAAAACATCATCGAAACTGAAAGAATATAATCAACCTGTAAGCGATAGAGAACTGGTAGACTCCCCCAATTCCTTTTAGTTGAGCTTCTCGATCTGTCATTATACCCTGAGAAGTGGAAAGAACGTATATTGAATTGGAAGAAAGAAGCTTCTGAGGACAATTCTTGAGTCTTCTGTTACCGGAATCAGAAGAATGCAAGCTATTTGCTGCTATTCCATCTATTTATGCATCATCATGCATCTTAGGTGAGTGAAGATATGACGAATCAGATGCATCATTGAAGTTCATAACTGTTGATGAATCTGCGATTCATCATCTTTATTCATTTATTTTAGCTTAAAATCCCTTATAAAACACATGTACATAATAATAACTCCATGTTCTCACTAATTTGCATTTGTGTGTAAATATTGTATACTTGTATATGCTTTTAACCTAAAATAAATAACGAAAGAAAGAAAGGAAAAATAAAAAGAAAAGAAAAGAAGACTGTATATATGTAATAGATACAGGCTGAACTGAACCCCAAGAGAAGGTCAAGATTTGACTTGATCGACCAGGAATAAAGTAGGGGGAGATAGGGCCTGTAATCAAAAAATCCAAAAAAAATTTGTTGTAAATATTTGTATACTTGTACTATTTTATATGTACATAAATTAACCTCAAAATAAATAAATTTCAAAACAAAATTTGTAAATAAAAATGTTTGATAAATAATAAAAATATTGCACAATAAAAGCATGTATATAATAAAAGTAACCACATCCGGAAAAAGCCATTAAAAAATAATTGAAAGATCAATTCCGGCTCCATGTGAACTCAGATTGAACCAAATCACTTCCATTGTATTCTAAATCAAATTATCTTTAAAATGGATGTGATTTCATAATTTTTGGAGTTACGATTGAGAAGATAATTTTCTAGGGTGATTTATGCAATTTTTCCATTTATTTGTACACATCAGATTTGTAAATATTTGTATATATTTTTGATTAATTATTTAAAATAAAAACAAAAAATACCAATTTTTTTACAAATAAAACAAAAAACTCAAATTAATTTCTTTATTTAATCATGTATATAATGTCATATATATAACATATGTATATAGTTAATTTTCTTAAATATATAGCTTTATATATAGCTCTACCGATACAACAAAGTTCCATCAATAGTTAGTGTGGAACTTAACATAAGATCAGTGTAATTGGATATGTGATAGATCCAATTACCCATCTAAGATATTAATTAACACACTTGCTCAAGTTAGAGCATGCAATGCTCAGCTTGAACAAACATAAAAAAACAGTCATCCAGACATTAAAAGCATGACGATAGAGACAACCTCGACTCAACGCACTCTATTGATCGATGCAGATGATAATGCTTCGCAGGTCATGCAAGTGAGGAGGAACTCAAGGGTTGGAGTACGAATGATGATTCGTTATGCAATCCGGATAGATAATTGGCTCATGTGCTTTGTATTTTCATAGATCAGAGTTATAGGTTCTCTTCACATGGAGTATACTCTGACTCGCAACATAGTTAAAACTCTGGTTCTTTTTTGAGATCATCATAGATATTTTATTGGAATCTCTCAATGAGTACAGGGGGTGCGAGACTCTATTTATAGCCCCGCCAACTAAACAAGTCCCACCACTACATAAATATCTCAATAATAAACATTACCAAAGGTTTGATCATAGAGGTTGGTGTAGGGTTGAATATCTAAAGAGTTGGATTGAGGACTCAACCACACAATCAAGTAATTATCAAGAAGGATCACCAATCTAATAAGGAGATGGAAATATTTATTCAAATGGTAGACATCCGACCGACCTCTTGATGCATGTCCTCTACATGGGAAAAGAGATTAAAAGTTATGGTATGAGTTAGGACAAAGATTGAAAGAATGAGGTTGAGATAACTAAGATCTATGTTGTATGCTGACACATATAGGTACGCATCATCTAAGCGGAGATAGATGTATTACTATATGTCTAATTATGTATATTAAGAGGACCAGTAGGTTGACGACCTAATCAAATTCTATACACCGACGATCTAGTGTGCATATGAGGACATATGAGTAATACAACTTTCAAAGGAGTCATACAGGTTCCCTATTAAACCGGAAGATGAACTCACTCATTAAATATTGGGATAAACTAAATTCCAACATTGGTTGTCTTATTTTCAAAATAAGATAGTATTGAAAGTATATTATATGCATTTGGAAAGCACATGATCGATGTTAATTCCCAATGATCAAATATGAAACTTATCGATAAAACCACGAACAAGACAATCCAAAATAGTATCGGAACTTTAGGTTTAATTGCGGTGTTCTAGTATGCAGGATGTACATGTATTGGGAATACTCGATGGTGATGTGATACTAATCGATTGTATAACCATGACACTTCCACTCCGAGGAAGTGACGAAACAAGTTTTGATTTTAGTGACTCCACTCAATAGACTAGTTATCCAATCTTAGTCCAAATGTTGGGTATTGATCTGAATATGATTCAGATGTAATGAGAAAATTGGATTGTGGAGTTGAAAATAATGAATTGCATTATTGAGAGGCCCTAGGGTTCTCTTATATAGGAGAGAAACATGTTAGGAAAATTATAAGAAGAAGACAAAGAAAATAGAAAATATACATGCAATATAAAACATAACAAATATCTCAACACTCCCCCTCAAGCTGGAGCATAGATATCGATCAAACTCAGCTTGGAACAACATCTCTGGCTAGGGCCTTAGTAAGTACATCTGTTGTCTGGTCTCCAGAGCTGAAGTGAGTAGTGGCGATAAGACCCTTCTGTATCATGTCGCAAGTGTAGTGACATTCCGCCTCTATGTGCTTGATCCTCTCAAGGAAGGCGAGGTTATTTATAATGAAAAAGCAACATGGGTGTCATATTGGAGGTGCATGGGAAGAGGCACCTCGATAGTCAGATTAGTAAGACTAAATCTGACCCACATCATCTTTGTGCTAGTATGTGCCATGGTCCTATATTCTGATTCAACACTAGATCTGACAAACACAGTTTGCTTCTTGCTCTTCCATGACACCTGGGAATTCTGTATGGACCCACTTCGAGGCATGAAGTAGACTTCCTATCCTTGGTCATGCAACATAATCTACATCTGCACATGTTGTAACTGAAAGGGATGCACCTCTGCTGAAAAGAATTTATGTACATGTGATGCCTTCAGATACCTTGGCATCATATGTACTACATCCATATGTGCATGTCTGGGTTGCTCCATAAACTGACTTACTTTTCTCATAGGGCCCTGCACGAGCTCATTCAGGGGTGCCTCCAACACCAATGGGGGTTCAATTATGTTGTAGCACCCTCCAGGATTGTTGTTAGCAACCTCTAGTGTGTCGCAACAGCAATGACAACCATCCCAAGGTGGTCGCAGCAATTGCTGCAGCCCCCAGGGTCACCGCAAATGCTGCAACCGCATCCAGGGTTCCGTGAAGAACCATCTAGCAGTCCTGTAGGGGCTCCACTCATCGCCATCAACCTTCTAGGGCCTCCATGCCGCCACTGGAGCCCCCTAAGATCAATGTTGATGCCGTAAAGTTCCTGGTTTTCTCCTAAACTATTTTGGAATACAATTTTCATACCTTTTGTCACGTCCAAACATGGGACCTAGGGCACTTCTCAGCTCTCGTATGCATCCTTAGTCATGTAAAAGATGTTCTTTCTTTACTAAGACCCCCATGTTGTCTTTTCTACCGAGACAAAGCCCTTGACCACGAATATTAAGGTCCTAAGGCACAATGCACTACTATCAAACTCAAGGGCACTGAAAATTGTGTACTCCTATCTTGATCTTTTATGTTATTCATTGGTGGTCAGAGAAAACCATACATTCTAAGTAAATATCCTTTAGATGAAAAGGATAAAGAGTATGACAACTGGTAGACAAACAACTACTTGGTTATCAAGTGGATGACCAATGGTGTTGAGGCTCACATGGCCTCCAATATTCTTTACAAAAATATGGCTAAGTAAATGTGGGAGGATCTCGAGGAGGCATACTCCCAAAAGAATATGAAACCACCCTTACAAACATTTACAAGCAAATCTGGTCGGCATGTCATGGTGATTCCACCCTTATTGAGTTCTATAGCAATCTCTCCAGCTTGTATGAGGAGCTTGTTATATGTCAGCTCTCATGTTGTACCAAAAAGGTACAAATCGTTCTGACTACCAGGTATATTACCTTTTTGATGGCACGTGTTCTAGGTACCATGCAGCAAAGGAGCAATTTCTTATATCAGACACACAACTAACGATGAAGGCCATCTTTGGATAACTTAAGGAATTTAAGACATATGTTTCCTAGCCTTCTGATGAACCACATATTTGCCTCTTAATAATGTGGAATTGTCGTAGTATAGGAGGCAAATTTGGATCAGGAAAGACAATACTTTCAAATATGTGGAGATTATTTTACTTGGTAAGTGTACCAAGGTTGAACACTCTAAATCTATTTATCAAATTTTATAGATTAATTAATATGTAATTATTTTCTAAATCATAGGTCTTCATGCAAAATGATATGCAATGCGGAGAAAACAATGCGAAGACAAGGGATGCGTGTATTTTTATTTGATCTTTTCAATGCAATTATATTATGTGATGGACACAATATGCAATGATGTGAAAAGGACAAGCATGCAAAAGACTATCTACAAATATTCCTTACAGATATCAAATCAATGAGCACAAATTATGATTTTATTTTAGAGTCAAATCGATCGTCAAAATCAAGAACAAGTATTTATTAATGGCAAGGATTTATAGGGCAAGAGACACTATATGTCATAAAAAATTACTCCATCAATTAAGTGTCAAATAAAGAAACTAATCATGCCATTATAAAGACAATGAAACGAGCACCAAAATGAAACTAAAATCACACAATTTGGATCTAAAATGCTCAAGATATGAAAGAAATAATGCAAAGACATAAACGTAGTAAAAATGCTAGGAAAATAAAATTAAATAATCACAATTAGGCCCCTGAGGGACCTAATTATCATTCCCAAAAATCAGAAGGGCCTTTCTGTAAATTCTCCATTTGCATACAGGGGTGTCTTTATTATTATCAAAATACGATTGGGTCTTCCTATAAATTACCACAAGCACGCACACGAGGCACGTGCTTGGGGGACCTACATGTAATATGAGAAAAATCCAAGGCCTTCAATGTAAATTACCCAGCCCCTTACGTGCAAAGCATGTAAGGAGCCATGCTCGGTAGAAAGCCTAGGCTCGGGCTACATGGCTGGTTCGGATGGCTTCAATGCTTGGTTCGGGCAGCTCGAGCTTGGAGGCTAGGCATGGAGTCTCGAACGGACACGTGGCTGCATCTGGGTTGTTCGATCTAAATGATTGGATGACAACTGTAGGTTCTTTACTCTGCCACCTTCACCGGAGGAGGTTGTGCTATGGTGAGCTCAGGATTGTTCCATCATACAATGTTCGCTCTCTTAAAGGCCGAGGAAGCTTATTGAGGCCTTCACAAAGTAGATGGAGATGCGACAAGGGTCCAGGAATGGTTGGAGTGGTTGGTCGATGAGGCGTAGCCAGAAGCGAGGTGTGAGAACGAAGCATATGCGCAAGCTCCAGCCATTGAAGTTCCTGCAAGGTTAGATGGTAGCCGAGGCGTGCATGGTGCAAGTGAGGGTGAAGTGAGATGGAGCGGGAGACCAAGGGGTGGAGAAGATGGGGTCTCAAGTGTGTTCCTCTCCGATGAGGTGAAGAGGAAAGATGCAGAAGTGGAGGAGGTTCTGACGGAAGGGGAAAGGTGAGTGGAGAGGCTGGCATGGATGGTATTCGAGTGGCATCGCTAAGTGGATGGTCGTCGGTCGGTGAATTCAAGTGTGTGCGATTGGGTAAATCGAATAAAATTCAAGGAGAAACAAAAATGGCGTTACCTGGAGATCGAAGAGGAAGGAGGGGCGGAGGTAGTTGCCTTGGGCTGGGATACATAGTGAATCCCCGATTGTCGCATAACCCGGGAAACCTCAATAGGGTGCAAAGCGGGCCAAAGGCACCACAACATGACCTGGAGGTCATGGGTCAACACCGGAGGTGTGCCGGTCATCGTGACCAATCCACCCACCTCCATCTGTCACAGGAAGTCGGAGGATGGCTGGGCCATACCCTAGGAATGGTGGACGATGGTCACGGGGTTAGCGAAGGTGGTTTAATAATGAGGAGTTGGTGGTTTCAGGTGATAATGGCAAGGTTTCGCAACGGTCGCTTGAGGAAGGTGGGGAGATGACGAGGGTTATTGAAGATCGCACGAAGAAGTTGGGACATAGGGCTACATTGAGATAGCATTATGGAGTGGAGAGGTTTGTAAAGGCGGAGCTAAAATGGAAAGGAGTGGTGGTGTCGCGAGGTTTAACGGTCGGGGAGGGGGACGACTGGAGGAGGAAGAGGATTCGTAGATCATTGGATCTCGCGATCCAACGATCTGGAAGAGGGTGCGGGAGGAATGCTGAGATCAGATCATCAGATCTGATCCAGCGGTGGAAGGCGTTTCGGTGATGAATGACATGGATGGAGATGGGGCTTCATCTAACGGAGGGGGTAGAACGGGTGATGTGGATGGTGGTTAGCCATTGGATCAGAAGGCATCTGATGGCTAAGATGTAGGCCTGAAGGTGTGGCTAGGATTCGATCTGGAGAAAAGGATCAAACAACTATGAGTAAAGAGGAGACGTGGAGCAATAGGAGGCGTTGGATGGAAGGAAGATCGGATGGTTTAGAAGAGAGCACGCATGGGTAGCTAGGATTAGATCTGGGGGAGGGGGTGATCAGACAATGGAGATGTGAGGGTGATGTGCGGTTGAGAAAGAGGCAGATCATGGAGATCAGAGGGTGGAGAGCAAACCGGATGGCGAAAAGAGGTGTGGCAACGTGGGCGGCCCAAAAGGGGCCTCGTGGCTGCACCAGAAAATTCAAAAATAATAAAACAAAAAATCTTAAAGAAATAGTAGGATGCTTAATTAGGAAAAAGTCGAACAAGAAAGTTGTAGGTCTCGATGAGATCTATAAGTTTCATGTTAGACAAAAAGCCAAAAAAAGTCATTTTTACAAAAGTAAATTTTTGCAAGTATTTTTAATGTGTCAAAAACACTTGTTTTTAAGTTTTGATATTTTTTATTTTTAAATCCTTTTAAAAACCAAGATAAATATATACAATATTAAATCTAATTTTTAGGTGGTTTTAATAATAAAGAAAATGTTAGTACAATAAATAAGGTTAAAATATAGGTTAATTATATACAGTTTATTCACAATATAATACAAGTTAATTTTAGTGTTTTAAATGTGATTTTTATTGAATTGTTTAAGATAGTGGAATAATAAGTAGGTTTTAACATGATGAATATGAGATTCATCATACCCATATACTTAAATTATGTTTGTCCTTGAGCATCTACAGAATGAAGGAGTTGAATTAATTCCTGACAGTACATGTGGGTTTTCAAGGCCCAATTCATCGAAAACAATAAACTTAAGTGATCCTAAAATTCTGTGCTCAACCATGATTTAGTCAAAAGGAATCCAACTTCTCTGATTATTAAACTCTCTGTTTGTACATAAAATGTAAGGATATGAAAATTAGTATATTGCAATCATGAGAGTCAATTTGAGAGATCACCCAAAGTTCCAGTCAAGGAGACTCCTCTAGACCTAATCCTCAACATTATGGATTAAGTCGGTTCTTGCTTCAGTCAACCGTCTCATTAGTTCATAGACTTGAAAGTGTAGATGGACAACCAAATGATGGAGGTATAAGATAGTGTATATTTCTCTCTCATATTGGAACAAGGGGCCTCTGGAGTGCCTTATTACTCAGTACATGTATATTTTTAGTTTGTTAATCAATGTGTCCGTCAAGAGAATTTGGAGTCGTCTGCACTTGATTTTCTATGAGTACATTGTGATGTGTCTCTTTTGAGTATCTAATATACCTTCGACACCCAGACTTGAATCACTATACGATGCAGATCCCTTTTATGGTGCTAGCCCGACTCCTTGGTCCTAATAGCATTTGATCCAAATGGACGCTTTGAAAATGGTTGGGAGCACTCGCCCTTGGGTGGAATCTATTTTGAATTTAATTTTATAATGATAGAGCTTTTTCTTGTATCAGAGAACTTCTCTCAAACTTTCATTTCATTGTTTGGCTAGCTCTATTGCTTTTACCAAAAGTTTATGCACACAGATCAATAATTATTTTAGATTTCATCACACCCTGGCACATAGGTCAATATCAAAGATAGCATGCGAACTTGTTCACATACTAGCTAGGGTTTGCTGACACTCTAGTTTCTTGAAGCCTTCATTAACTTTATCCCATTATTGAGTATCATTAAATCGGGTCTAAACTCAAATCTCCAGTCCTAGTTCCTCAAGTGATAACTCAACTCATCTTGTTGGAGTATTTGGTTGCGCGCCATATGTATGGGAGATGGGTAAATGGATCTTGGAGAGGATCCATTTACCCATCCTGGATTTAGTACCGCATCTACCACCTGTGGGATGTGGAGATAACGTAGGTGCTATATATAGAGCCCCACACCTCTGTAGTCCATTGAGAGAAAGAGCAATAACGCTACATACACCCTTTTGAGGGCTTCTCCCGTGGTTTCATCCTACTCCTTAGGGAGTAGTGTTCCATGTTAAAATCCCACGGTTCTTATCGTTTCTTTTTCTTTTTCCTTTTTAGCTTCCTCATATTTATTTTCTAACATGGTATTAGAGCGGGTTCGATTCTCGAGGTCTTTCATTATTTTATTTATTCTGTTCGAGATTCGATACAAGCGAGGTTTCGATTCATTATGTTTATCATGTTAGAGGATTTGTTCTGGAACGTCATACAGATCTATCTCCAAGTGGAGAATGGCTCATGTTCATGTTTCTTTCTAGAACCCTAGATGCCATCATTTTCATCCAATGCAGCATTTTCTTCGTACGCTCCACGTGCAGGCGACATGTGACATCGGCCTCCAGCCGCAGCCCTAATCGTAGGACGTCACCTACAAGCTGCATCCTTGGCGGTGCTCCATGCGCATCTCAAGTTCTAGGTGGTTCCTCGGTGATCTCCATCTTTTCAGATCGAAGCCGGTCACGATTTCTCCTTGTCAGGGCGCTTCAGGCTTCCCACGATGACAACGACTTCCAGTCAAGATCTCTAGGGTACGTAGTTCTGTGCATCTCTTGGTGGTGCTAGGGCTCCACGTGTGCATCTCCATCAGATCGATGCCCTAGGTTCCCTGAGCGACGACTCTACACAAATCCAGCCACACCACAGTTCGGGCGGCAACAACCCTGTCAGCAGATGCGCGAGCCCTTATGCTTCAACCCGTGCATCTTCATCTTCAACTCCAAGCCGTGCTGAACCTATTCCTACCCAGGTGACGGAGAACCCAACCGTGTAGGCAGCCCGATGTCCAGCGGCATGGCAAACCCTCGTTGGCAGCGAAGAACTCCTCCTAGGAGTCTGATCCTCCCTTGGCGGCGCTAAGAGCATGAAGGCCCCATCAGGGGCGGCAGGTCCTTTGAAAGAAAAATGAGGAGGTGTTTCCTAGGGTTAACCCTGAAGGGGCACACATGTTTGGTTTACCAAAAAAATGGCCAAAGGAGAGCCCGACTGTAAAGAAAAAAAGAAGGGTGTGATCCAAGTTACAAAAAAAGGGGGAGAAAAGTTAAAAAAATGGTAAAAGGCGTGTGCATATAAAAGTCGTACCCTTTAAAAAAATAAAATAAATAGTGTTTAAAAAAATAATTGGAAAAGATGATGGAAAAAAATGTAAACAACTTATGCATGTTTTTATTCTCCCCATTGTATTGTCTTCTCCCAACTTTGTCGATATCTCTGTTTTCCGATAAGTATGGGAGAAAGGGGGAGTATTAGTGTAGAGTCACAAGTCTTGTTTAGATTCAGATGTCAGATTCAGATATTGCAGACCAACTAGATGTTCAGGCTCTACAGTTCAGTTGATTTCAGACTCGATGTCAGATTCCGAGTCTCCAGTTTCAGACACGCACATGTATGTGCGTCTTCTTTCAAATGAGCACATGTTTGCCATCATTGTCAGTGGTCCCCATGCATTCTTGTTATTTTGGCCAGAGTTTTCATGTGAGCCATAGGGACTCCAGAGTAGAGAATAATTCCCTATGTCATGTGGGCAAGGGTTTTCATGTGGCAGTCGGAGCAAAGCTCTAATGAAGCATAAGGGACTGAATAATGCAACTAATCGACGGAGTAATAACATAAACTAGACCTTTCAAGTAGAATAAAAAAGAAATGCAATAAAAAGGGAGAAAAAAGAGGATCTCAAAGGCTAGTAACGCCTGACATGGGACCTCGACACCGATGGCCGATGGAGGTAGGTGGAGACTACCGAGACCTTCGTCGGAGCTCGCTCCAAGTGATTGAAAGCACGCTTGTCACACACATAAGTCAAAGACAACTCCCAGGAACTCACAACTAGGGAAAAAAGGGTTCAAAGATCAAAGGGAAGGTCGGGGGGGGGGGGGGTTGAACAAGTGACTGAGGTGGTGCAAGGAACGAGGAAGATCGGGCTGATCGATGATCCATTCCCTGAAAAAACACAAGGGCGTGTATGACCAATATACGAGGATCAATAGTGAAGAAGGGTGCGTTATGAAATAATGCAAGATGCGTACTCAAAAAAATGTCGAAGATGGCCAAAAATGCAGTTCTGACACACGACAGATCTCGGTCAGAGAGTTGATCGAGGTCAACCAACGGATGATTCTGGTTGGTCCACCTGGACGAACCAGAAAAATCCTTGGCAAAAAGATTTATTAAATCAATTAAAAATAATAAATGAATTTATTAATTTTAGGTTATAAAATAAAAATGTTTATTAATTTCTAAATTATTTTATTATGATATTTATTTTACGTCGAGACTGGAAGAACTAGTCCCATATGCTTGACTCAGTTCTATGGGCTTATCGGATGACATATAAGTCTCCATTGGGAATGTCTCTCTACATATTGGTATATGGAAAGCCATGCCTCTTGCTAGATGAGCTAAGATACAAACCTTTATGGGCTCTCCATGTATGCAATTTGGACTATGAGAAAGTAGAAAAGAGGAAGATGTTGGAGCTGAACATATTGCTAGAATTTTGAGACTTCACCTATAATAACTCACTCATGTATATGGAGAAAGTCAAGCCTTGTCATGATAGACACATTAGAAGGAAGACTCTCTCCCCTGATCAGAGGGTTTGGTAGTTTGATGTGAAATTGAAGTTGTTCCCCTGCAAATAAAAAAGCAAATGGTCGAGATCGTTTATTTTTAGAGCTTTGTATGACAATGGTATTATTGTCATATGATGCATAGCCATTTATTGTAAATGGACCATTGCTGAAGCCATATCTAGATCATTATACATCCCTGTCTGTGGTTGATTCCATATCTGTGGTATTAGAAGATGACTTTTTGACATCTTCAGTATCTGATACATGAGATGATTTTCTCTTGTATATATCCTTTCATTTTATTCTTTCCTCTTCTGTTTTTATCGTTCACCTCTTCCCACATGTGTGTGCTATACTTTGGATGTACTCTATCCTAAGTATAGGGGAGGTGAATGACTTGAGTTTTTCCATTTTCATTCTATTTCACCACTCATGTTGTTGTTTATACTTAGGGATCCTTTACCTAAAATATAGGGGGAGTGATATCATTGATTTCATTCTTTTTTGTATTTTTATTTTCTTTTCATTTCTTCTGTTCTATTACTTGTCCTTCAACTTGTAGATATTCTTTTTCTATACTTAAGGATCCCTTACCCTAAGTATAGAAGAGGACAAGTCGAATCATTGAGTTTGTTCATTCTTAACCTTGGTTTCCCCTATTTGTACAATCTTCTATACTTAGGATTATTTGATCCTAAATATATGAGGATTATCGACTTATGTTCGCTCTATTCTTTGAGTCGTACTTGTAGTGGATTCTTTCCATTCTTCTATACTTAGCATGAGTTACGTAATCTATTGTAGCTCTTCGGTCATTATGAGGACATAGTTTGAGTTAAGTATAGGGGGTGTCATATCTATTGCATATATAATTTAGTCATAGCTCATATTTTGGTTAATAATATGTCTAGTACTTATAAAAAATAAAAAATATTTTGAAAATTGATTTGTAATATTATTTGTAAAATTCTTTTGTAAAAATGTTTGTAAAAATTGTTTTGTAAAATATTTTGTGGAATCTATTGTAAAAGTATTTGTATACAATTTGAAAAAATATTTGTAAAATTGTTGGAAAACTATTTTTAAACAAATATTTTTAAAAGTATTTGTAAAAAAGTTTTGTTTGTAAAATTTTGAAAATTATTTATTGTATCGAAATTATGTATATTGTACAAAATGTTTTAAAATCTGCAAATTCAAAATGTTTGCACAAACCTATTTGTAAAAATTATTTGTAGTTTAATTTATAAAAATATTTGTAAAATAGCTTGCAAAAATAGTTGTAAAACATTTGTTAAATCTTTGTGAAATGTTTTGTAAAATTTTGAAAAATCTTTTGTAAAATAGTCTGAAAAGGTTTGTAAATTTTTTGTAAACTTATTTTGTCATGTAGGATATAAAATTATGGGATGTATATGTGTGCTGTAAAATCTACGTGTGCTCCCTTTATAAAAAAAATTCATTGTTGTATATCAAATAATTTTGTAAAATTTCATTTACAAATAGTAAATAAAATTCTCTTGGAAAATCTTGTATAAAAATTGTATAATCCTTGTATGTATTTTCATTTATATTCTTTGTAAATACGTTCAATCTACTAACTCTTTAATTTATAAAAAAGTTTAAAATCAATGAAAATTTGTAAAGTTCATTGATTTTTTTCAAAAAAAATTATTTGTTTTATTTTTTCTTTTTATTTTGTTTTTTTAAAAATGTTTTGTATATATTTATCGCATTTTTATATTATTTACACTAATTTATTTATATTACAATTCACCTCAAATAAAGTTAGTTTCATCTTGAAAATTGTACATAAATATCTTTTGTAAATAATAAAAATAATTGCAAGAACAATTAATGTATATTGTTTAAATTACTATACTCTAAAATAAGCCACAAGGTTCAACTTGTTAGATCAATATCTTCTTCACAAAAACTCAAAATTATTGAAACACACTTTCATTATACTCCAAATTAAATAATCTTTCAAATGGATGTAGTTTCAAAAAAATTAGAGTTAAGGTATTAAATGTGGTTTTTGGGGTACTATTGTATATTATGCCTATGTAAATTATTTATAACAAAATGTTTATTTTTTTCTTTGTATTTTTATATGTATTGTATTTTTCAATATTTGTAAATATAGTAATTAACTAATATAAAATAAAAATAAAATTACAAAATAAAAAATATACGAAAATAAAATCATGTACATTATATATGTACCATTATGCATATTGTAAAGAATTGATATTTATTTACCTTAATAAATTAATTCATAAAAATAAAATAAAAATATCATTGAATTCTTGATAAAATATTGTAAATTAATAAAATATTAAATTACATGTATATTTGTAAAAAAACAATATATATTAAAAATCAAGGTGTTGTACATATAGGTATAAATATTGTAAATAATCTATTTTATTTATTTTCACTCTTGTAAATATTTTATTTAATTTATTATATATGACCATAAATAAGTTAATTAAATTATTAACATTTTCTTTTTACATTATTTTTAATTTAAAATATTTTTATTTTATTTTCAATCATTTCTTATTCTCCATGCTATTTTGTTATCTTATGTCCTTGTCCTATAGCAAAGATGGTTTCTGAGTGAATGAGCCTGGGTCTATTGACTTGGGCCAACTTCCCAATCCATAGCCTCTGTTTGTAGTTTCAGCTCACTTGCGCCTCTTCACCAATTTCTCTCGCTCCATCCACCGCTTAACACCCCCCGATTCCTTCTCTTAATTTGTAGCCCTAACAACGAACTCCTTTGCTAAGTCATCTATTACTTAGATCTCTCCACGATCTGCGCGCTTTTCAAACTGCATATTTGACCAAACCTTCATCACTATTTATACTCTAAGATCTTCCACCGATGTAGCTGATATATTTTCCCATCGTTCTTGCGTCCAAAGCTGGTCCTGGTGATGAAGAGTGGTGACAACAAGCTTCTCCAACAGTTAGGAGTGCATGACAGGGGTTGGATTTCGAGATCCAACACATGGCCGGACCTCTGCCGTTGCATTCCAACTCTCTGCCATTCGCAGCAGATTGAGGTGTTTCCCTTCCATTCCTTCGTTGTAGGTATACTTCGATTTTATTTAATTTTTGTTTCAGCTTTTATTTTGTGCTTTAATTCTGTATTTAGCATAATCGGATCATCTACCATGTCCCTTTGATTTGCTCGATTGGAGGTGCTGCGATCACTCTCGTTTAAATCTGACCCTTTGGTCACGCTTACCAACCCATTCTTCATCTCTATCCATCACCTGACTCCCCAGATCCTTATTGTATCTTGTGTGCGACCTCCTCTCCAATCACCTTTTCTAAATGCTTCCATTTCCTTCAGCACTTTCCTTATTTTTCGCTAATAAAATAGGCCAGAGATAACCTCCGAGCAATAACAATTTCTTGCAGGCTTCTGGAGCATAATTGGAGCATGAGATCTGGATTTGGAGGTCCACCTAGAGATGAACGTCTTTTGACCTCCAAATCCTTCTCGAGCCATCGACGGTCGCCCTCATGCCATTTGATCGACATCGGAGCATCATAGGGACGTGTACACACCTTCAGGAGCTATCATTGATTTATATTAGTCGAGCCTAGGTTGATTGAGTTCATGGGTGGAGTCATTCATCCCAATTCTTCCTAATCTCTTCCTTGCCCTTCGATCAAGAACGCTTCTCCCGGTTGCAATCACGACTTCCCATTCACGCACAATACCTAACCGTGGATCAAAGCTCCATATTTGGAATCCGCACTGCTTGAGCATGCTTCATCCTCAGCCATCAAATCGAAATAAAAGTCAGATCCATCCGTTTGAGTCGACATATGTGGCGCCCCTAGGATCCGGGTACTCGGCAAACCAATCCACGCACATAATTCCACATTATAATATTTGACATTCACAAAAGCAGGAGAAATAGAAACATGCCAGGGAATTTTTTTCTTCCCAAGGCATTCAACCTGTTCACAAGAATATGTATTTCCATTCACCAATTCCATTACAATCTATTATCCATTTCCATGTCTACAAAAATTACATGTAAGCATAAATATAGATGTCCACAATTATATATTACATGCCATGTCTCTCAAAAAGAAACTACAAGTAAAGAAGACCATAAAAACTACTGCCAATTGTGCTACAAGAAGTGTAGTGAAGCTGCACTAAAAGTGATGCCTCCAAACTGCTCACTGCTGAGGACCTGCGGATCCACACATAGGTACGTTATGAGCAAAGTAGCCCAATACGAATTACATAAAACTATACAACAACAAACATGATATAACTTAAATGTGTGCAAAAGAGAAAGAAACTAGGTAATCAGATCTCACAAGAATCACATTTTTATTATGGTTATTAGATATGGATATAAGTAACCAAGCTTCGTGGATAGTCTGTGGTCTTGGTCTGGATAAGACCTCACATTATGACTCTAAGGCAAAAATAATACCTTAGGGTTGGGGTGCCTCCGTAGGCATGCGGTGGGGTACAATGAATCCTAACTAAGTTCCCAACACATCCACTTAGCTCCACTTCACTATTGTACTTCTGATTCACAAAATATATTCCAACCCGTGAATCTTCGCGACTAGCCCGATCCTCCTTATGCACAGGAGATTCACATCCCATTCCCAACTTCATTAACCACATTTCCCGGAACTCCCCTCTTAGCGCTCCCACTCGAAATACCGACCAATGTGGCCTACATTGGCCCATACACGAGTGTTAACTCTAAGTGACAAGCAAAACACTAGCCGATCAACCATGACTACTTGGCCCGCGCTCGAGCACCGGGCTAAAGCACGCAAGTGCCGAGGCCAACACCATCAGATCAACACCTCGGTGTGCCAAGCAATATGTCCCCCAACCATCGCAGCTACAGTAACAGTTGGGATCGCGGTCAACTAGGCTTCTACCCAGGGCCCCAAGTGTGCATGACCCTCCCTTGGCGGCACTACTCCACTACCCAATTACCATGATATCTTACACATATTACATCACTACTGCATTTTATGTTCTTACGAATAAAAAAACTCTATTCTAGAAAATATTTGGGCTGAAATAAAATAGTTGTAGAGTTTGGGACACCTGCTGGTAAACCGAGATTCCATACCAACTTCGACAAGTGAAAAGTTAAAAGCTCGAGGAACGTAGTTGATAATTTAGTATCAGTGATTCAATCAGTGACACACTCAATAAAGGCAAACAATATCTTAGATTAGTTGGACAATGACTTATTCTAATTATAGAAATAGATTATAACTATAAGTTCTGTAATGAGCAACCGACCATTTAGATATATCCACAGGGACCAGAGCAACGGCATCACATATAAAATGTTCACCATTCCTTTTGCTTAAAGAACATAATTACAGGAAGAGTAGAAATCTGAGGCAGTATATAAATCCATGTATCATGCTTTAGAGTAGTAAGACCTCATAATAAGAAAATAATAGCCAATCCAAAAGTAAAACCGTACCAACTCAAGAATCCAAAGGATATGAAAATATTGGTCCACGAATGTTAAACAAGCCATATTTCTCGAACTTTTATTTCCTTTGCCATATTTATCCTTGACAACTTTATTCCCATAGATCTAATGACATAAATTCTCAGTAGTCCTTTCATAATTTCAAGCCACTCTAATAGCATAGCATTGGGATGTAATATGTATATTTTTTCTTGTCGTTGGGAGTGTATCTGCTACGATCTGTAAGACTGGTGCCAAGTTTCAACCATTAGAATGCTTCAGAATTCTCTGCATGTATTCAAACTGTGAGGCAACATGTTTGCATTTGAAGCTATAGGAATTGTTCCCAACACGAAATGTGGGAAATTAAGCCATATGTATGGTCATATATTATTGATCATGCTTATGACAAAAAAAAGCATCATTGTCATTCTACTCAAGATCTTTACTCCAACAAATCCCAAAAGTAGGATATTCATGTAACTAATATATATTTCCACACACGAATTAGTTTTGATACAAAAGATACTGGTACGCAATCTAAAAGTAATAGACAAGTGCATTCTCAATTGAGGACAACTGCTCTAATAAAATACAACAAATTTCAATCGATACTGGTCATGATGAAAAGCAGAAATTAGATGTTCATGCATGGTAACTCCACAGCAATAATGTTTATTACTCTATACATTTGACCAGTTTGATATCTTATATCAACAGAAAAATTTTAATTATAGAATGGGTACATCATAAATTTACAGTAGATTTTATTACGGATATTGAAATCCTAAGAAATCAAATGCAGGAGAAGATCGGCATGCCTAGTAGAGTGACAATCCGTTCAACATACACACAATCTATTCAAGGGACACACCCTGTTCACGGATGGAGTTCTCTTGTCAATCAATATTCTTGTTACAGCCTAATCGAAGCATATGAGACATTGCCCTCGGAATCTAACGCATTAGATCATAAGTGCTTAGATTTAATCTCATATACGTCCCTATTAGCCCTGATTTAAGTAGAACCATAAGAATAGTTTATTTGCAGGTACTAATGCAGTTGCAGTTACTCATGCCCAATCAGTGAGTCAAGTTCGTGTCTCTACACAGAACTAAGATGAAGTGAAATCGGGATTGAGAACTAGATGGAAATCACAACATAGTCCACCCCACCAAAATCACTATGGCTCTAGATGAGCAAATATATAGGTTAAAATCGCGTGGACGCCGCAATAAAAGAGAGGGATATCGTACCTCAAGGAGACTCACACCTCGGTTTCTCCATCGGTGAAGAACGACGCGATCAACGCTTCGTTTGCGATGAGATCCGCACATGGGGACGCCTTGGACCTTCTCTACGCGGGGATGGTCTTGGATCGTCGATCCGAGGCGATTCGGCGAGCTCCGATGGAGCTCCGGCGAAGAAAAATGGGTGAGGGCGAGGTGCTGGTCGAAGGGGAAGAGGTTTGGGCGTTTTTAAAACGACCGTAACTTGGGCTCCCGAACTCAGATTTTCGCATTCTTGGACTCGTTGGAAAGCTATCGACGAGCCCTACGTAATACATTACTCAAATAAATTTTTTAACTACTGGAATAAAAGCATATTTGCAATTAATTCCAGATCTAGTTGGATTTTGTATTTTAGTCCCTGTTCGGTTTTCGAGGGTTTCACAACATAGGGATTAAGGGTATATTTGCATCTCCGACTTTGTCATTTATTTATTTTACAAATAAGTCCCTGTCAGGACACAATACTTTCTGTGTATTATTGAACATTTGCATGCAAGTCATTATTATTTATTCTATTTCCATTTTGGACCTGTGTGAACGGAAGAGCGTGTCACACATGTATTTCTTGAGTATTTTGCAACGAAGGTCCTGCATGTTGTTGTTGTTTGGCCCCCATAAAATAAAATAATTCCATTCATGTCTACATGCCAACATGACTCACGTGCGCTGGCACGTGTATTTTTGGGCAAATTACATCATTCACCGTTCACTTTTATTATTTGTTATCCATTACATCATGTAATTAAATTTCTTTGCACTTATACCCCTCTACATCTTATTTTAAAATTTGCATGTTTATTTTACATAAACATATAACAAAACATCATAAAAAATACATAAAAAATTCCTTAGCCTCTCTAATCTCATATATTCATGCTAATTTTTATTTCACAATTAAATCATTTTTATCATTTTTATCAAAGAAAAATCACAAAAATATCCCCTGTCTGCATTAGAAATCAATAGAAAAACTTTTTTTCAAAAAATCCTAAAACTTTTCTGGTTGTATATTTTTATTTATCTTATTTTCTGACAAAATTTCAAATGCTAATTCTTCATAAAAAACCAGAAAAAGAGAAAATCACAAAAAAACAAAAAATCATCTTAAATCATTAAAAAACCAAAAAAGGAAAATAAAAATCTCTTTCGGTTAGTGCATATTTCATCTCTTTTTGTTTGATTTTCTATTTTTTAAATCCAAAATCATCTACAACATTTTCGATTTTCCATTTTTTCTATTTTCATTTATTTCAAAACTCTAAAAAATATAAAAACTCTAGAAAATCACAAAAACATTAAAAAATTACCAAAAACACAAAATACTTTTATTTTAATTTTCTATTTATTTTTACCATATTTTAAAAATCGAAAAGTTACCTTTCTTTTATCTTTAATTCTTTTATTTTTTATTTTCTTTTATTTTCAAAAACTTAACATCATTTACAAAGTTCAAAAATCTAAAAAATAGAAAATCATCAATTAAAAAATTCCATTAAAAATTAAAAGATAAAAACACCACAAAAAACGTCTAGTTTGCTTTGAGATTCCTCTTTCTTTTCTTTGATTTTTCACTGAATTGAACAACCCTCAGGATTTTTTTGGCCTCATAGAGTTCGATCTTGTGTGCTATATAAGTAAATAAATAGCAAAACTGTCTTGATTACAATTCTTTATTTTATTTTGACTTGACATTCATAAATAATTTTTGTTGATGGATTTTTAGGGCTGCAACGACATTGCAAATTAATTTCCTATTTTTAAAACCTGAATTTACCTATTTAACAATACCTCTTGAAGCATGGTTGTGATCGATAATTTCTAAAGTAAGAATTCTCCTGTTTGAAGTATGATCAGATGAAGATTCCACTTACGAACGTGTCGATGAGACACGTGCATTCCACAATCCATGTTTATGATCCAAGCTTGGAGTCTTCTAATTTTGTCCCACGAAATCCGATGTGTTCGTATAGGTGGAGTGCACTGATGAAGATGGAGATCCACGAGCAGTCGATGCGACAACATAACATGTGGATGACCAACAAATTTGTTCAGAACTCAACATGTGGATGACTACATGTTGAGATAGAGACAAGGTTTGGACAACTATGAGAATTTACAGAGCAAGTTTTGCTACTATTTTTGATGTTGTAGGAAAGGCTAGGTCTACCCTCCCTTCAAAACTAAATTGGATGTCCATGGATCACAAATCAATGTGCACACAAATCTAATGGTTGAAATTGATTTGTGTTTTCAATCATTGATCATCATTATGTTGCATAAACTTGCAACAACAAATTTGTTGTCTTAAAATAAATTTAATTTTATGATAATAAATCAACATATTTCATTTTAAATCAAATCAATAAAGTTGGAATGAATTGGAAGGTGAGCAACTCACCTTCCATATAAAAGGGTGGATGGCTACAAGTTGAGAGCTCTAAACTTGGTTGTCCTCCTCATGTATGGAAAGGAGAGGCTCTTCTTCCATATTTTTAGATATCTCAAATCTCAACAAATTATTCATATATGCAATAACGTTTATTGCATGATTCCTCACCAAAATAGTTCCAAATTATTTTATGATAATTCCAATCATGACATTGATAAATTGTCAATCATATTCACACATCCAATATAAGATGCAAATTCTTTACAATTAATTGTCCAATGTTAATCCAATTCACATCAACTATTAATTTGTAAAAACTAATTACAATTACCACTCTAATATATTATAAATCACATTTATAATATTCATGATTAATATGGATAGTGATATTCAAATTATTTATATCTATATAATTAAATCATATCTAATTATCTTTGATGTTCGTTCTCATGCTTCCAAATAATATGAATTATATTTATATTATTCATAATAATTAAATCACATTGAATTATCAATTTTTGTCAACGCTTAGATACATTATCAACAATGAAATTTTTCTTGACGTCTTTTAATAATAATGTGTTTTCTCTATGGATACTTGGAGATAAGGACAGATCGATTGTTTGTTCCATGTATGGTGACTTGGATATTGAGATCATATCTCAAATCCAGATCAAGGGGAACTCTCAAAGATATTCGATTAATTCAAAGCCATAAATCTAATCTCTCATTATATTAGAATTGTATTTTGACCAGTGTCCAACATTTAGACTGAGATAAGTTTACTTCTCCACAAAGAGGAGTCGCTAAAATCCAAGCTTGTTTCATCACTCCCTTGGAATGGAAGCATCATGGTTATACAATCATTTACGATCACATCACCATCGAGTATTTCCTAATATCCATACATCCTGCATATTGGAAGACATAGAATGAACCCAAAGTTTTATATCTTATTTAGATTTTCTTCTTCAGAGTTTTATAATTAAGTTTCTCATTTAATCATTGGGAGTTGGTATCAATCATATACTTTCCAAAAGCATATATCATACATAAGTATTAATCATATAGTTTCCAAAAGAATATATTAAACCTATAAATTTATTATTCTTCCAATGCAATATGCTGTGCATGAAATTTGATCCCGTTGTCTCATGAGTGAGCTCATGTCTTTCGGTCCAGTGAGGAACATGTATGTTTGAGATATCGGTTACTCATATGCCCTTGTATGCACACAAGCCCATCGATGTATAGATCTTGATTACATCATCAACCTATCAATCTACCAAATGTAAAAGCTCAAATATATGGTAACACATCTGTCTCTGGTCAGAGGATGAGTGCCTATATTGTAATAGTATACGATATAGGTCTTGCTTATCTCGATCTCATTAAGTCAACTCTTAGAGCTAACTTGTCTAACACCTTCGAATCTCTATTCCTATTTAGAGGACCTGCACCAATAGTTTGATTAGTTATCAGCCTTTAGAGAAGAATTGTCATTTTCCTCTTAGGATGGAGGTCCTCTCTTATCAATCACTTGATAGTGCTTGATGGGTACTCAATCTAACTCTTTAGATATCATCAAGCATCGGCCTCTATGATTCAACATTTGAATCAACACCTATATGATCATTAAGATGGCCATGGTACATAACCCTAATGATGCTAAGGGACCTATTATGTAAAGTAGTTACTCTTTATTTCAGATAACGGAATGATTTGCAATATAGTTTATTACATAAGGACTCATTGTGGGCTCGCATGTCTAACAATCTCCCACTAGCCCAAAGAGTCATTAAGGGGCTATTCATTAAACACAAGCTCATGTGCTAATAATAAGTTATTTAGAAAATTGCTTGGTAAGCTAACTAGTCACTTTGTTCTCGAGAGACTATGCCAAGTCCTTTTACAGTACTAGCATATCTCCTAGTAACAGTGCTCGCATCCAATGAGAATGTTACTTCCTATGCAACCAATACTCAATCTTATTAGAACAGTTATAGTGTATTTAGAACTAAAACTCAATCATAATTATAACCAATCTGTGATTTCTATTATTCTTAGCAGAATACCTTTATTCCTAGAGATATCTATCTCTTTAAGGGAAGGAAGCCTTCCTCAAGGCTTTCCAGAAAAAAATGGAACTTGTCCAAGGTGTACCACTAATGTGACGGTCCCAACACCATCTTCACTTTGCTTCTGAACAGCTTCAGAACTAAGATCTAAGAGGTATATTTGAGATCATATCTCAAGGTATGGAATATCCAGATCATAAAACACTTCCTATCATTCATTTATAATTCCAAATGATTAGAATTTTATCTACATATAGCGCGATGAACATAATGACACTCCCAGTAAGCTTCACATGGTTCATTAAGATTTTGTATGAAATTATAACCTTTATCATTTCATTAAGCTTGATGTTCCTACTACCAGAAGTTTATTCCATAAATGGAGTTCCGTGCACACCTTGCCTTCCTCAACTATAATGCCCTGGGGCTAGTTCATATGAATGTCCTTGGTGAGGTATTCATAGAGGAATGCAATCATGATTTCCATCATCTAGATGTCATGGTCAAGTTGCGTATCTATAATAAGTAATATTGTGATGGGTTTAAGCATGGTCACAGGAGAGAAAATCTCATCGTGAACGATGTCTTCTCTTCATCACTACGAATGGTGCTTAAAAGGTCTCTACTTTCTCATCAGGTTCCCCCTTTCTCTTGAAGATCAATTTACACCTAGCAGGTCCTACCCTTATAGGGGGTTCCTCGAGGGTCCATATACAACATTTGTATATGAAGTCTACTTTAGACTTTATTACTAACATCCATCCTTCCATGTCATGATCCTTGGAAGCATCATCATATGAAATGAGATCATAGTCAAAATTAACCGACACACGGAATCAATACCCTTTAGTTCGTCTTATAACCCTGAAACTATTTTGAAGATGTATGAGTGTTTAATCTTTAATTGTCCTTTTAGTTTCTGATTTCAGGAGCTTCCTATCTTCTCAATATTGAACGAGTTCCTTTACTTCATTTTCATCTTAATTATTAAGAAAGTCATCCTCTTAGAAACATATTCTTAGAGATGAAATCTTTTAAGAATCTCAAGGTAATAAAGTAGGTATCTAATACCGTCTTTTATGTTCCTAATGAAGTAGCACTCTCTGGTGCTATATTCTAGCTTACTTGAATCCATGACATGGACATGGACCAAGCAACCCTTAAATTCTCAAGTGTCCAACATTAGGCTAGGTTCCATACCACAACTTATGAAGGTTTAAGGGTTTAAATTTGTATGGAATCTTACTAAGGATATATATTGTAGTCTCTACTAAATATACATGGAAACAAAGATATAATTATTGCAATGCACATTCTCAAGTTCAAAGAAGACAAAAATACAAATAAAATATACAGCACTGGCTTTTAAGCAATTATTAAATTAATAAACCAATGATGCATGTCCTTTGAAGGACTTAAATACAAATTAAGAAAACTACAAGGGATAATATGCAAATAATCTGCAGGTAGATGTGAGCTACATGTGCATCTGACGGTTGAGATTCGATTTAGAGGATGTGATATATGGCTACACTTTGGGAGTGATCAAATGGCTGTGATTGGATTTGGAGTCTCGTGTTCTTGATCTAACACTAGAGAGGGATACAAGAAGAACTCAGTTGAAGGTGATAGTAGACAAACTTCGATCGCCCAGATCTCGATCGATCTCCATCGAAACTCCTTCCAACAATCGTTAGAGGTACACGATGACCTCCTGTGTTGAATGGATATGGATGTGAAGGCTCAAATGCTTTGATCGTCTATCTGAAGCTCTAAGTGCTCTGCAATTGAAAATAGATTTCTAGGTCATGCTCCAGACACCAGTACCCGTTCCTACTTCCAACAAAAGGGTCGATGCTCGAAGGCAATCCTCTGACTGGCTTTATTATCAAAAAAGAAGGAATGAGGTGTTGATGGAATCTCTGGAGGAAATGGTCAGAATGGAGATCAATATCCAAATCCTGAGTAATCCGGGGAATCAGATTATGGTAGAAAGGCATATAAGGTCGAGGTGGATGTGATCAAAGGATCATATATGAAATTTGATGAGAGTGGAGCTCCGATCAAGTATATCGAAGCCAAGATGGTTGATGAATGGATTTAACCTAAAATGAGAAATAACCGTGGAATTGAAAATGCAAATGAAAGAGAGACTACCTAAATTAGCTATAGTAGATGGAAGGGCGATCATAGCCTCGATTTTCTCATCAGGTGAAGAAGCTGAACGTCACGAGGAGGTCTACAGTGACATGTGGATGTCACTCCTAGATGGACCTCTCATGCTCCAAGACTTGGATAATCCAAGACCTATCATAGATTGATTTTGTATACTCAACCTCTAGTGAGAAAATCTAACAAAACATATCAGATGGGGCTGGAAGTGATCTAAAACTATAAAAAGGAGTGAGGTATGGCGAGTTTCAAATTTTTAATAATGTGCAAATAAAGGCTGGAAGGAGGAAAATGATAATTGGGCATTCAAATTTTTTACTGGAGCTAACATATTGGAGAAGGAAGAGAGTGGAATTCGTGACCAGATTGATCGAGTAAATATGTTGAAGAATGGTCGTCCATCAGGTCAATCGGGCAAGGCTAGATGACCAGGAGTTTACCTGGGTCAGTAGACGTGGGTTCAACCAATTGGAGTACATGCCTGCTAGTGGACAAAACCACAAAACAATAAAATATGTTGGGAGCGCATGCCTACTAGAGGACAAAATCAGAAAACAACGAAATGGGTTAAAAATGTGTAATAAATAAAACATAAAATGGAAAATGAATTTAAATGAAAAGTTTTGAAAAATAAAAAATGTTAGAAAGTAAGTAAATATTTTATGGTGATTTATAATAATTTAATTGAGTTAAATAATTAGGAAAACATTAATAAACATCTTCACCTATAGGTATATAATACCTATATATACAACACTTGTAATTTTAGTAAATTATTTTTACAAATACACACATAATTTATTAATTTATTATTTTACAACATTTTTAAAGGAATTTGAATGTTTTTTTCTTGGTTTTTGTGAATTGATTTATTACGTTAAATAAATAGGGATATTTAATATAAGTATGTGGTACACATACAATATTTACATGATTCCTCAGGCATGGAGAAGAGTTAGTGCTAAGAGTGCTGTTGGAGATCAGACTCTAAGAAGCGGTTGTTTCTTTGTGAGGAATGGCTTCTTCGTGTGGGAATGGCTTCTTCGTGAGTAAGGGCTTCTTTTTGGTTATTGTTGATTTTGTGATCTATATTTACATTTTATATTAATAAAATATAGTATATACAAATAGTTAAATATATAATATTTACAAATACAAATAAAAATTAAACAGAATAGCAAATAATATACAATACAAGCATAGTATATAATAACACCCCAAAAAACCACATTTCACATCTTAACTCTGATTTCTATGAAATAACTTTCATTTTAAAGATTATTCAATTAAAATGAGTTTAATTTATTTCGAATCTTTGTGAGAATATATTGATCTGACAAGTTGAGCTTTGTAGCTTTTTCAAAGTGTTATTATTTACAGACAGTACAATGATCATTTTTGCAATTATTTCAATATTTACAACTTATTTTTATGTACAGCTTCCAAAGAAAACATTTTTATTTGAGATGAATTTGATGATACATAAATTATTAAAAGAAAATACTTCCATTGGGTACAGTGACAAGAATCGGGAGTTAATATTTCATCAACTACTCGCTTCCAAAGCTTGCTAAAAGGAAAAGGGCCTCTGAGGAGACTCATCCCTGGAATAAAAGGCATAGAGATCGGAATTGGGAGTCTGTTCGAAATTACATACTTCCAATAGTCATCATTATTGATAACTAGTAGCCATATGAAATTGACTGGATGAACTAGCCTTTCTTCTCAAGGGGGGTCTTAGGGGCATTTATTCAAGGCTCACTTACCTCCTTCTGAGGGTGTGATGTCTTCTTGCAAAAAAATTAATATCAAAGTTTTCTTCAAGATATATGGGCCTCAGCAATGGGATGAGACAAAAGCGAAAGATGCATGGAATCAAAGCTCAAGTACAGTCCATTCGTTGTTTTTCTCCTCTACCATGACGAATCAATTGATTGGAGTTGGGCAACACTCTTTCCTTTTTCCTTCTCCCATATACCCCCACCTTCCCCCTAATGTATATGGAAAGATTCTTAATCACATCACGGAAGCATGAAGATTGCATCATATGCGATCGGAAGCGACTAGTCGTACTAATCTCTCAGTGTAACGAAATTTAGAAATTTAAACGATGAAAGTACATGATCCAAGAACACTTGTTGGATCATTTCACAAAACCACATACAATATTAAGGATTACCTTATGAAGTGTGGATGTTGTCATAATCTCTAATGTAAGAGACATCTTGTCTCAATTCTGATCCGACTGGAGAGATGCTTACGAGCGTGGGGATGAACAACATGCTTCTCGCAATCCAAAGCATTGGTCCAAGAGGTGAATCTCCTGATCTGATCCCAGAAGATCCATTGTCTTCTCCAAAAGCGAGGCACACCAAAGGAGATGGAGATCCATGAGCAGTGTGGCGGCACAACGGCGTGGTGACGACGATGGTCTTTCTAGGGTTTCCAAGTGGACAACCACATATAGAGAGAGATGGCATGTGAGATGATAGCGAGAAAGAGAGACATTTCAATTGTTGTGTTGTGTGTAAAATGAAGAGCAGGGGGTGCCTTTTCTTCTTTAATATTTTCGGAGTCCATGGATCTCAATCCATGGACAACATAAATCCAATTGTTCACATTGATTTGGGTTTCTTTCAATGTTCATGATTTTGTCATAAAAATACAACAATAATTGAGTTAATTTATTTAAATATATATTGAATAATAATCAATATAAATTAGTTTCAATCAAATTAATACACCTTGGGAAAATAGGAAGGAGACAAGCCTCCTTCCATAAGAGTGGGGGACGGCCACCAATTCCAATTAGGACTTGATGGACGTCCACCCTCCCAGCATGGAAGGATGGCTTCCATCTCCTAATACATGTAATCCCGTATTCCATGATTTTCTCCAAATATTTGCAACAACTTTTGTTGCAAATTATTTCATAAAAATAAATCCAATTTATTTTGTAAACAACGCAATCATGCCATTGGAAATTTATGAATCATACCCACAACCCAAAATAAATTGTAACTTACATATTCAATCAATTGTCCAATGTAAATCCAATTCACATCAACATTTAAATTGTAAATGTTATTTATAAATATGTCTCTGTTATATGTTATAAAAAATGTTTATAATATATATAAGATGGATAGTGCGATCCACATTATTCACATCCATAATAATTAAGTCATATGATTATCTTGGATCATCATTCTCATACATCAAAATAATATGAATCTAATTCACATTAATCATGGTAAATAAATCACATTTAATTATCTACTTTTCAAAGCTTGGATATATTTTAATAATGGAATTATTCTTGAACTCTTTCAAGAATAATGAGTTTTCTCCATGGGTACTTGGAGATAAGGACATGACGATTGTACGTTCCACGTATAGTGACTTGGATATTGAGATCACATCTCATATCCAGATCTCGTGGACCTCTCATAGGTTCTTGATTAAATTTAGATCGTAAATCTAATCTTCTCATTTGCATATGAATCATATTCAGATCACTATCCAACATTTGGACCATGATTAGATCACTTCTCTACTACGAGAAGTCACTAAAATCCAAACTTGTTTCATCACTCCCTTGGAATGCAAGCATCATGGTTATACAATCTTTAATGATCACATGACCCTCAGGAATGCTTAATACATGTATTTCATCCATACTGGACGACTTAGAATAAGCCCGATGATATAGATCAATTTAAACTATCATCTTTGGGGTTTTATCATTAAGATTCTCATTTGGTAATTGGGAGTTGGTATATATCACATGCTTTCTAAAAGTATATATCATACTTACAAATTCTTGTCATGCTTCCAAAGTAAGATGATCATGCATGGAATTTGTTCGATCCCAATACCTCATGAGTGAGATCATGTCTTCCTATTCATAAGTGAATATGTATGATCCCTTTGAGATATCGTATTAGTCATATGCCCTTGTATGCACATCAGCTCATCCATGTATAGACCTTGATTAAGCGATCAATCTATCATCTTCCAAATATACATACTTAGATATATAGCAATACATCTGTCTCCCATCAGAGGATGCATGTCTATATCATGATAACATACGCCATAGGACATGCTTATATCGATCTCGTTAAGTCAACTCTTTGACCTAACTAATATAAGACTTCCAAATCTCTATTCCCATATAGAGGACCATCATCAAGAGGTCGGCCAAATGTTATCCAAAAGAGAAAGGATTCCCATCTACTCAGGTTGGAGATCATTTCTTAATAATCATTTCAATGTGCTTGATGAGTCCTCAATCTAACGCTTTAGATATTCATCCAAGCACCAGCCTCTATGACTCAACAATTGAATCAACAATTGTCAGATCATCGAGAATTCCATGGTACATAACCCTAATTGAACTAAGGGACCTTATAGTGCATTCATCCCTTAATTCATGCATGGAGTGAAATAAACCAATAACTTTTCTTGATAAATCTAACGTTACAATAACATTTATTGTAGCAATGGTTCTCCTCAGGCTCATATTGCCAACAATCTCCCAATATACCCCAGAACCATTCAGATAAAATCCTTAAACCCAAGCTCATTACATATTGGTAAAAAACCTTTTGTGTCAGAGGCTTGGTAAGCAGATCCATAATGTTTTCAGTTGAGGCCACCATGATGATGACGATATCACAATGTTTTTTATCTCCCGAATGATGTGGTATTTCCTTCCCACGTGCGTCCTCTATTGATGCCATATGGGTTTCTTCGCCCGAGCTATGGCTCATGTGTTATCTCAAAGTAGTGGTATGGGAGGATGATCTTTTGCAACCACACCACCTCCGTTGTAGTATCAGTGTAATGATGTATTCAATGTCTGTTCTTTAATCGGTTGTAGTGTCCTGCTTATTGCTTCTCTAGATCACAGCACCACCATTCAAAAGGAATACAAACACTGATGTCGACTTTCGATCATCTATATCTGACTGGAAGTCTGAATCTGTGTATCCCGAGACTTGGAGAGCACCATCTCCATAGACTAAGATGTAATCTTGCGTCTGTGTTAGAAGCTTGAAGATGTTCTTCAATGCATTCTGGTGTTTCTCTTCATAGCAGGAATAGTAACGATTTACCAATCCCACTACATGGAAGATATATGAGCTTCTGCACATCATGGCATACATTAAGCTTCCTGCAGCTGATGTGTATGGGCATCTAGTCGTGGCTTTCTTATCCTCAATACTTTGAGGAGCCATCCCTTTAGATAGGTGAATACCATGTCTCAAGGTAATGAAGCATTTCTTGGTGTTCTCCATATGGAAACATTCCAAGATCTTCATAACATACCCATGTTGTGACAATCCCTAGATCCTCTTTTCTCATTTTCTGAACAACTTCAAATCCAAGATAAAAGAGGCTTCTCCAAGATCTTTCATCTAAAAGGTATGGGTTAGCCAAATTATAACACTGATCATCATCCCAGTATCATTATTAATGATAAGGATGTTATCTAAGTAAAGTACGATTAACACAATGACACTCCCACTAAGCTTATTATACACACATGTTTCAACGGAAATCTGCACAAAATCATAATTCTTCGTAGTTTCATCAAATTTGATGTTCCATCTATGAGAAGCTTGTTTGAGATCATAGATGGATTTCTTTAGATTGCACACTTTGCCTTCCCCAATTATGAAGCCCTAAGACTGCTCCATATAGATATCCTCCTCGAGGTATCTATGGAGGAAAATCATCTTGACGTCCATCTATAAGATGTTGTAATCAAGATATGCAACTATAGCCCGCAGTGCCCTGATGGACTTAAACATAGCCACATGAGAGAATGTCTCATCATAGTTGATGACTTCTCTCTGTGTATAGTCCTTGTCTAAGAGTCATGCCATAAAGGTCTCTACCTTCCCATCATGACTAATTTTTTCTTGAATATCCATTTACACTCATTGGGTTTTACCCCTCTAGGTGGACCCTCTAGGGTCCATACACCATTTTATACACGGGGTCAATTTCAGACTTCATTGTTAGCATCAATCTATCCATGTCATGATCCGTGAGTATTTCATCAAATGAAACCGGAACATTGTTAGTTTTAATTGACACATGGAATCTGTACCTTTCAGGTGGTGCAACCACCCTTGAACTCCTTTGAAAAAGTACCGGTTTTACATTTTTATTTACTTATAAGGTTTATGGTTTAGAAAGCTCAGAATCCTCATGGGATTCAATTAGTTCCTTTACTTCAATTTTTTCTTGACTCTCAAGGAAATCATCCTCCAGAAATTATACATCTCTAAAGATAAAGACCTTCCGAGACTCAAGGTCATAAAGTTGGTATCAAATACCATCCTTAACATACCCAATGAAGTATCACTTGCGAGTGCGAGATTCTAGTTTACTTATGTCCACGTTCTTTGCATGGACCAAGCCACCCCAAATCCTTAAGTGTTTAACATTAGGTTTTGTTCCATACCAAAGATCATGAGGAGTTTTATGTACAGACTAGTTAGTTCAAGATATATATTGCAATTTCTACTATATATCCACATAAACTAAGTGGTAAATGTGTTTTACTCATCATTGAACGGACCATGTCCATGATGGTCCTATTGCATCTTTCAACAACACCATTAAGTTGGGGGATTCCAGGAGGAGTGAGATTGGAGAGAATTCCTTTCTCTTTATAATATTCCTGGAATTCATCTGAGAGGTACTAGCCACCTCGGTCATATCGAATCCATTTAATCTTCCTAGCGGTTTAGTTCTCAATGAAAGCCTTGAACTCATTGAAATTTTCAAAGGTTTCATATTTATGATGCAATAGAAAGATAAACCCATATTGTAAATGGTCACTAGTAAATGTCAAATAATATCGACATCCATTTTGGGTCACGGTAACGAAGGTACCACATACATCATGTATATATTAGGTCAGGAATTCCTTCGCATCTTGTAACCTTATTATGGAAAGGCATCCTAGTCATTTTACCTCGAACACAATGTTCTCATGTAGGCAGATATTGAACCTATAGAAAATCTAAGGGTCCATATTTTATCAATATATTGATCCTATCATTAGATATATAACCAAGTCTTTGAAGCCAAATCATATTCGAATGATTCCCATCCTACCTAGTTCTTTTAGGGTTTTTATTAGTGGTAGTAACATTCATGACATTTTCATCAATGCATAATTTATGGAGTCCACAAGAAGTTAGAACATCATACGTAATACGTTCATCATAACGATTTATGATAAGTTTCTTAGATAATAGAAACGAATATCCATTTCAAACTAACTTATATAAATATATAAGGTTCCTTCTTACATATGGAACATAAATTCATTCTTTAAGCATAAGGGCTCTTCCGTTAAATAAATGATAGTCTAAAGGTCCTGACAGTGACTCCTGCAACAGTTGTATCATATCCCACCTGGATGACTATCTCCCCTTCATCAAGGCTCTTAGTTTCCTGAATTATATGCAACAAAGTGCATACATGGACATAATCACCAGAATCGATGACCCAACTACCTTCTCGTCCTATGAGAAAATTGATTTCAGTGATGAAAGTAGGATTCCAACATGATGTGACTTTACCTTTATCAGCAGACTTTAGGTAATCTTAGAAGTTATGCTTGTAGTGCCATGGTTTTTTGTACTGATGACACACATCGGTCTACTTTGATGATACAGGTGCAGAAGAAGTGGAAGATGAGACAACACCATGACTCTTCTTCTTCTTTCTTTTCTGGTCTAGGCCTTCCGAGATCCTTTCTTTCAACCATGCTTCCCTTTAATCTGTGAAACCATTGCACTACCATAGGATTATCTTTCTTTATTACATCTTCTATAGATTTTAATGAAGCTAATAACTCAGTGTTAGATCAATTTATCTTGTTCATATGGAATTACACCACAAAGTTATTGAAAGACTTAGGAAGCGATAGAAGAATGAAGTCGGACTATATATCTGCATACTTCTTAGCCCTGAGAGTTTCCAGTTTCTAGAACTACCCAAACATTTTGAGTACATGTTCTCTAACTGAAGTCCCTTTCTTTTATTTTGCAGCAAATAAACTCTTTCATAACATTATAGCATTGTGTGCAGTTGACATCACTAAACATCTCCTATTGATTCATCATTGTATCCTGACAAGTCTCCATCTCCACATGTTGCTTCTAAAGCACATTGGAGAGAGATCCCAAAATATAACACCTGACCAATGTATGATCTTCATCATATTTTTCATTGAAATTTAATTCTTCTAGTGTGTGAGGGTTTGTGTACTTGTTCTTGGATATCATGTAAGAGATGCGATTGATAGACATAACAAGATACAAATTACGGATCTAATCTGAGTGATTTGGTTCGGTCAATTGGTTGACCTACAGGAGCTTACTGAGTGGGTTCATGGACTTCATTATCTAGAATTAAGAATGCACTATATTATAACATATAGATATTTATATATTTAAATTAAATTCTTTAATTAATAATTTTTAATCAAATTAATCATGCATTTTCAACTTTGAAAGTTCATTCCCTTACTCACTTTCAAAGAAGAGATATACTTACTGTTATATCTCTAGCAAGAATTGGGATCTCTTTTTTACCTTTGTTATATCGTAAAATTCTGATAACTTGTAAATTAGATGAAAAGAAGCGGGAACACATTCCACCTTGCAAGTCCAACTTGCACTTCAGGATTCGGTCTTTAATTCATGGGTCCACCAACCCTAAGGTGATGTTAACTCATTGTTAATTGATCCAACCGTCAACTTGTATAGTACTCTCTATGCGCAATCCAATATCACCCCCATAATATCAGGATTCGATACTGGGACACTATGCTATGACCTTACTCTTTCGAGGAGCAAAGAGCCCGATCCATATGCACTTGTATATAGGAGCTGTCACTTCGGACTTGCGTCTCCTACATACAATCCATGGTGACAGAACCCTTCGCCTTGATGGGAGACCATGAATGTCACTTATGTGATCCTCTGTATACTATTCAAATTCTAATTAATCCATATGAATCATATTCACATAATTAATTCTTCCAAGGGAATCACAACTTCCTTCATAATAGAGTATTTTAATTCGATATAATTAATTTAATCATATTAAATCAATTATAAATCAAATACAATCAACCAATTCATGGTCCTAATTATGAGTTGTACTAATTTACGATCAATTATCAAGTTAGTCTTCCAAGGGAATCTACTCAAGCAAAATGATCATGCATAGAATTTGATCGATCCCAGTACCTCATGAGTAAGCTCATGTCTTCCAATTCACAAGTGAATATGTATGATCCCTTTGAGATATCGTACATATACCATTGTTAGCCCACCAGCTCATCCATGTATAGACATGATTAGGCCATCAACCTATCAATCTTCCAAATATACAGACTTAGACATAAAGCAATACATCTGTCTCCGATTAGAGGATGGATGCCTATATTGTGACAGCATACGACATAGTACTTGGTTATCTAGATCTCGTTAAGTCAACTCTTTGACAAAACTAATATGACACCTTTGAATGTCTATCCCCAAGTAGAGGACCCGCATCAAGAGGTCTATCATATATTCACCGAAAGAGAAAGGATTGCCATCTCCTACACATACTAGAGATCATCTCTTAATAATCATTTGATGGTGCTTGATAAGTCCTTAATCTAACTCTTTAGTTATTCACCCAAGCACCAACCTTTATGATTCAACAATTGAATCAACAATTGTATGATCACTTAGATACCATGGTACATAACCCTAATTTTACTAAGTAACTTTTAGTACATTCATTAAATTATTCTCGGAGAGGGATTGCAATAAATGAATAAATTTAGTTGATAAATCAAATATTACAATAACATTTATTATAGGAATGGTTCGCCTTGGGCTCACATGGATATCACCCCCCAAAGCCCCTACTCTTCATTATACTTTATTAATATTAGCAGTCTTTCATCAATTTATTCCACTTCCCACTTTCCCCCCATCTCTAACGTCGAGGATTATGTGATTGGGGGTTAAGGTGCCTCGGGGGGGGGGGGGGGACTCTAACCTTTCCTCCGAAGCCTTTGCTACAATGAATTCTGCACCATGATAGTGTGTATCAGCCTTATCCAAGGGCTGGATACTATTGTCTATTCGCCAGGTATATATTCCACATACAGGTAACAAGTGCCTCTTTTCCCATAGCCTTATTTCCTCTATTGTCTGAAATTCTGCCTCAGTGAGTGGGGGGAGCGTCAGCCATTATCTCTTCTTGGAGGCCAAATGTTGAGATCATGGAGACCTACCGAAGAGAAAGATCAAGTAGAAGCCAACATCACCATCCAAAAGAGGAAGCCAAATTGTAAGGAAGATCAGTTTGAGGCATTGTCCACATATCCTATCTTTGAGGGAAAACTCCTCTCCTTCCACGTGACCATATTGTTGTCTTTTCCACTGTGCCTTTTATTCTTCATTCTTAGGGGAAAGGAATGACTGACTCTTGCTTGCTTCTCTTTTAGGGAAATCACATGAGCAACATACAAGGGACGATAATAAGCAAGGAGAGTGAAAATCTACTAGTAGTCCATATGTAGAGGTTGGGGAAATAAGAGGATTTTTTTTTCATTGACAGATAGATGTATGCTTTCAAAGTTGAAGCACAAATGATGTTTGAAAAACTTGCTTCATCTCCAACTATCGAAAAATTATAGATTGATCGTAAAATAGTAGGCTCTCACAAGGGCCAGGACACATCATCCTATCGATTATTCAACTATATATGATGCACTTTGGAATTCACGCATTGAGAAGTCTTTCTTTCTTTTTCATTTATGCTCCAGCAACCCTGGCGATGAGCTATGATAAGGTAACAACCTTTGATCTCTCCAGCGTTTCACTCGATCTTCACATGCTATTGGAGGCTCTCCCTATCATATAAGTCTACTGTGGTACTAGGAGTTCTCGTGCGTGAAGGCGGATGAGACAAAAATCAATCAGAGATGGAGTGCAAAAGAAGAACTCGGGGTGGCTCCTGATGATGGATGAGTGTGATTAACTGTCCACAGCTGACCGACAGTTGGATGAGGAAGTGGGGCATATGGAACACGTAGAGGTAGGAATATGTGGCTATGCCGACGTGTAGTTGGTTGGGCGGGGGGTAGTCGATGACATGGGCATAATAGGGAGATGAAACATGGTTGGCGAGTCGTGCATGAAGGGGGTGGGGGGGGTGGGGGTAGATGATGGTCTGCAACCATTGGATCATGTGATCCAATGGTCATAGAAGCAGCACGATATCATTTCTTGATAGTCACTTGATGGTGTACTTGAGTCCTCAATCTAACCTTTTAGATATTCAACCCTGCAACAACCTCTATGATCCAACATATGGATTAAAAATTATATGATATCAAGATGGTCATGAACCTAAACCTAATTTTATGAAGGGACCTATTATGTAAATTAGTCTTCTTCATTTCAAATGAGGGATTGATTTGCAATAACTTTTATTGCATAATTGCTCGTCATGGGCACTTATGTCCAACAACATCCCACTAGCCTAAAGAGCTATTAACGGACTAATTTTTAATCCACAATCCTGTGTTAATCATAAGACATGTTGATATACATCTCTGTTGGTTGATTTGTCACTCGATTCTGAGAGACTATGCCATGTCCTTTTATACACTTGTATATCCCCTCGTAATAGTGCCCGTATTAAATGCAAATGTTACATCTTATGAAACTAATACTCAATTTTGTTAAAGTAGTCATAATGTGTTTCATCACAAATTAACATCTAACATAACTAGTAAGGAATTTACAATATCCTCATGCTTAGAGATCTTATCTCCTTAGACTAAGACGTAGTTTTAAATATTTTAAGGTATCTGAAGACTTAAGGATCACTATCTCCATAGTCTTAAGCCCTTCAAGATGTTTTATTTCTGCAATCAAGTGTTTCATCTCCATAGTAGGATTAGTAACAGTTTACTACTCTTATTACATGGTAGATATCTAGCTATTGTACACATCGTGGAATACACAAGGCTTTATATAGTTTATGCACAAGTGCATGTAGCTAAAGCTTTCACATCCTCACACATTAAGATGTTATCCTTTTAGATAAGTATGTACTATATCTTAAGGGATAGAAGCCTTCCTTGGTACTTCCCATGTAGGATTTTCGAGGGTGCACCCTTGTTGTGAAAGTCCTAATCCACTCTTTTCTTTTCTTCTGAACATATTTAAAACTAAGATTCAAGAGGCATCCTTGCGATCTTTTGTCTTAAAGATATGGGACAACCTTATTACAAAAGACTTATTATCTTCTCATATCATTCTAAGTGATTAGGATCATGTCTAGATTTAGCATGATGAACACAATGTCACTGCCATTAAGATTTACATGGTTTATCAAAATTCTATATGAACCTTTATAATTTCATCAAATTTAATGTTACAACTTCAAGAAGCTTATTTGAGCCCATAGATGGATTTCCTTAACTTACGCAGTTTGTATTCCTCGATTATGAAGACCTTATGCTACTTCTTATGAATATACTCATTAACTTATTCATTGAGGAGTGCAGTCTTGACTTCCATAATATAGATGCCATACTCATGTTGTGTAGCTACCATTAGCAGTATTCTTGGTAGTAGTATCTTGGAGTCTACTATAGACTTCATTGCTAACATTCATCGATCCATGTCATAATCCTTAGTTTCTTCGTCATATGAATATGGATTATTGTCAAGCTCTCTGATACATTGTATTCGTACTTTTTATATACGACTAACATTATCTAATTGGGCCACACTGCTTAATTTTGTGTTGCCACGTACTCGGCTTTTTGTCAGCCACTACATAAGATTCTAGCCGTCCATTAGGTCCTAATGGATTCCATCAGAACCCTTCATTCGCACTATTTCCTCCACCCTCATATCACATATCATCAGGAGCATCCGGACCACATAAGAATAAATATTCAGAGATGTTGGATAAATTAGATCAAAGAGTTAACTTAACAAGATCAAGATAAACCAAGACCTATATCATATGTTGTCACGATACATGCACGCATCCTGTGATCGGAGACAAATGCATTGCTATATGTCTGAGTATGTATTAAATTGATGACCTAATCAAGGTCTATACACCACCCCATTGGTGTGCATACAAGGGCATTTGAGTAATACGATTTCTCAAAGGGTTTATACATCTTCACTACTGAATCAGAAGACATGTTCTCACTCACGAGACAATGGAAAAACTAAGTTCCAACATCGGTCTTCTTATTTTGGAAAGAAGATATGATGTATATGTATGATATATGCTTTTGGTAAGTATATGATCATTACCAAATCCCAATGATTAAATAAGAAACTTACCAATAAAACCATGAAGGAGACAATCTAAAATGAAATCGGAACATCAGGTTGAACCACAATCTTCCAGTATGCATAATGTATGGTTATTAGTAATACTCGAGGGTGATGTGATCTTAAATGATTATATACCATGACTTTGGTGTTTCGAGGTATTGATGAAACATGTTTAATTTTTAGTTACTCCACTCAGTGAACTATTCATACAATCTTAGTTCAAATGTTGGATATTGATATGAATTTGATTCAGAGACAATAAGAAGATTGGCTACTTTGTCTAACATGATCAAGCATATCTTAGAGGTCTTCTAGATCCATATATGGGATTTGATACCATATTTAAATCATTGTACATGGATATACAAATCATCTTGACCCTATCTTCAAGTATTTATGGAGAAGGCACACTATCCTCAAAGGAGTTTGAGGAATGTTTCTAAAGATATAAATCTGAGAATTGGGACTATATAGTTATGTTTAAATCACTAAAATTAGGATAATTAAATTGGATTTAATTATCCTTGAAAGTATTATCTTAGATAGTATTATATGCATTTATCCAAGAATAGTATGGATATGATTCACAATATTTTTGGATGAACACATAGGATTTTAAGATAATTAAATTAGATTTAGTTATATTAGATAAGATTAGAGTGTATAGTGTTATCCACAATAATCATGGATAGTACGTATAAGATCCACAAAATACTAATGAGATTTGATTGTGAATATGATTTTCAAATTTAATGTTAATGTGAATTGGATTCACATTGCATTGATTTCAAATATTATCACAAATAATTTGGCATTATTTAGTGATAGTTATTTTTAAAAAAATCATTAAATAAATGAATGAAAAAAGAGAGAGGAGATAATGTGCAGACATCCATGGTGGTCCCTACAATGGTGGACATCGAATGCATTCTCTTTCTCTCTCCCTTTTTTCTATGATTTAAATTAATTATTTGTTGATTTTGTTAAAGGATAAAAGGAATTATGTTGATCATTGTTATCAACTCTAATCCCAAAAGTTCTTTAGAATTTTTCAAACCTAAAAGTGGTTAAGAGTTTTTTCAATCTTGGAAATTGATCCACAATTAGGATTGCAATCCTAACGGTTCAAATTTCTAAATAAGGAAAGGCAACCCCTGCCTTCCAAAACACAATTCGAGAAGAAACAAGCCTCTCCTATCTCTCCCTTTCTCTTCCTCAAATACGTCCCCTCATAGGAACATTGCCCTTAATGTTGGATGTTCCCCCTCGCCTTACCAGACCCTCCGCATGGAGGGATAATACATTTAGTGGTGGATAGCCCTATTGTTAATTTGCGTGATTGATTTGAATGATATTGTATAGAGTTTTCTTCATTTATGGATCTTTGGGATCACGATGAAGAAAGATAATTTCATATGATAAAATCAGGATCGAGGATTCCCAGATTGTTCTGTTGGATTGCAAGAAGTATGTGGCTCATCCCTGCATCTGTAAGTGTTGTCTCCGTTGGATGGACTTTAGACAGGAGGTCTCTTGCTTTAGAGACGTGCGGAATACATTCACACTTCAAGTGATAATTCTAAAATCGTGTTATATTTATGGAAATGATTAGGAATGATTCCCAAACCATGTGGTTCTATGACAGAGAGGGTTTTTTTAATTGGTCTTCTAATCAAACATAATCAACAATCACTGTGTGATCAAGTGCTCCTGTAATAAACAATCAACCCACAATAATATTAATCAATCAATATGGAATTCGTTAAAAAATAATGTAACTATACTATAGAAGTATATAGGTGTAAGTATGGTAGATTATCCAACATAAGGAGCAAGGTATATAGTAATTATTTATCTCTAAATAATGTGTGTGTATATTTTGTTGTATTGTACTTGGTATTTTGTGGGTTTTAAAATTATTTAATTCCTATGGAGTTTTTACTTTATAATTTTTAAATATTTAGACTTTTATTTTTTACTTTTTAAGATATAATAAGTATCTATAAGTATATATAATGTAATAATCTATATGATATGTATAATATATATATAAATTAGTAAATACAAATACAAATGGTCCTTTTTAATTTTTAAAATGGTTTAAAATATATTTAGGGTAAGAATAATAATTAGTTATAATATTGTTAAGGATGTACACTATTATATGTATAAAATAAAGGGTATTCTATATATAAATATAGCAAAATATTGTCCAAAATAACAAAAAATTTTTTTGTTTTTTTATTTTTCTTCAATTTTTGTGAATTTTTTGATTTTTTCTATTTTATTAGGATGTTTAAAGCCCAAAATATACCAAATCAGGGAATAAACAAATAGGTCGAATTATTTTGAGATTTAAAAATAGATAAATATCCCAATGGTTCTGAAAACTTGTTTCCTATTAAATATATGTGCTAAATAAAAATAATGTAGAATAGAAAACACAATTTTTGGACTTTTAATTTTATTTTTACGATTTTTATGAGTTTTTAGGAATTTTCTTTTGTACTTGTTAGCGATTTTTTTCTACAGTGATAAAATAAATAACAAACAATAGCTAATTTTATGGAATTTTTAAGAGAGGTTTAATACATTTTTTGTATTTTTTAAGGCAAACATGGAATAAAAGTGCACTTTTGATTTTTAATAAATGGAAAATAAAGATAAAATGCTAAATGGAATAGTTATAAGCATCATAGTAGGAATTTATCTCTATTTTTACTTAATTTTTGGAATATTGGAACTATTTTATAAAATAAAAAGCAAAATTCAAAATTCATAAACTAGTCGGGGCATTTATTAATTAAAATAAATGTCATAGGTGATACATGCAAAATACCCAAAGTTCTGGATGTTAAATATAAAATTTTAAACCAAACACAAATATAGAAACTTGAAAGGGGTCACATGCAAAATGTTCACTCACGTGGGATGCAATGTGTCACGTTGGAACTGAAGCCACTTATAATGACCAGAAAGTACAGGGTTTTCACTACAGTTTGTCTACAAAACTTAAGCCTAGTTTAAATAGTTACATGATCTTTAATAAATTACAAAAAGTGTGGAGGGGGTATTTGCATATTTACCCACTTAAATCCCTTGAATCCATCCACACTCTTCTCGCCACATGGAGGATTGGATGTCTCTGGTCCTGCACCAGTTCGATTTAATTGGATGGGCCAGATTAGATATGGAATGTGTTCTTGATCCAACGGTCGGTAAGGCTTTGGATGAATGGGAGAAGAACACACCTTCATTGAGCTTCGAGAAATATTCTAGGAGACTTTAGCAAAGGATCTCCCTTCTGATGACAACTACGGGATGTTGGGACTACTCCGCATGTGCAGGTGGTGGCCGGAGGCTCTCAAGTGTTGGCATTGAGGATATGTGAGGTGGTCGAGCTCAGAAGACCTGGAGGTTCATTCCAGCTCTGATACACAACGCTAGGGGATATTCAGTCCATGAGAGATGCACAAAATGCTTCCACCGCTTGCGACGAATCACCATGACCAGGTGGTGAAGTTGGAATGCTAGGGAATGTTGGGAACAATGAAGGTCTAGAAAAGGGTGTGGATCAACATTCGATTCCCCAGTTCCATGAATGATTGTGGTTGGAAACAATGATGATCTTGTGGATAAGACTTAGGGGGATTAGAGGAGAGGAAAATGGGGGTTGGTTCACTAGCGGAGGGAAGAGTAATTGGATTGGAGCTCGAGCTTCAATTCAAATTAGGGCTTTAAAGTTTAACCAAATTTAATGGCAAAAATAAGAAATTAAAGCTTGGAAATAAAATCTAGGACCTAAATTTACCTAAATTGTGGGAAAGGGGCACTCGATTCAAACAGAGGTTGAAAAAACAGAATCGTGGTGCAATCTCTAGCGATGGAGTTGGAACAACCTCCTCTGCGTGTCCTCCTCGCTGAAGCTCAACCTATCCATTTTATGTCACCAAGGGGATGAAATATATAAAGACTGAGGTGCTAAGATCATTCAAGGAGGGATCAAACTCAAAAAAGCTATATTGGGGTGGTTTTTATAGACTGGGAAGCGAAGAGATTTGAGGGAGGATTGCATGCGAAGGCTATGGCATAGGTGGATATGGTGGAGTGGGCGAGGATGTCAGTGGTAAACGGTTTCGAAGGATGGATGTCTCTAGGCGAAGGTGGAGATGATGGTGGCTTGAAACTAGGGAGAATAAGTCCCTCACGTCACTTCTGACAAGGGTGGCAAAGAAGATAGGACAATTGAGCCACTGGGTCAACATTCAGAAAGATCTGGTTGGTCCATGTAGACCAACTAGAAAATTCCAATGCAAAATGCGTTGGAAAATTTATAATAAATAATAGCTTATTTTATTAATTTTTGGTCAAAACATGAAAAATGTTTATAATTTATGTACTATTTTAAACTCATTTCTATTTATTTTTACAAAGCTACGAAATATAAGTTAATATTTAAATGTCTATATATATTGGTATTTGTACCTATATTTCTATTTTTACTTTGTATTTTATAATTTATTATTATATATACATAACCTATATATTAATTCTGTATTTAAATACATATTTAGGTATTTTGTTTTGTATTCTTATGAGTTTATTTATGTACCTAATTATATATATATATATATATAAATCTTACTTATCATTTTATTTATATAAATACTGCTTTTTTTTCTTTTTTATTTATTCTCTTTAATTTGTTTTAATAAATATAAAAAATTATATGGGTGCTTGATGAGACTAGAGATGGAGTAAATGAGAAGCTTGAGGTCTAGAGACATGCATTGGAGACTAAAGGATTACATATAAGTAGAGCTAAGACTGAATATATGGAGTGCATCTTTTTCGAAAGCAATGGTGAAGGAATGATGGTGAAGATTGATGATGACAACATTCAAAAGAGATATTCTTTTAGATACCTAGGATCTATTTTGCAACATGATGGGGAAATTGATGGAGATGTTACTAATAGAATAAATGCAGGCTGGCTATGTGGAGAGGAGCCCTGTTGTTCTCTGTGTTAAGAAAGTTCCTTTAAAAATCAAAGGAAAGTTTTACAAATCTGGCTTGGAGACCTGGTATGCTCTATGGATCTGAATGTTGGCATGTGAACGATAGACATGTGCATATAATGTCTTTAGGAGAAATTAAAATGCTAAGGTGGATGTGTGTACATACATGTAAAGATCATATTCTGAATAATGCAATCAGAAAGAGAGTTGGTGTAGCTCTGATCGAGGATAGGATGTGAGAAAATCGCTTAAGATGGTTTCATCATTTGCAAAGAAGGTCAACTGATGCACCCGTTAGGAGTTGCGAGGTTTGGGATGTTGAGCCGGCTAAGAGAGGGCGAGGATACCCCAAGAAATGTTGGAATGAGATAATATAAAGGGACCTTAGTTTTTAGATATAAGCCTGATATTGACCCAAGATAGATCTAGGTTAGAGGACATATCAATGAAGACATTCTCACCGAGGCGATGGTCTTCCTCGGTGAGAAAAGAGGAGAGAAAAGGGTTAGTTGAAGGGTAACCACCCTGGGAGTGATGGATCTCAAACTCAAGAGGGTCATGAGCTCAATTTGGCCCAAGTTGCGCTCGGTATGATGAACGTAAACTTCATGATGGGATCAAAGAGAGATTAGTGAATCGGGAGTAGATATCGCCCCAGTCAGTCGTCTTGGATGGCGAGAAGGAGAATTGGAAGATAGGATTTCACATCTACCTGAAACAAGCAAGTGAATCCAAACCCTGATTTTCACACTGAAACGACGAAGGACCCGAAACCGAGTCCGATTAATCTGGTTGATTTTAAGTGTGACTTTCAAGCAAATAGCAAAGGTTACGTTCCCTATAGGGAAATGGGCTCAAAGTTGGATGCATCTTCCTTGTTTAACCTATCACTTAAAATACATGTGCCCTTCGTTTCTTCGCTCCTATCCCAAGTTGATGGGTTCAAAGACCTACCCCTATCTACATGCAAGCAGACGGAGGCTGACAACGCTGGAACTACACCCAAGGGGTTACTAGCAACTTGTCGCGAAGCACCATTGGTTCGCCTCTGTCTACCTGCGAACAAGCGGAGGTTACCTAGTGCTAGTCAGTGAACCTGAGAAAATTCAACTCATGATATTTGCTAGGATCAGTTGGTACGTGATATGTAAGGCGAGGATTTGGGCTTTGCCTTAGGGTGTGCACACACTCAAGTACCCTTGCTCAGCCTGAAAAAAAGGTCGGGGTTAATCTCGCGCAAGCAAAATTTTAGATTTTATTGATTTTTTGGTCAATTGAGTTTAGCATTCCCGATTTTAAGCTTAGGTGGTCACCTGATTAGTCCAATCCATAAAGCACGCCTATTGTCTTGTCCCAATTTCCTTTTATCCAAAGTTTGAAAAACCAAGGGGAAAGAAGTCGAGAAAGCCGATGCAAGATAAAACAATGATGAGATGCCAAGTAGAGAAGACTTGCGGTGATTGCTTTTTTATGTAGGATGCAAAACATAACTGAATACTTTACACTACATGCAATTCAAGCGATAAAAGGCGCTCCTAGACAGGAAGTTCTATTAGCGAGTGAAGCACAGATTGAATTTGACTAGATCTACGGTCTAAGTGTGTCTTTTAAGCGCGAAGTGTGGTCCTAGAATTATACGGGCACAAGCAAGTCCTAGAGTGGCTCTAAGAGCCGCAAGTGCAAGCCTATTCTATTTAAAAGCAATCCACACAGCACACGGGGACACGTTTCCACTATATATATACACGCGAGAACCTAAACGGGAACTGATGGAAAGATGCAAAAATAGTGAAAATGACAACAATTACAAGTCCTCACAACCACTCAAAATATTTAAATGCAAGATCCTCGGTTCAAATGGAGAAACGCCTTCGACTCCTCATTTTCCTTGCATTATAATAAATTGAGGTCAGATAAAGGACGAAAGAAAATACACAAAACTAAATGACAGAGTAATATTAACAAGAAAAGCTGGGAATCAGACTACCCTGTGATGGAAAATCAGAACTCATTTTTTTCTAAAAATTAATCTAAGTCGTGCCTCCCCAGCAACGGTGCCATTATGACGTTGCCTAATCTATCGTTGTTAATTTAATCGAATTATCGATCAAATTTAAAAGTTAGGTTCGTTGCAGTCGGGTAATCAAGACTTCATCAAAAATACCACTCCAATTAATATTCAATTAAATGCGAGTGGCATGTTTTTATTTTTCTCGGGCAATCCTGAGGTCGAACATAGGGAGGCAGCTTTCTCCTTAGGTAAATTTCTAGTTAATTCGGAGATCTGATTTTCAGAAGAATATGTTTGGTCTTTTATAAATTTTTATAAAAAGGAAAATAATGCAATTTCAGGCAAATTTTTCAAGTTAATCCAGAAAGATGATCAATGGAAATCCAAAAATTATGAAAATTAGCCAGAATAGGGAATACTATGAACCAAGGTGTCTACAATTTTTTTGGAATTTTTAGACTCTATATGAATTTAATATGAATTAAAGATGAATGTAGGGTGATTTTTGTGAAATGAATTTTAATAAATACCAAAACACATTATTTTGGGTATATAAATTATCCCAGATGGATCTAAGTATGATGAATCTAGGAAAATTAATAAACCTAATAGTCTATGTGAATTGGACCTATTAGAAATCAATTAAGCAAATTATTGTTTCATTTACTCAGGACTAGTGATGTGTGTAAATGCAAAAGTAGAATACTTTTTCCTAAGTCTAATGTGATTTTATGATGATTTTTGGATCAACAAGGAATTTAACATGGATTAAAAGGCACACGGTGGACAAAACATAGAAAATTTCACCAATTTAATATTATTAAATTCCAAATGACTTATAAAATTAAAAAAGTGTCACATCAGATAGAGGACAAGATTAACTACAACATACAATTTTTAGAATGGAAAAATGATGATAAATGGCCACCTAATTATAAGTGCAAAGACAGGTACCAAAATGCAATACAGAAAATAAAAGTTGCTAAAATAAAACGTGCTGATAGAGACTTAAATGCAATTACCTATGATACGGATGGGGTGGATGCAAAATTCCCACAAAGGCGTACGCTCCTCGCGAGACGTGCCTGGTAGGGACCAATTTGTAATTTCAAAAAGTTGCAGGGGCTCTACGTAATTTACGCACCCTCACGCGAGAATCACATGTGGGGCTAGGCTGAGACGATGATCGAGGCTCGGTCGTAGGCTCGGGTGGCTCAGGAGGCTCAGACCAACCTCGGGTCTGCTTCAGTTGCTCTGAGCCTAGGGTCGTGGAAGAGGCTCGGAGTCTCCATGTGGTGAATGATGAGCCGCTAGATCTGGATGATCCAACGACGAAAGAGGCTGGAAACGTGGCATGATAAAGGACCATCAGATCAAAGTTGATCCGACGGTGTCAAGTGTTGAGGTTGATGGTGATGTGACTCAATATTGTCCTTTGGATCGAGATATATCCAACAGAGGTTGAAGCTTCGTGGGAACACGTGTGTGTACAATGTGAGGCCTGAGTGGAGTGGAAGTGGTCCGATGATCTTCCTTCATCGTTGCGGCGGAGCCTTAGTCGGAAGGTGGTTCAAGGTGACATCGGAGGGGCTGGACGAGTGCGTGAAGATGAGAGCTCCAAGGCGGAGCTCAAGGGATGGTCGGGCAAGGATTGGAGCAATCGAAGCGGCGGAATAAAATCAGAGAAAAATGCGTCAAAATAAGAAGAATGATCAGAGGAGGGTGGAGGAGTCTACCTGGGGTCAGAAGCTCGAGGAGGAGCCTCCTGGTCTTCGCTCGATGGTCGGTAGTGTCTCGAGTTCGTGTAGCCCTTCGGAGGAGCTGCGACATGACGGAGGTTGCCGTGGATCTCGCCGAAGATGGAACTTATCGTCGCTCGCTTCAAAGACCAAATCACTGTCACTTATAGGTAGAGGGGAGCTTTAGGTTCTCTCTTGAAAGGGCGGATGAGTTGAAAGTTGGCCCGAGGTGAGGAATTTATAGGGATAAGGTGGAGGTACAGGAGATGGAAGGTGTGGTTCGAGTGGGGTTTGTGGAGTGAAGGAGAGGGTATCATGGTGGACGTGGAGGTCGACGAGGAAGAGGGAAGTATGGGATCCGTCGTGGAGGTGCTAGGGGGCAGAGAGGGTGGTTGTAGTGGCGCCAAAAATAGGATGGGAGCGAAGGTGATGCGAGGTGGACGACGTGCACGAGGAAAGCGACCGGAGGTAGATGACGACCTCTGGACCGTTGGATCTCGTGATCCAATGGCCAGAAGAAGGGTGCAAGAGAAGGGCCATGATTAGATCCTTGAGTCGAGATCGAATGGTGTTGGGCGTGACGTGTGGCGGGTGTAGCGTCGGGCGGAGATGAATGGCTAAGATTGTATCAAGGCCGAGGATCAAAGGGTCTGGATTTAGCTGGAATGAGCGGCATGGATGGAAGCGATCGAACGACACCTGGTGAATTACATGGCGCAAGGAGAGGGCGACGCTGGAGAGCGGCCCAGATTTGATCTAGCGTTGATTGGATGGCTGTGAGATGATGTAGTATGAAGGTCTCATATCTGAAGGAGGTGAGGATGATATGACGATTCAGAGGCGAGGCACGTGGCGGGCGGATTAGTGGGTCGCGTGGCGTTATCAGAGGGCGCCACGTGGCCCAATATGGATGGTTGGAAAAGAAAGTGAGATAAGGGAGAGAAGACGGCTAAATTCGGAAAAACTTGAAACATGAAAGTTGTAGATCTCGATGAGATGTACAAGTTTCATGTTGACCAAAAATGGAAATGATGTCGAGTAAAGTGCTAAAATACAAGGGTACAAATATACACACATATAGTGTACAATGGGGTCCCCAAACCCAAGATTTGCAAACGAGCTTTGATTTAAATGAAATTGGTCTCATTTTGAAGGTCTCTAAATGTATATTAATTTAAAAATGAGTAGACCTAGATCGAAAGTTGTATGAAAGAGATATGTGCATCATAAGGTCTAAGGTATCCTACCGGGTTTGGGGTTTTATTGGGTAATTATTTAAGCTAGATTTTTTTGTATTTGTCAGTAATATATAGACTATGGAGTTGATTTTATTGGTTTTGGAGTGAGTATAAAATATATGAAAATAGGTGAAATATGGTGAATATATAGGTGATTTTTATAAGAGAATTCGGCTTCTTATTTAGTGCAAATATGAATGCTAAAGTGCAGAGATTATCAATGTATGAATGAATGCTAATTATGCAATATAAGTGGAAATATGCAGCTAATTACTTGAGAGCAAGACTCTATTTTCAACTTTTAGAGTGATGAATCACCGATTCATCAATGGAGGCAAAGAATCCATGTAGTTGATCCTACTTAATTGTGGGAAAAGGATTTGTTGTTGTTGTGTGTTTTAATAAAGTGTGTAAAAATCCAATTCAAATACTAAGTAAATCAATGAGAAGAAGTCATTTTGGTTCTGTATTAAGAGTTAGTACATAAGATCCCTTTGTTTTATTCCTTTATATTCTTAATTGTTAAAAAATATCAAAAATAAATTAATGTGTAAATATTTCTATTCTATTTTATTTTTTGGCTATTATCTTAATGAAAGTCTCAAAAAATACAAAATACCAAAAAATAACAAATACCATCCAAAAATGATTTTACATAGACATCTTTTCATCTTGGTCCCTTCATGCAAGTAGTAGATCTCATCGAAATGTTCATGAAAGAACACTTTTTGATTGAAGGTCATTTACTATTTTATTTTGACTTTTCTTCAGTTTTCTATTTCTAATTTTTTTGAGGTAACACGTGGCAGCTCTAGGAGCCTCCATATGATCCCCAATTATCTAAGCACCTCTCTTATCAATCGTGGATCATTTATGATCCAATGACCATGATCACCTCTCTTTTTTCTTTTATTATTTAATTATTCCATTTTATTTGTTTCTTTTCTTCTCTCTTTATCCACATGGTGAGTCCACAAATGTTTGATCTCAAGCGATCAAAAGGCAAAGAACTTGTCTTCTTCCTCATCTGCTTCCTCAGCTCAACCCAAAGCCCGCCATAACTCCATCATCTCCACTCCCTTGTGCAAGCTATACACACCCAATAACCGATCATCCCTTGACGATGAAGCCATTATGACCTTCCTGAATCTCTCGCAAGCCCTTGACAAACATGAAAAGTGGAGGGATCCTGATGTTCGATCTTAGAGGGTCAGTAGTGCCCGACAATCATTGTCTCAATCGCCCTCTCGGCTCTTATATATCTACAATTGGATGTGTCGATAATTAACCCACAATGGCTCAAGTAATGAATACATGTGAGATAAATTTTATTATACCCATAAAATATGATATGTACAATATGCAAGTGCAGTTGTTGAACAACAAAGGAGCAATGAGAATGGATTACAAAGATTGACGAAAAGGCACAATGTTTTTGTTTTGTTATATGGATTTTTTATCTTTTATGTGTTTGTATTGTTTAATTTTTTTTGGATTTTTAATTTATATAATTTTATATTTTGTTGTTAATTTTATAATATTTGTTTTCTTTTTAAATTTCCTGATTTTTATTTTTTAAAATATATGTACTTTGTATATATATGATATATATAACATATATATAGGATATAAATACACATAATCTAAAAAATTAAGCAAAATACCTTGAGTACATTCTTTTTTTCTATTTTTAAGGGTTTTCTAAATATTTTTTCATTTTTAATAATAATAGAAATAATGATAAAAGTAAATATAGTTATATATATACTACTATAAATAGAATATAGACTAGTATATATAGATATATATAGCTATAAGATTCAAAATGGGCAAAATAAAATGTTTTGTCTTTTTTATTTTGTTTTGTTTTTGAGATTTTTCTTTTATTTTTTTACTATTTTTATTTTTTTAATAGAATAAAAATTGCAAAACTCTGAACAATCATATATTCTCGAATTGTTTTGGAATTTAAAAAAATTTAAATAGATCAAGTTTTCCAAAAAATATTAATGTATAATATATAATATAAATAAGATACATAAACAGAATATGGATTTTTTTATTTTTCAAGAATTTTTGGTATTTTTTATAAAATATGTATGATTTTGCAATTTCTAGTGTTTTTCTTTAAAATTTTATTGACTTCTGGTTTACAGTACAAAAATAAAGAAATAGAGGTACTATAATTTTTGGGATTTTTCAATACATTCTTATAATTTTGATGTTTTTAATGCATATAAGGATTAAATGCAATGTTTTCGAATTTTTAAAAATAGAAATATATTTTTAATTGCCTTGTAAAAAAATATGCAATTTAATATAATTTCAATCACTCAAAATAATTGTCCTACAAAATTTTTAATACAAAATGTTATTTTTAATAAACGAAATACAATAAATAAAAATAACTATACTAACAGTGACCTAAACATAATTTTCATATAATTAAAATGCATTCCAAAACATAAAATAGAAATATATTGTCCTATGTGCAAATTTGCAATGATATTTAATTTAATAGACTGGGTAAGGGCATAAATGGAATATCCAAGAACATGAATGGCCTACTTGCAATTTAACAAAAAAGTTTTATACAAGATCTCAAATTCCAAAGATCAAATCATAACAAAACATTAGGGGGTCCCTTGCAAAAAGCCATGTGAGGTGGCGTGGCGAGGGACCTAAGTGTAAATAATGAAAGTACGTGGTTCAACACAAAATTTACAATAATACTATAATAGTAAATATAAGTTTTTTGACTAAATAGAAAATTAAAAAACTGGGGGGATATGTTACAAAATTACCCCCAAGGCACACCAGCGGACAGTTGAAATATGGCCACTTATACACATGTCACCCCCTCGATGGTAGATGACGGTTCGCTGGCGGACCACTGAGACTAGATCTCCATTGGAGATCTAATGGTGGAGAGTGGCGCAATCCGGTGGCAGCTGATGCTCCTGGAGATGGATGTCAATCTAACGTATGTGAACTCCCTAGAATAACAAGGAAGAATACGGTGTAGGTCGAGCATTGTTCGACAATGCTGGGTGACTCCGACCACTTGGGAACATCCCAAGGGGCACAAAGCAGAGTTGGAGGCTCCATGGAGCGGATGGAGATGCTATAAGAGTCTGGGACCTAATGATGGGGTCCTGTAAGGCATGCTATGCTCGACCACCTAGGATATACATTACTGGACCAAAACGTCCTTTCAGAGGACTTTGGCCTCCTCGACTTACAGTTTTAGCTCAAACAAACAAAAGGCACAATCCATGGGGTTGATTTGGGTGAAAATGATGCGTTGTGGAGTCAGGCTAAGGTCTTCAATGGAAGGCGCCAAAAGGAGACCTAATCTCCTGATCTAAAGATGATCAAGGGGAATGAATGTGCCTGGGGCACATAGGAAATGAAGGGGAAGTTGATGGATGTGATAAATGCGGTGGAGGAGAGTCTAGAACATGTAGAATGGTGGATGGAGCTCCAGTTGTCGCAAAGTATGATTTGAATAATTTACGAAATAAAATTTGAAAGTTATAAAATCTAAATACTTAGTAATGCTATTTCTACATCAAGGAATGGAAAGAAGCTTAGAACTACAGTTTAAGCTCAACGGAGAAGGATCCAAGGTGGAGCTCAGGATTGCTTAGTTGGTGAGTGCAGATCTTTGACTTCTAGACCTCTTCCTCCATGCATGAAAGACCGAGATGCTTGTCTTTGCCACCAGCAAAACACAACATGAGAAATCAAGGGATTTCGAAGGGAAATCAGGATCAAAATTGAATCGAAGGTGGTTGTGCTATTTATACAAGAAGGACTTGGATTGGGAATGATGCTTGACTCAACAGTCCTCAAATTAAGGAGAGGTAGCTGCATGAAAGACCAATGATTAAGGATGAAAGGTCAAAGATGAATCAAGATGCGTAGAATGCAAGGTTTGATGGGGAAAAATCAAGGAAGAAGGGCAGTCGGTGAGGTATAACAAGGTTAGGGCTAAGGTCAGGGGATTTAACAACGGATCAAGGGTAGACTGGACCTAATTAGGCCACATCGCCTGCTAGATGACAAACTAGAATTAAAATTCAAAAAATAAATCAAATTTAAATAGTAAATGATATTATTATTAAAATAAGATAATATTTATTATTTTATGTAGCATTTTATGGTGATTTTTATTTATTTTTTCATGTTAATTTATTATACGTTACTTTTTGTATGTACTGTTATAAGTATATTTACCTATGTATAGTATATTTTATTCTTATTATGTATTTTAAATTTTATTATTTTATATATTTATAAGTCATTTAGATACACATACATATGTTTTATTGTATTTTCTGAAGTCTTTTTTATACTTAAATATATATATATATATATATTATACATGTATATATATATATGTATAATTCATAAATATGTGATAATAAACTTATTTATTTAATGCATTTTTAATTGTATTTTATTCCAAATATGTCCATATATTATTATTAATATTTAAAAAATTATAAAAATGTAAAATAATGGATACAAAATAAATAAATTTATTATTTTATTTAGGTATATTTAACAAGGATGGCCCAAAACCTAAATTTTGTATCCTAACTCCAAATTAAATGAAACCATCTTCATTAAATAGATAATTTACTTTTATGAATAATAATGGTGAGTTTGGTGAATTTTGAGTTCATAAGGAGAAGATATTGCTACGAAAATTTTTTATTTTGACTTTTTATTCTAAGTGTCTAGGGCACACTATGCATTATTTTTGAATGAAATAAATTTTTAATTTTCTTTGTATTTTTATCCACAAGTTTCCTGTTCAAAGTTTATTAGTTTGATATTTAAATAATAGATAAAAAATAACTCCAAAAAGGTATTTATCGAGGGATAAATATTTTGGTTCCTTTATATTTATTGACCATTATTTCCTCTTACTTTATTCCTTGTAGATCAAGTCATGAGGATGCCTATGTCTCAAGGTTTAGGGTCATTCAATACCTACAATATTTCATTTTTTTTCTTTTCTTTTCTTTTTTTTTTGATTTTGTCTTTAAAATAAAATTATATAGAATATTAATAACATAAATAATGCTCGTTATTTTATGCAAATTAAGACTATATATCTAGGGTTTAAAGGCCAAAATGAAAGAATAAAGGTGACATAATGGAGATTTATCGCCCCTCTATATTTGCCTTTGCTAAACCTAGTAAACACATGCATATGAGTGCAAAAAAGAAAAAGAAAGAACTTGAAATGATTTTTGACTTTAAACTTCTATTATTGAAATATAAGTTTGGAGCTTTGTTAAGTCCTTTGATTTATTGGTTTATTCGGAACCATACTAAGGTTAGGAAATGTGACACAACATGCCTTCGGTTCCATAATCCTATCGTATAGATCTCTTCATAATCAGGTCAGAGCCATCCTATCAGTCTCATACTCTTAATACTTTGAAATGATAGATATATATTTGTGAAATTGTCAAATCTTCCCATACAAACTTCTTAACTATAAAAGAGTTTGCTCTCCTGGAAGCTCGTCCTTGTGGAGACAGAGATTCCCTTCTAAGGTCAAGCACTGCTTATCATTACAACCGAAAGAGGGAGAAGCTAGAAGAATGGAAAAAGAACTAGGAATGGACCACTATAGTCATCACTCACTTATGAATTACGATTAGTGTAACTGAGTCTTCACTAAGAAAGGGGCTTTTATGGAACTGATATTTTTGTGCATTTTTTGGTGTAGGCTTCTTCTTTGGATTTTTCATTTATTTTGCATTTCTTTGTATTCTTCATTATGCCCTGATGGATATATCCTCTTTTGGTCTGCCCATTTTTTAGGGTTTTGGAAAAAAGTTACATCCGTAGATCATTCCATATCCAAAGCATTGTCTCAATCCAGACTACAGTCTTTAGTATCATAGATACCAGAAGAAGTGGGTCAGAGTAATGATTTCATCAATCCCATAGAATGGTTCTTGAGCCACCCTTGATGAAGCGGTCTAGCAACGTCCCGACTTACACCTTAAGATCTTTCAACTATCTATCTGGGTTGAGCTAAGCGTTAAGGCAAGGTTTTTCTAGTCAATCCACTATCTCAAGAGTCATATGAATTATATGAAGGGTTCTAGTTAGACACAATGAATCGACTCATGAACATAGTATAATTGAACCTATAATTCAGTCAAGGCAACTTGAAGTATCTCAATTCCTGTCCTTACTGGGTTCCTATGAAATTGTGTGTATTGAGGTCAGTACCAAGCTTGAATCTTAAGACTTTACTTCAGGTTTATTCAATTGGCTTGATTATTTTGAATAATGCAAATGCTATGCACAATGAAAGCAAAATATTTTTGTGAAGCCATTTTCTTTTTCTGGTCTTTTTATGGATTTTTTGGAAAAGGCTTTTGCAAATTTTTATGTTGAGTTTTGAAAAGATTTTATGATTTTTATGGTTTAATTTTTTTAGATTTATTGGGATTTTAAATAATGTTTATTGAAAGAAATATATATAATTACATGTGAAATTACAAGTTGAATGATAGCGATGATTTACAATATTTTCACACAGTTTTTATATACTTTTTGTAAAGGTTATTATTTAAGACGTTATTTACACAAGGTTCCCAAAACATTTGAAAACATTTTCGTAAATATTTTGAGAATTATTTTTACTAATATTTTGACAAATATTTGTACAAATAGCTACAAAAGTTGAAAGTCATTTTGTAAATATTTGTCAAACAATATATATAGATCTTTAAAAATATTTTAAAACCATTTTTCAAATCATTTGCAAATATGTTTTCGAAAATTTATTTAAATTATTAAAAGTAATTTTTGCAAACAAAAGAGTATTTACACAAATTTGAAAATATTTTTTAAAAGTTTTTGAAACGGTTTTGAAAAGATTTTTCAACCATTTTTCAAATCATTTTGGAAAATATTTGTCACATGGTTTCTTACTTATATTTACAAAGAATTATTGTGTGCTTTACAAATTAGCCATATTATTGAAAATATGAAAGTACGAGTAATGACTAAAGTATATACAACATATATACAATGCCCTATACTTAGCTTGAGCTATGTCCTCATTGATTAGGGAGAAAAAAAGAAGACATGACTAATACTAAATATAGAAAATTCTATACTACATTGACAAAATAACCAAAGATTGGGAAGTTGATCGTCCCCCCTATACATAGGATGAAATAATACTAAGTATAACATACTGCACACAAGGCTGGGAGGGTCAAGGGTATGAATGCGTGAAATAAACATCTCAATTTGTCTCCCCCTATACTTAGGGTAAAATATCCCCAAGTATCGATATAATAACAAGAGTTGAGGAGACAAGTCAAGGAACATAGAGTGAACATTTAGGGGTGCTCACCCCCCATACTTAGGACAAAGTACATCCTAAATAAAGGGGTGAACATCTTTTCCCAAGATTTAGAAAGAAAAAAAGGAAAGGAAGAAAAGAAAAAAAGGTAATTATTTTTGTGATAGTTAGCTCAAAGTATCAAAAATTATGATTTCAATTCCTGTGTATAGGCATTTCTTTATAGTTTGTCATAAAATTTACTTCCAGGAATTTTGAGCATGTTATCATTTTTTGAATTGCAAAATTTCCCATGTTGTGCACTGTTTGTTTTCTTTTTCATTTCTTGATTTTTAAAAAATCGCAACAACAATTGAAAAGTTCCTAAAAATGTTCAAAAGAACTTCAGAATATATAAAATTAAAAAAAATAATTTATTTTTCTAAGAATTTTTGACCCATTTGAAAAATAAAAAAGTGTTTGTGCATATTTTTATCCCTCGTTCATATTTCCCTTACATTGGAAAATTAAAAAATCTTAAAAATGAAAAACCACTAAAAAGCAATAAAAATCCTTCAATTTAAAGATCATCTACTTAGTGTTTAATTATGCTCCTTGGTCTCTATACCAGGTTAATAAAAGTAGAAAAACCGATATTTTTTATTATTTGATTATTATGTGGTTTGAAAAAACATTCTCTATTTATAGCTAATTTAGATAGAATCACAATGACAACTTAATTAATTAACTTATCCCTAGTTGGGAGGGTAGTTATCATAATGGCATCATTCCCGGGAAGTACAGGTAAATAGATAGAATTTATTTCTGCTACTTTTTCTCATTTTTGTCTATATCTTTTATAATCGTTAATGATCTTATTCTGCTTTGCTTTTTGTGCGAGGGACTGTTGAAGCATGACTCGGTCAACTTTGGATGGACCTGCACCTAAGGAGGACAAGGAGAAAGCTGGAGGAAGTTATCTAGTATAGATTTATTTTAGTCTTTATTTTTGCAGAGAAACCCTTATACAAAATAGACTCTAAGACTCTTAAACTTTGCGTAAACGTTTATTCTGGTATGTTTTGTAGAGTGCCGGTGTGCACTCAGGGGACCTAACTGGATGTTTTTCTGTATTCTCGCATTTTACTTTTATTTGTTTTCTGAGGGTTTATCCCCTATATCTAGGACTTATTTGATTTTGATCGATAATTAATTAACATCCAAAAACCCTAATAGAATATCTAATACTATAGAACACGATTGGACTTAGAAAAATAAAAAAATTAATTTTTTTGGATCAGAGATTGTTGGACATGCGAGCCCACGGCGAGCCATTATGCAATAAATTTTATTGCGAATATCATTCCCTGGTCTGAAATGAAGAATAATTAAATTGCATAATAGGTCCCTTAGTACAATTAGGGTTATGTACCATGGATATCTTAATGATCATACAACTGTTGATTCAATTATTGAATCATAGAGGCAGGTGCTTGGATGAATATCTAAAGAGTTAGATTGAGGACTCATCAAGCACCGTCAAATGATTGTTAAGATATGATCTCCAGCCTGAGTAGGAGATGGCAATCCTTTCTCACATAGGCTGGTATCTAACCGACCTCTTGACGTAGGTCCTCTGCATAGAAATAGTGATTCGGAGGTGTCAGATTAGTTAGGTCAATGGGTTGACTTAACGAGATCGAGATAACCTAAGCCCTATGTTGAATGCTGTCACAGCATAGGCACCCATCCTATGACCGGAGACAGATGTATTGCTATATGTCTGAGTATGTACATTTGGCAGACCGATAGGTTGATGACCTAACCAAGATCTATACACCGGCTCGTTGGTGTGCATATAAGGGCATATGAGTAATACGATCTCTCAAAGGGATCATACAGGTTCACTACTGAATCGGAAGACATGAGCTCACTTGTGAGATATTGGAAAGAATCAAATTCCATGCACGGTCGTCTCGCTTTGGAAGCTTGACTGAATTTGTAGGTTTGATATATATTTTTGGAAAGTATATGATTAAGACCTAGGTATGATATATGCTTTTGGAAAGTATATGATCGATACGAAATCCCAATGATCAAATGAGAAACTTACTAATAAAACCCTAAAGAAGACAATATAAAATTGATCTTGATCTTAGGGTTGATCATAGGTCTTCCAGTATGCAGGATGTATAGGTATTGGGAATACCTGATGGTAATGTGATCATAAACGATTATTTAACCATGACGCTTCCATTCCGAGGGAGTGATGAAACAGGTCTGGATTTTAGTGACTCCTCTCAGTAGAGAAGCAATCTGATCTTGGTCTAAGTGTTGGACATTGATCTGAATGTGATTCAGATGCAATGAGAAGATTAGATTTGCGGTATTGATTTAATCAAGCATCTATGGGAGGCTCGTAAGATCTGGATTTGAGATGAGATCTCAACATCCAAGTCACTATAAGTGGAACAATATAATTGCCCTATCCTTATCTCCAAGTATCTGCGGAGAAAGCACATTATTCTTGAAGGGTTTCAAGAATAATTCATTTGATGAACTACATATCCAAGCAAGAAGGACTTGATGATTAAATGAGATTTAATAATTAAGCATAATATGAATGAGATTCATATTGAGAGAATAATTATCCAAGATAATTAAATGGGATTTAATTATCAAGGATCAGAGAATGTGGATAATACTATTCATAATATTTGTGTATTATAAATATGATTTATAATATACATATATTAAAGAGAGAAAGAATTTTTGTAAATAGCATTTGTTAATTATTAATGTGGATTGGATTCACATTAATTAATTAATTAGAAATGCAATTTACAAATTAATTTGGGTTGTGAATATGATTCACATATTTATCAATGGCATGATTGAAATATTCAAAAATTAATTTGGAATCAATTTGGTGGATATTTTTATTACAAATACATTGAGAAATAATAATATAAAATAAAAGGGAGATAAATAACCACCAAATGAGGTGGCATCACCAATGACATAGTCAAAGGTGACACCCCCTCATTTTTAGGAGGTAATTTGTTATCTCTCCTTTATTATATTGTTATCTCTTAATAATTAATTTATGTTAAATTAAATTATGTTGATAATGTTGCAACATATATTTAATTTAAATATAAATTATTGTTGTTAGTTTTTTAACCAACAACAATCTTGGCCATTGATTAATACATAGACCAACTTGGTCGTTGGATCTGTGTCCCATGGATTGAGATCCATTGGATCCCAAACTAGTATATAAGGAAGGCTAACCTAGCCTTTCATGGATACATGATGAAGAGTTGTAGAAGCCTACTACTATCTCTCTCTCTCTCATTCTCGCCCTCTCTCTTTCTCTTCTCCATCAAGTGGTTGTCCACTTTGTGTTGAGATGGAGAGACTCTCGCCTTCGCCTTCGACGACTCGGGGATCTCCTTCTTCTATGGGGTTGCTTGCTCTAGAGGAAGAAGATGGAATTCGTTTGATGAAATCAGGGGATTCATTGCTTGTATCTTCATCAACGATTGCGGGAGGAACGCGTCTCATTAACGTGCCCGCAAGTGCGTTCTTCGTGGATCAAACTTAAGATAGGATGATCTCTTGTTTCGGATCTCACGATCACAACCACGCTCCAAGAGGTATTCCTTATACTTTGTGTTTTTATGAAACGATTCGAGAATTGTTCTCAAGATCATGTGATTTTATCATTAGATTAAAAAAATTTAATTTCCGCTGCATCTCGCGACTAGTACGACTAGTCGCCCCGATCGTATAAGATGCGATCGACATGCTTCCGTGATGCGCTTAAGGATTCTCAATATCCTCCAAGTGGTATCAGATCCAGGTGTCGAAAAAGGTTTTGGATATGATCCATAGACCTAGGACGACTTGGTTTTGAAAGGGTCGTGAAAGATTTGTCACATTTCAATTTTCACACTTCTGTTTAATTGAATTTTTGGGCTCTGTTTAAGTCATTTAAACACGAATTTTTCAATTGAATTTTGTTCTCCATTAATTAAGGAAACCATAGGATCTCAGTTTATGTAATTTGGACTTCATTTGCTCAAGCTATGGCCTTTTGAATATGCATGTATTCAATGTTGCAGGAACTACAGATCTAAACGTGATTAATGAGTTAATTACTGTTTTGATCCGCCTTGAAATGTGTGAATTATCACTTGGGTTTTTAAATAAATCAAATTGGCAATCTTAGGAAACTGATTTGCAATTTTTGGATTTAAATTGATCAAGATAAGTTAATTTTGGTGATTGAGGGTCACTGCTGGAATTTGACAATCTTGATCATGAACCTTGTGATAAGTCATTCAAATATGATGATGAAAATTAATGGTTAGTTTTCTGAAATAATTAGTGATATATATTTGTGAAATATTTAAAGAGATAATTATTTCATTGAATGACATTGGCCTAACCATAATGATAAGATAGTTGATCTTGATCATTGGTTGATATGAATTCATCAACAAACATTGATTTCATGAAAAACCTTAGTTTATCCTATAATAGTTGTAGGAAAACTTTTACATGAAAAACCCTCTTGCTTGAATAGGATTGGGGATTTGTTTAGCAAATCTCCTTATAATATAATCAAAATTGTTTTGATGTATATTATATGGTATAATTTCGGTTGAAAAACTGATGAGCATCTCAAAGTACATGATGATCTATCTGGCATTATCCTTTCTTGAGGTGGATATGGTGTCTAGTCGGAGAGCATTGGGGTCGCGGGGTGGAACGTATGTGGTCCATCCCACTCTCGTCGGTACTGGCCATGACAGCGGGTATGGACTCGATAATGCCGGAGAAGTCAAAGTGTAATTTTCTAATTATTAAAATTCAAATAATACGTACTTTGAGATTATACCTACTATTCAAGTAATAATCAAGTTTGTTGATTGATGATTGGATTGATTATTAATTTAATGTGATTAAATTAATTATATCCAATAAATACTCTATTATGAATAGATATGTATTTCCCTTGGAAGAATAAAGTATATGAATATGATTCACGATAATTAATTATTACAATTTGAATATGAGATGGAGGATCACATAAGTGACATCCATGGTCTCCCATCAAGGCAAAGGATTCCGTCGCCAGATGTTGTATATAAGAGACGGCTGTCCGAAGTGACAGATATTGTATATGATTTATTTGGATCGGGTTCTTTGCTTCTCGTAAGAGTAAGGCCGTATACGTAGTGACCCCAATGCTAGGTCCTCATATTATTGGGGCGATATTGGATTGCGTATAGCGAGTATTAAGCCTATTGACGGTTGGTTCAATTAACAATGGGTCAACATCATCTTAGGGGTGGTGGGCCCAGGTGTTAAAGACCGAATTGGGAAATGCATGTTGGACTTGCAAGGCAGAATGTGTTCCCGCTTCTTTTTATCGGAGTCGCAGGTTCTCATATTATTGGGATGTGACAAAGATAGGAAAGGAGATCCCAGATCTTGCTTGAGATATAATGGTAAGTATATCTCTTACATTGAAAGTGATTAAGGGAATGAACTTTCGGTGTTGACAAGGCAAGACAACTTTGATATAAAATTCCTAAATCAAAGTAAAATATGTATATATAATATATATACACTTATGCAAATTTCTTATTTCAAATAATTCTTCATTAAATCCACTCAATATTATACTCAATAATAACCAGTAAAATATCATGGATTGGACTCATGATCCAGATATTGTACTTGAAATTGAACACATGATGCATGTGGTTGCATTGTGCAAGATTCCTCAACATAATGAGGTATGACAATTAAATAAGACAATAAGACATCACCTTAGGGTTCGTATGTCTCTATAGTCTTGATCTTTCATCGAGTGTACTTTGGAAGTGACATGTCGATGGTGATCGTAATTGTCGAATAATCCTTATAAAATAAAAGTAGATATTTTAGCATACATATGTGCTCTAGACATTTAATCAAGAATGACATGGTTCTCTGCATTATGCAGAATTGTGGCTCCAAAGAGATGATGTATTCAAAATGTTTGAATACCTACCTGAACCTAACTCTCTAAGAGTTGAGATGTATGTCGATATGATGAGTGTGATCATTCTACTATCTATACTCAAGTCATTCATGAAGCTTCATGATATTCATAGCGAATGAATTTAATGAAGCATGTATAAATGTTGAAAAGCTCTTGTATTGAAATCCTTTGAATTCAACATAAGAGATTCTTTGTCTTGAACAATGGTTGTTTATAGATGAAGAGAGCACATTGGAAGCATGGGTCGGACCTGAGTAAGAAGGAAAGTCAAAGAGTTGACCTACTTCTGTGACTTTGATATGACTTCCAAAGAGTTGGATGAATGCAAATACTGCAATAGGTTGATGTGTTGATAGTATGACTATCAAATCTGTCTAAAATCCTTAGTGAAGGACTCAGATAGAGTATTGGAATAATCTACATATAATCATTGACTTTGACTTTCTTATTTTCATAAGATAAAGTCTGACTATTGTATCCCAATCTTCTAAAGACATTTGCAATTGGTTGCATATATATATTAGAAGATTAGAAATTTGATCTTAAGGTTTAGTAGTCATCTACATGGATATTGTTGTAATTGTTGCATCAATCTCTGTTGGATAGATAGACTTCATATTCTCAATGGGAGAGCCCTTAGTCTTGGAGAATGTCTCTATGACCTAGATACAAGAATACACTCATAGTTTATTTCTTAATGTTGGAAATAAACATGAATTCTGGGATAAAATTATCATAAAGAGTTATGATGTATATATTTCAGATAATAATCTAACATCTAGTGGACTCCACAAAAAAATAGAAAATTAATGAATGGTTCATTAAGATTTCTAATACTGAAAATCAAACCTTATAAGATCAATAGGAGGATGAGATCATTTGACAATGATCTGGCATCAAGCCTTGGACATTTGTCTGTTGATTTGATCAATAGACTAGTAAGATATGAAACTTTAGAATGCCTAAAATTTCAAATCTTACATACTTGTGAATATTGTATTCAAAGTAAAATGTCCACTACACCCTTCTCTGGGAATGGTGTTAGATGTCGAGGTATTCAAGATCTCATACATATTGATGTATGTAGATCATCTATATCATAGTAAATATTATGGATATGTGATATCTATTGATGATTATGTATGATATGAGATTTCTTCTCTTCACTTGAGAAACCGTTGAAATGTTCAAAGATTTCATAATTTTGGTTTAGAACCAAAATTTGAAGAAAGATGAAATGAATTTGATCTAACCTAGGTAGCTTGTACCTGTTTGATAAAATTCAAAGAATACCTTATGGAGATATGAATATCATTTCTATCTCACTCCTCCTGATAAACCTGAACTCAATTGAGTTGTAGGGAGATACAATTGGATCATTTGTGACATGATTTGATCAATGATGAATTTTAGCATAATTACCTCTTAGTTTCTAGGTATATATGTATTAGAGACTACATTATATATCCTTAATAAGATTCCATGCAAGTAAGCTGGAATTAAGCACTAGAGAGTGCTACTTCATTAGGAAAATAAAGGATGGTATTGGATACCTACTTTATGACCTTGAGATTCTTAAAAGACTCATCTCTGAGAATGTGATTCTTGGAGGATTGAGACTCTAGAGAATCAAGATGAAAATGAAGTGAAGGAACTCATTTAACCTTGAGAAGATAATGAGGCTCCTGAAATCGGAAACTAAAAGGACAATTAAAGATGAAACACTAATACCTCTTCAAATGAGTTTGAGGATGTATTCCATGTGTCGATTAAGTCTGACAATCATCGGACTTCATGTGATGAAGCTCCTAAGGATCATGACATGGAAAGATGGATATTAGCAATAAAGTCTATAGTAGACTTCATATACAAGTGTTGTATATGGATCCTTGAAGATCCACCTATATGGGTAAGACCCATAAAGGTGTAAATGGATCTTCAAGAGAAGAGGGAACATGATGAGAAGGTAGAGACCTTCAAAGCTTGGTTCGTAGCCAAAAGATATACACCAGAAGAGAAGACATTGCTTGCAATGAGACTTGCTCTTCGGTAACCATGCTTAAAATCATCAGAATATTGCTAACCTTAGATACACAACTTGACTATTGCATCTTTAAGATGTAAGTCAAGATTGCATTCCTCTAAGAATTCCTCTCTTAGGATATTCACATGAAGTAGCCCCAGGGCTTCATGGTTGAGGAAAGCAAGGTGTGCAAGCTAAAGAAACTCCATATATGGACTCAAATAAGCTTCTTGTAGTTGGAACATCATATTTGACGAAATCGTAAGTGTTATGATTTCAGATAGAATCTTGATGTACCATGTAAAGCTTAGTGGGAGTGCCATTGTGTTCATCGTGCTAAATGTAGATAATATCCTAATCATTTGGAATGATATAAGGATGATAATAAGTGTTTTATAGACTGGCTATTCCATACCTTGAGATATGATCTCAAGAATACCTCTTAGATCTTAGTTCTAAAGTTGTTTAGAATAAAGAAAAGAGGGTATTGGGGCTGTTACATTTGTAGTACACCTTGGACATATTCCATTCTTGGAAATTCCAAGAAAGGCTTCCTTCCCTTGAGATTTGGTACTGACCTATCTAAAGGGATAGCACCTTAAAGAATTGAGGAAGTGAATGTTAGAACTGCTTGCACCTGTGCATCGGTAACAAGAAGCTAAGTGTATGCTAAATGTGTATAAAAGCCATATATCTGCCATGTAGTGGGAGTAGTAAAGTGTTGCTAATCCTACTGTGGAGAGAAAACACTTGATTGCAGTAATAATAAAATTTTCATAGATGACAAGATTTTTGAGATAGTGATCTCAAAGTCATATCTTCAAAAGCTCAAGACTTTATAGATAGAGATATAAAAGGTCTTAACTGTGGATACCTTGAGAGATAGCGATCTTCCGGAATAAGGGTATTCTGAAAAGTATTATGGAAATACTTGTTATAATAATTACTGAGCAATAGTGTAAAGGACACTATAATTGCTTTATCAAGATTGAGTATTGGTTGCATAAGATGCAACATTCGCATTGGATGCGAGCACCGTTACCTAGAGATATGCAAGTGTCGTAAAAGGACTCGGCATAGTCTTTTGGGAACAGAGTGACTGGTCAGCTTACCTAGCTATTTCTAAATAGCCTATGATTGTCACATGAGTGTGGGCTTAAATGATTATCCCATTAATGGCTCTTTGGTCTAGTGGGATATTGTTGGACATGCGAGCCCACGACGAGCCATTATGCAATAAATGTTATTGCGAATATCATTCCATGATCTGAAATGAAGAATAATTCATATGCATAATAGGTCCCTTAGTACAATTAGGGTTATGTACCATGGCTATCTTAATGATCATACATTTGTTGAATCAATTATTGAATCATAGAGGCGGGTGCTTGGATGAATATCTAAAGAGTTAGATTGAGGACTAATCAAGCACCGTCAAATGATTGTTAAGATGTGAACTCTAGCCTGAGTAGGAGATGGCAATCCTTTCTCACATAGGCTGGTATCTGACCGACCTCTTGATGCAGGTACTCTACATAGTAATAGTGATTCGGAGGTGTCAGATTATTTAGGTCAATGGGATGACTTAACGAGATCGAGATAACCTAAGCCCTATGTTGAATGCTGTCATAGCATAGGCACCCATCCTCTGACCGGAGACAGATGCATTGCTATATGTCTGAATATGTACATTTGGCAGACCGATAGGTTGATGACCTAACCAAGGTCTATACACCGGCGCGTTGGTGTGCATATAAGGGCATATGAGTAATACGATCTCTCAAAGGGATCATACAGGTTCACTACTGAACCGGAAGACATGAGCTCACTCGTGAGATATTGGGAAGAATCAAATTCCGTGCACGGTCGTCTCGCTTTGGAAGCTTGACTGAATTTGTTGGTTTGATATATACTTTCGGAAAGTATATGATCAAGACCTAGGTATGATATATGATTTTGGAAAGTATATGATCGATACAAAATCCCATTGATCAAATGAGAAACTTACTGATAAAACCCTGAAGAAGACAGTATAAAATTGATCTTGATCTTCAGGTTGATCATAGGTCTTCCAGTATGCAGGATGTACAGGTATTGGGAATACCTGAGGGTGATGTGATCATAAACGATTGTATAACCATGATGCTTCCATTCCGAGGGAGTGATGAAACAGGTCTGGATTTTAGTGACTCCTCTCAGTAGAGAAGCAATCTGATCTTGGTCCAAGTGTTGGACATTGATCTGAATGTGATTTAGATGCAATGAGAAGATTAGATTTGCGGTCTTGATTTAATCAAGCATCTATGGGAGGTTCGTAAGATCTGGATTCGAGATGAGATCTCAACATCCAAGTCACTATACGTGGAACAATACAATCGCCCTGTCCTTATCTCCAAGTATCTGCGGAGAAAGCACATTATTCTTGAAGGGGTTCAAGAATAATTCATTTGATGAACTACATATCCAAGCAAGAAGGACTTGATGATTAAATGAGATTTAATTATCTAGCATAATATGAATGAGATTCATATTGAGAGAATAATTATCCAAGATAATTAAATGGGATTTAATTATCAAGGATCAGAGAATGTGGATAATACTATCCATAATATTTGTGTATTAAAAATATGATTTATAATATACATATATTGAAGAGAGAAAGAATTTTTGTAAATAGCATTTGTTAATTATTAATGTGGATTGGATTCACATTGATTTATTAATTAGAAATGCAATTTACAAATTAGTTTGGGTTGTGAATATGATTCACATATTTATCAGTGGCGTGATTGAAATATTCACAAATTAATTTGGAATTAATTTGGTGGATATTTTTATTACAAATACATTAAAAAATAATAATATAAAATAAAAGGGAGATAAATAACCACCAAATGAGGTGGCATCACCAATGACATAGTCAAAGATGACACCCCCTCATTTTTAGGAGGTAGTTTGTTCTATCTCCTTTATTATATTGTTATCTCTTAATAATTAATTTATGTTAAATTAAATTATGTTGATAATGTTGCAACATATATTTAATTTAAATATAAATTAATGTTGTTGGTTTTTTAACCAACAACAATCTTGGCCATTGATTAATACATAAACCAACTTGGTCGTTGGATCTATGTCCCATGGATTGAGATCCATTGGATCCCAAACTAGTATATAAGGAAGGCTAACCTAGCCTTTCATGGGTACATGATGAAGAGTTGTAGAAGCCTACTACTCTTTCTCTCTCTCATTCTCGCCCTCTCTCTTTCTCTTCTCCATCAAGTGGCCATCCACTTTGTGTTGAGAAGGAGAGACTCTCACCTTCGCCTTCGACGACTCGGGGATCTCCTTCTTTGGGGTTTCTTGCTCTAGAGGAAGATGACGGATTTTGTTTGACGAAATCTGGGGATTAATTGCTTGGATCTTCATCAAGGATTGCGAGAGGAATGCGTCTCATCAACGTGCCTGCAAGTGCGTTCTTTGTGGATCAGACTTAAGATAGGAGAATCTCTTGTTTGGGATCTGACGATCACAACCACGCTCCAATAGGTATTCCTTATACTTTGTGGTTTGATGAAACGATTCGAGAATTGTTCTCGTGATCATGTGATTTCATCATTAGATTAAAAAAATTTAATTTCCGCTGCATCTCGCGACTAGTGCGACTAGTCGCCCCGATCGTATACGATGCGATCGACACGCTTCCATGATGCGTTTAAGGATTCTCAATATCCTTCAAAGACGACGTGGAGGGAGAGGTTGTATACAATGCTGGTAGGATCCACTGTGGCGGACACTAATAAACATCTAAGATCAGACTTAGGTCTCTCTTCTAAATAATTAACTAATCAACTCTTCTTGCTAATAGAAGTTCCTATCCTAGGGTGATTTCCTCTTACATCATTTAGCTTAGTTTAATTTATGTCTTTCAATTATGCGTGGATCACCCTCCATGTAGAGTGTTGGAGCAAGGTACACATTTCTAACTATGCATGAATCATTGTGTTTAATCGTGTATCGACTTTTCTATTTTCCTCCCCTAGTTTTATTGGACTTAATAAAAAGGAATTTGGAAAATTCATTAGACAATTGTTTTATTCAGAAAAGTACCTAAAAAGTGACAACTAACAAAATCTGGGACTGTTAAAGTAAACTTGACCAATAACCGAACATCACCTTCAAAAAAATGTATCTTAAGGAGAGTAACCCATCATTGTCTGATTTATCTACTAAGTTGAGCGAACCACACACTAGTATAGAGCCATGCCTGGGCTTTCTTCAAACTATCGGTTCTAATAAAAATGATTAGCTATTCTCTAATGAGGATATGCGGATAGCCGACAATCGGTCCATATTTCCTTAGCAGAGCGGGTGATTTAGAGGACAGTGTGTAAGTCATGATCCTCAAGTAACGGATAGCCAGAAACGTTCCGTACTTGCATCTATACTAGATGTAAATAGGTGCAACTAGTCATAAGAATCTAGGCTAGTCACTCAGGAGAATCGAGCTCCTAACAGCTCGCTAACCTACTTTGATAGATCAGATTTTCACCAATATAAAATTAGAAAAAATAAAAGATCAAATTCTTATGGTTATCATTGTTTTGTGTTAATGAACATGGATTTGTTTTCTCATCTTGCTTTCAGTCCAGATCAAATCTTCAGAAATCCCCACATCACGATGATGAGTAGGAGGTCTTGTAAGATGCCTCTAGTTGCACCGCTTCCCAGCACTCCTGCCCGTTCATCTAAGGAGGTTTCATAGATCTCAAACTCACTCTCTGAACTCGAATTCACTCCAATATATTCCACCTCGACCATCCTTCTTTCATTCTTGAGGTAGAACAAGACAGACCAACACAACTCTTCGTTCGTTTGACAACACTTGAGATAGGGGCTTTTGCCTTTGCAGAGATCGAATAGATGGGCTACAATGATAAGACAGATAAGCACACATAGACATCTTAATATGTATTGGACTAGGTTACCATCAATAAGACCTTGTTAACTTCCCTGGAGACCATGCAATGACAAATCAAGGAACATGGAGTTTTCGTGGCAGAGGTGAGAGGGAGATTACGCAGATGTGAGACGAAAGAGAAGAGATAAATATACAAACTACCAGTCGACAGATTCCTAGAGCTGAGGATAGAGATCGTCGCTGGGAGAAGCCGTAAGATCCAGCAATACCAGTACGCACCATGAAGCAATTTCATAACCCTGATGCAACCCTCATTCACCATTGCATCCAGCTGCTCACCATCTTGGGTGACATAGAGCTCTGTCCCCAGACCATCCAGCTACTGCCTAAGTTCCATGTACATGCCACCGAGGATCCACATCTCCATCTATAAGAGTTCGAAATGATTTGTAGCACCAAACACGACAAGATGGCGGACAAGGACACGATTATGTTGATAGACTTCCTATTCTCTTTGGTTGATAGAGCAACCTACTGGCTCAAACATCTTGGGAGGGTTTTCACCACTTGGGAGCATCTCGGGACCGAGTACATGAACAAGTATTACATAATTAGCTGAACCAATGCAGCTGGAGCGATGATCAATAATTTCTCTATGATCCCCAAGGAGCAGTTCCATGAAGCGTGGGATCGATTCTGAGATCCCATCTACTTGTGTCCTCATCATGATATTAGCGAGCCCAACCTTGTTCAGAGTTCCTTCTAAGGGCTGACACCAGAGCTGCAGGGGTAATTGAACACCTCTTGTGGAGGTTCCTACTTCGCCAGGGATGAAGACCTTGTCTGGACCATCATTGAGGCGATGACATAAATTTACATGGTGATGTCCTAGACCCATGTCTACTCTCATAGGAAGCCTTCCCATTAGGCGACTTCATATCAGAGGATAGTATGTATCAAGTCCGGTCCGTTTTCCTCTTCTACGGCAACAACATTAGCTGAGTCTTCAGCTGTCGATATGGGAATCATCAACCAGAAGCAGGACCAGATGGAAATCATGGAGAAGAAAATGTGCCAAGGCTTGGACAAGCTCGACAGGATAGATGAGCTGGCCCAAATTCTTAGTGACCTAAATACCCATATAATGTGCCTCTAAGAGGCACAGATGGCTTCTCAGCCCTATTCCAAGTCATGGACTGATCCAGGAAGCAGCTCTTCACAGACCCCTACCTCGTACCAACAAGTCCATTATATTCAAGCAGAGCCCATCCATTCTCTTCCGTAATACCAACTACTACCACGACCCCCTTTTTCAGATACTCAGATAGTGGTGTATCATCGAGATCAGCCCTTGGCATCCCTTCCCCTACCAATGTACGTGAAGCAGAAGACATTGATGGAAGTCAAAGGGATCTGGTACTCCCAGTACCAATAGTAGCCCAGGATTCATCGTGACAACCCTGGCTTCAAATGGTCTAGTGGAGGCACTTCATCCCAATTGCATCCTCTGGATCAGGCAGGGCAAGGAGCCCCACCAAAACAGGCACAATAATCCCAGAAACGTTAGCACGGTCCTTGACCCCCAATATTAGGGTTCATAGTGGAAGCAACAACAACCTCATCAACAATACCAACATCCTATCCCTTACTCATATCAAGAGAAATAGAGTCAGCATCATTTCTAGGGAGGCAACCCAACCAATTCTCATGCTCATTCGTATGATATTGATGATCCACAGTCTCAGCGACTAAGGTGAGAAGGTATCAGTGGTCTTTATGACCTCAACCCCTTGGATCGGGTTCAATCAAGAAAAGATCAAGACCACCAAATAAGAAATCAAACAATCAGGTCAAAAATAGTGGTCTCGCTATTTTATTTTAGGTGGTATAGCTACCAGGGTCGAACACAAGGAGCACGAGATGAAAAAACCTATGAAGTAGTCGGGATTCAAAAATAAGGATTTTTGATGGATTTTTAAGTTTTTTAAATTTATTTGGGATTTTTAATATTAGGAAAAAGGCTGAAAATGCTAAGAAAACATCAATCAAACAATTATTAACTACCTTAAAAACACTCAGAAAATTCGAATAAAAATATTTTTGAGTTTTAGAATATTCAGATGTTTTTGATATTTTTCTTGGATTTTTCTGATTTTTAGTTGATTTTATAAAAATGAAACAAGATGAAAAATGACAATTACTGTGCAGCCAGAATCAAAAGGTTATTTAAAAATATCCAAATAGCTATAAAATTCAAGAAACAATTGTATGAGAAACTATAAGAAAAATACTAACTAAAGAAACTGAAATTGCATTTTTTAATCTTTAAGATTTTTTAATGATTTTTCTAAGTTTTTAGTGTTTTTCAATTTTTAAGGTTTTTATAAGTCCAAATCAAACAAAACTTGGTTAGAAGTAAAAACACACAAAAACAAACACACAGTAATATTTTTATATTTTTTAGAGGGTTTTTATTATTTTTAGTTGTTTTTTCAATTTAGACAGTAGCAAATTTTTAGGTTTTTGAATTATTAAAAATAGAAAATGAAAACAAAACGAATACAAAAACTCATTGAAATTGTTACAACATGACAAGAGCCATGTGTCCAAATTTCACGAAATTAGGAGGAGAATTGTTATTTTATTCAACCAATCAAAAGCCTACAGCACACAGGGACCAAAGTGTAATTATTAAAAGTAATCAGCCAAATAATAACACATAGAAGAAGTGTAGGACTGATTATACAAAAAGCCCAGAATAGCACGAGGTTGGCACTTGAAACACACAAACATGGGCATAATTGCAATTCTTATTTCTAAAAATTCAAACAGTAATAAACATAAAGTCCAGGCAAAGATATGCAATTAACCCACAAAGCACGTGATAGACCACGTGATGCTCTAATAGAAGGACTTAAATGCAAATTCTAAAAACTTAGAGTCCTAAGTGATAAATATCCAAACTAAAAACAATGGCTGAAAATATCTACAGGATTATAAAATAAATGCAAAAACTAAAGAGGGCCTGAGTGTAATTTACCCTTCTTATTACAGATCCAACGGTCGAGGGGGTTTCACTTATGATCGGACGATGGAGAATGGGTGATACCCCTTCGGCGATGGACGCACCAGATCTCATCCTCAGATAGTCCAACGGATGAGAGCCCTCCATAGAGGAACGGTGGAGATTAAAACTGGCGGAGAGATCAATCAGATGGTGGAGATGCTCCCTGGAAGAACGTTGATGAACTCGCCTTCAACGAGCTTCAATTGGCCAATACGCGCTACTGGAAGGTCCTCTGGACTGCTCGGATGGGGGAAATGAGGCTGACGACGTTCTGCAGCGGCTGGTGGGCTTGGATGAGGCCGGGAGTTCCTGGAAGGCTTCGACGACGTGAACTTCCTGGAGCTCCTGTGCTTCAGCAGTTGGACCTCCATATGAGACCCGTTCTCGATCAAATATGCACAGGATGAAAGCTGGGTCGAGGGCAACATGCCTCGACCCGATAGCGTGCGGAATGCGTGAAGGGGCGAGGCGAAGGGGGGCTCTCCGGCAAGGTGACAGCAGAGGAGAGCGTGAACCCTATTCCTAGGTGAACTAGGGGGAACGGAGGGGAAAAGAAGGTGGACAGTAGTCTGGTGAAGGTGATAGGGTGGTCGGTCGGACGAATGGGTGGTCAGATTATGCTAGGTGGTCTGATGAAGGCTTGCTAGTCGGAAATCGAAAAAGCTAAAATCTAACGCATCTAAGAGTTATCTAAGCTACCTGATGGATGCTGGCGTCTAGGCTGAAGGTCCGGACCTTGGGGGTCGTCGCCTCGATGGATTGACGGTCCAGAGGTTTGGGCTCACTTTGCGGCGGAGCACGGTGAGGAACTCGCCGGATCTAAAGTTTCCGACACTCAATACCTCGTTGCGACTCTCTCTCGCGTCAGTTTTCATTCAGACAAGGAGGAGGAGGTCCTTGTAGACGAGAGGGATGGCCAAATATGGGAAATAAAAGGCGGCTCTGATAAGGCTTTATACTTGACGAGGTCCGAGAAGATGGGACTCGGGTGCGCATTCCGAGGACTGGACCCCTAAAGATGATATCAGGCGAGGGTCATGGATGAGTCCTCGATATTCGGAGCGTCTAATTGAGAGAAAAGGTGAGCGGATCAAGTTTGGAAAATTTTGAGAAAACAGAGAAATATCGGGGGTCAATAATATTTGTAAATTCATTTAAAAATAAAAAATGATTTTATTTAAAAATATATTCAACACGAAAAATGTTCCTTATTTTCCAAATTATTTTCTAATAATTTTTAGTTATTTTTTTGAAAAATATATTAAGGTATATACATTATATTATATTATGTGCATATATAAAATACTTATTTATTTTTGTTTTATTTTTTATTTTGTTTATTTCTGTACAAATACCCCAATTTCATATTTTATTTATTTAAATCATAAAATTTGGATTATAAAATATTTTTTATTTTTTTGATTATTTACAAAGGTGAAATAAATTGGTATATGTTACATATATACATGGTATATGTACAAGCTAGAGAGAGAAATTATTTTGTTTTTATTTTAATTTTATTTTTCTGATTTTAATTTTATTTTAGAAATATATACAAAATAATAGAAACACGTTTTTATTTTATTTTTGTGAAAATAAAATGTATACAAGTAACAAGGCATACACACATGGATGAATGGGCATATCTCTCTCTACTTGTTTTATTTTGCGATCAGGCCACTGCTTGGCCCTCCCTTGGGTTCGGGCCACTCGATATTTATTTTAATTATCTCCTTATTTTTCTTTCTTCTTTATTCTTTTATTTTTGCACAAAAACATGCTAATTATTGCAATTTAACAAATGCATGCTTTTGGTAGCTTATTGCATTTACAACTATATGCATGGTATTTTGCCAAGAAAAATAGCCAAAATAAAAGAATAAAGAGTGATGAATGGGGATTCATCACTCCCCTATACTTTACTTTTGCTAGTCCCTTAGCAAACACTTATTTGAAAAAAAATGAAACGAGAAATAAAAAGGAAAAAGAATGGAAATCAAGGTTGATTATTAAACTTTCCTTCATTAAATTGAAATATGGAGCTCGATCAGACCTTTGGATTACTAATTTGTCGAAACCTTATTTGGACTTAATCTTAAAACTCAACAGCTTCTAAGTTCCACCAACCTATGGACAAGACTCCTCAACAATCCAGATCAGAACAAGTCTACATACACAAACTCTAATGACCATGAATCTTTCCTTGTACTGTGTAAGTGATATGTAGCTCCCCACCTCAGAAATGACAAAGCGGCAATCCCCCTTAACAAGGTAACTCTAATTCCTCAGTCTAGCAACTCTTTCCTCGAGGAGCGGGGTATTCCCTTCTAAGTTCAAGTACAATGAGCTCAAGAAGACGGGGCCGAAGAGAATGGACCATGACCACTGTAGCCATGTATCCTTGGGAGCCCAACAAGTGTAGCTAAGTCTCCCGCTGCAAGCTTCATGAGATGGTCATGTGTAACATAAGCTTTGCTTTATTTGACTATATACACTCTGGTGGGTATTTTATTTTTAATCAGACCCACCACTTTTTGGGAGTTTTTCTTTCTTTGCACATTTTTTTATGTGCATATGTACAACATATCTACATGGTGCAGCATATATACATAAGGAGTTTTTCCTCTTCAGCCAGTAGACTATCCCTCTTTTGAAGGTTTATTGCAACCCACAACTCCTGTCTTTAGACTTCCTCATCACCAAACCAAGTTGAGTCACGCTTCCTTCATTATAAGAAGAAGAGAGGTTCCGCCTAGAAGTACTACCCTCATATGCTACCCCAAGCCAAAGGAAACTGCCTCCTCACCTTAAGCCATTGTCTCTGAGAGTCATGTGTGCATTGTTAAGTGTTCTACTTAGGCTCATCAAGATGACATATGCTCATAGCCTAGTGGAATCAAAGAATTAAGTCCCAAATGGACCTGAAAAGTCTTAACCCTAAGACCTATAAGGTTCCTCTTATAATTAGGTGGATTAAGGTCTAAACCAAGATCCATCTTCCAACTTAATTCCAGGCCAGTTTAAATGTCAATAAAGATTCAGAAAAACTGTACACATATTTACAAATATGCATTTTTTACAAAATTTTTAAAATGTGCAAAATTTTTTGAAAAATGTTTGAAAACATGCATGTATGCATGAATGCAAAGTTTTGCAAAATATTAACACACATTTATACAAGGTTTTTGCAAACTTTTTGTATTTCAAAACATTTTACAAAAATTTTGTACTATATACATAATTTTGATATCAAAAAGATTTACAAACTATTTACACAAATCATTTTTACTAACATTTATACAAAAATAATTTTTATAAATAGCTATGTATGTGCAATAAAGAATTTTATGTACAATGAAAATTTTGAAATTTTTATGGATTTTTTAAGGGTTCTTAGCCATTTTAGTTATTAACACACTAACACAAAGTACGAGTTATGGTTAAAGTATATATGAAATATATACGACACCCCCTATACTTAGCTCGAACAATGTCCTCAGGGTGAATCAAGAGCGATGAAGAAGACATAACTCGTGCTTTGAATAGGGAAGTGAAAAGGAATAACTATACTACAACGACAAATAAAGGAATAGAAATGAAGGAGGATCTTGGGGTATTCCCCCTATACGTAGGATCAAGTAATCCTAAGTATAGCAGACTGTACACAAAGGGAAATCAGAGTGGGAGAATGTACAGGGTCTACCTCCCCTATACTAAGGGTGAAATCTCCCTAAGTATAGGCAACAAAACAGAGGCAGAAAAAGACGAAGAAGACAAATATATACAAGATGGAAGGGCATCACTCCCCCTATACTTAAGATGAAGGATCCTTAAGTATAGGCAACGACAAGAGTAATGACACAAAACGAAAGGAACAACTCGGTGTTTACACCTCCCTGTACTTAGGATGTGGTATATCCTAAGTATAGCAAAGATACTCCTAAACGAGACATGGGGTGAAAACAAAGATGGAAGAAAGAACGATCAAATCAAGACGAAACACGCATATAAAAAGTGGACAATGTTGAGATGCCTCTCAACAAGCGCTAGATTTTACGCCCCTAGCAGGTTGCATAGGCTAGGATAACGCAGTATCGAGGTTCAGGATGGCATCTGTAAGGCGAATGTCGTACTGTCGTTGTAGTCTCGATAAGAGAACAACAAGGAGGTCAATAGTGTAAACAATGACACCCAAATAAGAAATCAGGCGGGAGTCTCCTACCAGGTAAAGATATGGGAGAATGAAATCGATCTTCGGTAGCGCAAAAAAACTCATCGGCTCACGGTCAGAATATAATGGAAGGGTAAAGCTGAAGAGATCAAACGTGGAGAAAGAAGGATCAGTCCTGGAATCCTCCACGTCAATCATCATCTCAAGAAGGTGTGGAAAGTCATGATCATGAGACTCAGTAGTAAGACTGATATCTGATGCAGAAGATGAAGAAATGTCAGAAACATCATTGAATATCTCAAAGACCGTCTCATCCTCATGAGGGTCATCGAGGTGAGGCAACTCAATATCAAAAAGATCAGAAGAATTGGTTTCATGATCTGACAGATCAGGTACACTATCAAAAAGTGAAACCGAGTACGCATCGTAAGGGGCATCCTCCCACAAATAACCCTCGGGGAGGAATGCAAGATCATCGGTGAGAAATGGAGCATCAGAATCGAAATGGGAATTTGCATTGCTGGCCAGCACGCACTCCTCGCACCAAAATATCTCATCAGCTGAAGTCTTCCTCTGATCAATCTGGAAACAGGAAAAGGTACTGGTCATCAACGTGGAAGCTATCGATGTGTCTGAAACTGATCCTCCAGCTGCGGCAGTGCTGGCTGTCATCTGCTCCTCATGGAATGGATCTATCTCATCAATCTGGAGGAGAGAAGGCTCACATACGGGACTATCTATATCTGTCATCCCAAAGTGGTATCCCGTATCGTGTTGTGGCTGCTGGGCTGAGTCATTATATCTGTCCAAGTCAGAGAAGTATCTCTGCAAGATAGAAGCTGAGTCGTCTGGGAATGGAAATTGAAATGTCTGGTCTAATGACTGGAGTAGCGTGGACTCCTCCATTTCCTGGAATATCAGAAGATCTGATATCCAAGACTCGTCTACTGAAAAGTAAGGGACCGTCTCGACCTCTAGCTGGAAGACCAAAGGGAACTCGAGCAGTCTTTGGGTCAGAACATCCACTGTGGTAGTCATATCATCCATCATTTGTGCTGCATCAGAATCTATGTCCTCGGTCTGGTGTGTAGAAGTTGTATCCTCATGAAGTGCGGCACAGCCCACTAGTACTGCATCAGCCTCGTGTGTTGTCCCGACTAGTGTATCTCATGAAGATGGACTTTGTGAAAGTGCTCTCGAGATGGCATTAAGTGAATCGATGTCGGAACTGTGGTGTGAAACACCACACGAGGTCACTACTAGTGTAATCTGGTCAGCGGTCATCCCCCTCATGGAGATCTTAATAAGGTCGATCGGTGAAAGTCCGTGATCTGGAAATCTCCTCAAGAGGTCAAGAAACCTCAGCCATGCATAATGTACTGGCTCTTGGGGGTCTACTGAAAAATCTGTGATCAAAGACCGCATCATATCTGCTCTACACTGGGGATAATATCTCTGTAGAAACTCTAAGCGTAGCTCTCCCCACGTATCGAATCTCCTTCCCAATCATCTGTGCCAACTCATGGCTCTGTCCTGGAGTGAAAATGGGAAGGTCTTCAACATCAGCTCCTTCGAAGTGATATCTGAATATGCATGGGTCTCTGATGAATCTCCATTTCATCACCTTTATTCTATCATTTTGGCCTCAAAAACCCCAGCAAATGCATGTAAATAGCATCAATGCGTACATAATAGCATTCATTATTCATGTGTATTAATTGTATATAAAATAAGGTTTTTAATGCCAAAATTATAGAATGAAGAGAAGAAAAGAAAAAGGAATAAAATATTGCAAATATTTTATGACCCTAACCCCGAGACCAAGGCCAGCATGGAATTGGTCGACAAGGAATAAAGTAGGGGGAGATAAGGGCCAGTATACAATAAATACTTCATTTATTAATTCATTTATTCATGCATTTTTGGCACCTATTTTGTACATAATTATTTACTCATCAAATAAAGAAACTTTGTACATGAAAGTTGTAGATAATAATGTAAATAAAAATACAAAATTGAGTTTGCGTAAAAACAATACCCAGTGTACATTTTATACAAAGAATAAAAAGCCAAAATCTCAACTTCACAGACCCATATCTTGCAAATAAAAACTCCAAATTACCCAAACTCACCTTTAATTGTATATATCATTCCATAAACCATTTTATAAAATTGGTTTCATAATTTTTGGAGCTCATATGCAGAAGTTAGGTTTTTGGCCCTTCTTGTATATAGGACTGCTTAAAATATTTCATTTTATTCAATATTTATTATTTGTAAAAAATCATTTTTTTAGAATTTTGTAAATAATGTATATAATGCATGTACACATTAAAAATAGAAGGAAACCAAAACTAATTTGTAAAATAAAATGAGTCCATAAATTCATAGACAATATACCTATGACATGTACCTATCTATAAATAAAAAGGGTTTTAATCCTTGAATCTTTTGCTCTTCTATATTTTTATAATAATATATACATTATACATAACTCATTAAAAATAAAAAACCAAAATAAAAATCAAGAAAATATATTAAATAAATTAAGTGTACAAAAGACATAGATAAAATACCTATAAGTATACCTACATACATCTATACCTATTTATTTAAAAATATACATAAACGCATAAAAATCAAACAAAAATATCTTTATACTCACAAAAATAAATTATGAATTTATAAAATAAGTCCATAAAATAATAAAAGAAAATAAACAAATTAAAAATAAAATACATGAAAATACATGTAAATACATACATATACACATTATTAAAATAAAACTATAATAAAACACCTCGAAAAATTCAATAAAAATCATAAATAAATACTAGATGAAATAATACACATTTTTTATTTTATAAGAAAAAATTAATAAAATCATTTAAGGCGTCAAATAAATCAATCTTCCTTCAGATTTGCTATTTTGTCTCGTAGCCGCCTACGTGGCCCAATGAGGCACCGGCCAACGTTGACTCCCAGGTCAACTGTCCCATCCCTCGCCTGGCGTCTCTGAACTGTCTACTCCCCCGATTGCATGCCTTTTTCCCGGGCACACCATCCATCAATCGACAACGCTTCCTTCGCAAGAATTGTTCCCTAATCTTCCATGATGCCCGCCGAAATCAAAGATCAACGAGATGTTCATTGGATCAGCCAATAATCGCCGGGTAATAAGGCCCCTTGCCAATGTTTATAAATAAAAAGCTCCGTCTCCTTCCTCGAATTTGGCCACTTTTTATCCAATCTCAAGCCTTAATTCTAGTCCTAGGACATTCCTCGTGACAGGGGGAGTGAGCTGGCGCCTCGAATCGGCCGGAGAAAGGAGGATTTTGTCGCGGCGGAGCTCCGGCGTCCGCCCTGCTCCCTGGAGGCCCCCAGGTATAAGAGCTGCCCTTTTATGCATTTTTAGTTAGCCTTTAATGTTAGCATTTCATTCCAGTAGTTAGATTAGTTGTTAGTTAATCACCCTAGCGTAAAAATCAAAAAATCGAAGTTCGCCGGAGCTCCGCTCCGGCGACTTCTCCACTGTGGATCTGACCGTATCCGACCGCCCTGTTCACCCCATTTCGAAGCCCAATGCTTTCTCCATCTGTCGCGCGCATTTGTTCAACCCAGGACCCCAGGTCTTGGCGAATCGGGGCTCCTCCTCCGCCGTTCGCCGGAGCCCCTCCGCCCACTTCATTTTTGCGTTGCAGCTTTAAAACCCCGGGTCGAGGAGCAAGCTCTCTCGCCCGCGGTTCTTCCTGTGCAGGAACTTCGAAGAATCGAGCCCAGATGGGCTCGCATTGAACCAGGAAGAGGTTCCTGGGGGCCCCTTTCTTCTCCGACCTCGCTCCATCGACTCAGACCCCCAGGAGCCATGAGACCACCGTCAGACGATGCGGAAGCCTCCCAGCTACGATCAGAGAGCTTCAGATGCACGGGAGGTGCCTGGAGGAGCCCGAGCTACCTGATCGAAGCTCGCCGGGGGCGAGCTTCTTCCCAGTTCTTCCAGGTGCCTCCCGCACTGTTGGATCGAGAGGGGCGGCCCAGATTGAACGCCGACCGTTCGATGAAGATGTACATCCACCATCAGATCAGCCAGGAGGTTCTAATCCTGGCCCTTCATCGCCGAACCGATGTCCGCCGTCCGATGGCTGCCACGTGGATAAGTGGCGCCTCCAGCGCCGCAGGATGAAAAGCTTTGTTTAGGGGTAAATTTCATACCAAGCCCCTTACTTTTTGTATTAGTATTTAATCCCAAAAATAAAAGCTTTAGTTGTAAATAAGTTGTAAAAATTGCAGTTGGACCCCCTGATGTTTTCATATTTACAGTTTAGTCCCTCCGCGCCTCACGTGCAGCAACCACGTGAGGCGCGTGAAAATTTGCATCTAAACCCTGCCGGGTTCTTGTATTTATTAAATGGTCCTGAAAATAAAAGTTAAAGTGTATTTTTGTTGTAATTTTTGCATATATGCCCCTGCGACTTATTTTATTTGCAAAAACACCCCTGCCAGGCCATTTAATTTTTGAAGGCTTTGTCTATTTATTTTATGCTTCATATTAAATCGAAAAATCTTGCAAAAATAGACTTAAGCTCCTGTTTGGTCATGCTTGAACGCCATATTTTTAGTTTTGCATTTTATTGCATTTTTGCATTTATTAAAAATCAAAAACATGTCTTTTATTCCCTGTCTAACTTATAAAATCCCAAATAAATATGAAAATTCCTCGAAAAATTCCAAAAAAATTACCTTTGGTGTATTTTGACTTATATTAGTGTCAGTCCAAAAATCCCTAAAAATGTCAAAAAGAAAACCTTAAAAATTCAAAAATACCCAAAAACTTCAAAAAAATATAAAAAATCAAAGAAAAATCAGAAAAATATAAACTCAGGCCCTATGTATGCCGTATTTTATTATCGTTATTAGAAAATTAGTGTGAAAAATTTTTGAGGCTGTTAGCTATTTTTAATCACTATTTTTGTTACAGCCAGTACCTAGTCCACTATTTGCTATTATTTAGCTATTTAAAAATACTAAAAATGTTTGCAAAAATACCCAAAAACCCTAAAAACAGTAAAAAGCCATGAAAATTTGAAAAAGACCCTTTCCCTGAATTTTTGACTATTTTTGAGTATTTTTGTGAATATTCTAATACCCCCCTTTATGTATATATATCTATATGTCCTAAACAAAAGAAAAAAAATATATTATATATAAGTGATTAGTTATATGTATTCTCATTAATCTTAACATAAAAAAAAGAAAAAATATATATATATATTTATTTTATTATATTTATATATACCTATATATATATATTACATGTATTATCAGCTATATACTTACCCTCTAAGGGTACATATAATTAATATATTTATATTATATCTATACATATAATATACTTAATTATTATATTTTAATAATAAATAAAAAAACTCACACAAGGATGACTGTGATTGACATGTAGGCTATTGCATTTTGTGTTGCTCTCTGTGGTTCGACCTCTACATACTTGTCATTATACATTTTATGGTAGAGTAAATAAAGATTAATTCACATTTGTTTTGAGCTTGATTGTTGTATTCTTTGGATTGTGGGTTAATTGCTGATTAACTCCGGTCTTCTATGAGTGGTCGCCTCAGCGACAACACTTTTATATTTTTTATGGTGACCCTCATGGAATACCCCTGTTATCAGATGGCGCTGTTGTCGGGGAGCAATGAGCATAGACAAATTGACTTTTGTCATTCTTGTATAAAAATTTAGATTCATGATTCATTTTTGTGTGAGCAACTATTGTTTTATTGCCATTAATCACCATGCTTCATTTCTTTATTTATTGTGATTAATTTTTCTGCTCTATTCGATTAACTGAGTATGCTAATGCAATCTTTTTTGTAACTTTGATGCGAGGGACCGCCATGCTAGGATGGCTTCCTAGGAAGCCAAGGCAGCCGAGCTTGGAGGAGGATGGTCTTCTCTTCTCATGACCATCTGGAGAGTGCACCAAAGAAGCAAAGAGAGGGGCATTAGATAGGCTAGATATTTAGGAAAATTATTTTTGTAATTCATGGTGAGAGAGAGACTATTGTGGCATGTATATAAACAGGACTCTACTCTTCACAATGAGGTCCAGTGCCCAGGTGATTGTTCACCTGGGGGCCTCATCGCGGTTTTTTTTCGAGTTTTCATCGCCTTCTTTTATTTTGTTTCCCGCAGTTTTGAGCTTTCCGCCTTTCTTTTACTTTGCTTTGTGTGCTTGGAGCCCCTAGATATAGGTTGCTTGACTCGGTACCTAGGTCCAAACATTAATAAGAATGCATGTTCCTATAGTCTACTTCGATTGGATCTAGTCAAACTCAAACAAGTTGTAAATTTGTCTCTTAGCCCTCTGTGCCGTAGCGAACCCTGTAAAGCGCTTTCTCCTACCCTCAATTTGTTGAGCAGAGGAGGGGTGAGCCAAGACCGGACTCTCTTGGGCTAGAGACAAATAAGCAACTTATGGTTCTTCACGCTAATAGCAGCTTATGTTTAGGACGATTTTGTGCCTTGCATACTGACATGTAGATAGGTTTAAAAATTCTGTTTTGCATACCACATGGAGAGAGCTGGGATGCACTGTAAGTCTTGTAACTCAGCATGCATCATTCGGTTCAATGGTGAGATTTCCATCATGGAACCACTTGCACGGCTTTTCCGCTATCTCCCTCTGATTTTGAGCACCTAGGACTTAAATGAAAATCTACAAAAACGTTAGGTGCTGGTATGAAAACAGATCCAAAAAAAAGTGAAAACCAAAAAAAATTAAAACCAGGGGACTGCTAAATAAGCTTTGACCTTAATTAAAATCTGTAATGGACTATCATTGTACCGGGTTCATAAAGCCCTCATTGTTTTCAGGTACTTGGAGGGGGACCAAAACCCTACTCTCTTGAGCGAGTGCGACCCCTAAGGATAGAAAAGCCCAAAACCCAGTCTGCAACTGCCTTGTGTATCGCCTGGATTTCCGAAGTAATGGCGCTTCTATCGTACGTAGGCGAGTAGGACTTGGTCACCAATGGTTACTCTCTGTTGTGAGAGCATCGACCCTGTCCGAAGTATTGAGCATAGGCCACACCTTCACGGGGGTGTCTGTCTCATCGTCCTGCGTCCGAGTAGGTTCTTGCACGCTCATGGGTGATTCCGTTGCGAGCGAGAACCGAAGTATTGGTTTCGCCTATCGGCTTCCTCTCTCTTTTCTTTGGCTGAGTAGGGATCCAGGAAGGGTTACAAGGACTCCAAAAAGTACAGACTACAGGTTACACAGGAGGAGGACAAGTACGGGATACTCTTCTGGCAGTACTCTCTCTCCTATAGGGTAGCGTACTAAGGACTTGTTATAAGATATGCCTGAAAATCATAACTCTAAAAATGAAAAGATAATAAATAGCCGAGCTTTCACGGCTTCACATTGCGTGAGTTGATGAACCCGATTTTGTCTTGTGTTTGTATGGATCTAGATTAAGGTTCAAAGATCAAAGTTCCGTGCCTTTGCGCAAGTTTTGATGTCTTCCTTTGACCACCCCGCTCAACCGAGCCGTTCAACTGTTTTACACTCCTTTTGTTCCTCGTTGACCATCGTATCATTCTTCCAAAATCCAACATCCTCTTGTGCTTCGCGAAGTTGATCCATGGATGGTTTTGTCGGGACCATGCCGACACCTACATCGATTCCATAGAATCAACTCCGCCAATAATTTCGAGGCGATTCCCGAGAACCGATCCAGACCTTGCGGATCGAACTCCAGACTCCTCGTTTTCTACCTTTCTCTTGACCACCCAATAAACTGGGATCACTTTTGTCCCACTATCACCGTTGTGAATGGGGGTCGATTACAGTCTACATCTCTTTCCCATTCACAACATGCTGGGGTTGACCTGAATTCCAGCTTAATCACGGCAGCTGAGAGATAATTGCAAGTGATCTGATTCGGACTACCTCATTCTGCAGATAGAAGCCAGTGCGAGCCCTGGAGACTACTCCGGAGTTCATTTCGTCCGACTCAGACCCTGACATGGCGCCAGGAGGAAAGGGCAAGGGTCAGCAGCCACCCATACCAGAGGGACAGGTGCCAGATCAGAACCAAGTCAATGCACAGTTGCTGGCATCTATCCAGGCCATACAACAGCAGCTGACTGAGCAGGCCCTTACGCAGACCGCTTTCCAGGACATGTTGAATGATGTGATAAACCGTAACGACGGAGGAGGAGGCCGAGGCAGAGGAGGCAGGGGAGGAGGAGGTGGGGGAGGAGAAGGTGGTGATGACCCCAATGATGATCCTGAATTCCCACCACCGCCGAAACCGACACTCAAAGAAACATACAATCCGGGAGACAACCAGATGACCGAGTGGATTCTCATTCCACCGGTACACGCTCACTTTGAGCTGAAGCCCCAATTCATAGCCCTTCTCCCTGCATTCTATGGCAACACCAATGAAGAGCCGTACATTCACCTGCAGCAATTCTCCCGCATTTGCCGCACCACCCACTATCCGAATGTCCCCTTGGACATTGTCAAGATGACGGCTTTCCCCTTCAGTCTACAGGATAAGGCCCTCTATTGGGTCAATCATATGGGATAGGTCGTGACGACCTGGGAGGAGTAGAAGTCTGCCTTCCTGCACAAGTACTACCCTCTCGGTCGGCTCAACCAGATGCGAGCCCGTATTAGTAATTTCTCCCAAGGGGCACATGAGTCTGTACATGAGGCTTGGGAGAGATTCACTGATCTGCAAGAGAAGTGTCCCCACCACGAGATCCCTAAGACCAGCTTGGTCCAGCATTTCTTCGGGGGACTCAATATTGAAAGTCAAAGGCTCGTAGACGCAGCATGTGGGGGCTCCCATTTCAACAAGGATGAAGATGTTGTATGGCACATTTTCGAAGAAATGGCCGAAGGAGAGGCCGCCCTCTCTTCATCCAAGGCGTACCAGAAGCAGCCCCAGATCCTCCAGAAACAAGTTCACATGGCTGCATCAAAAGAAGCAGAGAGAGATGAGAGCTCCAACCTCAGCATCATTGGGGGCCATCTCTCTAAGGTTGACAATATTGAGAAGCGATCACAGGACCTTGAAAAACTCGCTGTAATTGAGAAGAGGACCCAGAACCTGGATAAGCTCGATCAGATCAACAAGAACCTCGAGCTGTTGGTCGGTACGATCAACTCTGTCCAGTCGGCTACACCATCAGACGCTCCCGCTGAGAAGAAGGACGAGCTGCAACCGCAGCATCAGCCTCAACCGAGCCAGCAGCCACCGGCAGTCCAGGACGCGTACTACGTACAGGCACCCGACCAGGGCCCGCCGCAGCAGCAGATGGTCGTTTACCAGCCAAAGTTCCTTTTCATTCCTGATCCAGTTTTCCCACCACCACCCCTGATCCAAGAAGTTAACGGGGTATGGACAAATGATGCACAGCCGACCCGTCCTCAGGGACAACTCCATGGTCAGCAATTTGCCAACCGGCAGTACCACCAACCTCAGGGTGGTCGTTTTGGCCAAACCTCTCAACCTCACCAACAACACCAGCAGCCTCCTCAGTTCGCACACCAATGGAGGCAGAACTTTCCTTACCAGCAGCCGCAATACCGACACCCACAGCCGTATCACCAATACGCGGCTGCTCAGCCTCAACCATACCAGCAGTATCCACCTCCGTCCTACCAGCAACTTCAACTTCCGGCCCCACCACAGCAACACCACCAGCAGCCTCCCCACTCATCTAACCAACAGCAGCGTGGTCTGCAGGCTGCATCTTCTGATGTGCCCCCAGCTAATCCCACCATGGAGTGTCTAGCCCAGCTTGTTCAAGGGCTAGCGGAGATGACCAAGCGGCTTGATGACCTAACCGCCACTCGCACTACCATTCCGGCGCAGGTCGAAGCCAACCCCAACAATTTCAAGAAGAAGGAGCAGGTAGAATGTGATGTCCAGTCCGCGTGTGATAACGATATTACTGTTTATTCTAATGCTGTTACTCTCAGGAGCGGTAGGGCCTTGCCTCCGCCTTCTACCAGATGTGGGGTGAATAAAGAAACAGGTGGATCATCATCTTCTGCATCAGCCGTGCCAACTCCAGGGGCGGGTGAGGAGGAAGAGGAAGGAGAAGCCAGTCCAGCCGTCGTGCCATGTCATCAGCCTCAGCCAAAAACACAAAAAAATCAGCAAAAACAAAACAACAAAAAGAAGCATGTAGCAGAAATGAAGCCGCGCCAGCTTTAGAGGAGCCGCCAGCAGCAGCCGATCCCTTGCCAGCCGATGGAGCCAATGCTACCCTTTTTGATCGCCCAGCAGCACCAGCATATTCAGATCCAGCTTGTACTCCTTTTTGTAGTCCGGATGTACAACATTATATGGGCGATGATTTTGATGTAAATAAGAACTCTAATTTTCATGCCAGTAATGTGAATATTCCTTTTCCGCATGCAATACAAAAATCCAAAAAAATTGCAAAAAGAAAAACTGCATTGTCTGATCCAGGCGTCGTGGACATTTTGGATAAATTGACTGTTGAGATTCCCTTGCTGAAGGCCGTGGAATACATGCCAGCTGTGAAGAAAGGATTGAAAGAGGCATGTACTAACAGGCGTCGCCCAACGCAAGATAACAGACGCCGAGAGGTAGAAAAGCACGTTCTATCCATGGCCACAATTGCAGCTATCACCAACCTCCCCCAGAAAAAGCAAGATACAGGAGCACCTCTGATCAGTTGTGTGATTTTCGATCAGGTCTTCGAGCGTACTCTTCTTGACAGTGGTTCTTCCATCAACCTTTTGCCCTCGTCCATAATGCAAGAATTCGGGCTGGGACCGCTCAAGCAGACACGTATGATCCTTCAGTTCGCTGACCGATCCGTCAAGCGGCCCCGAGGTCTGTTGGAAGACGTGATAGTTACCGTGCAGGAGATGAAATTCCCAGCTGACTTTATAGTCCTTGATATGGACTCTCCTGCACCACTGCTCCAGCCTCCTATCATCCTTGGTAGACCATTTCTCTGTACTTCAGGTGCCGTGGTTGATTACGGGTCTGGAAAGATCACTTTCAGCTCGAACACCCAGCAAATCACGCTTAATATGAACAAGGAGCAGAATGCCACAACTGATGAGAGTCAAGCAGCATCAGAAGCAGACTGTGATTTTATTGCAGAAATCAGAGATTCAGAGTTGTCGCTGGATGACCCATGGACCCGAGAAATCCTCACTCTTGAGGAGGACTTGGAAAGCACAGTCAGCATATGCTTCGATGATTTGTGGGAGACAGATTCTCAGATGCAGGCGCATCTTCTTGAGCATTCACTCCAGACCGAACCTGATCAGCTCACCGCAGAACCGTTCGGTACATCACTGGGATCTCAGCAGAATGTTGAGGATGGTAACAGTCTCAAGGTACACCCCACCACCAGCGTGGTATCAGAAGTGACCGATAAAGTGGACAGACTGAAACCAGAACTCAAGCCACTTCCTGCAGGCCTGAAGTATGCTTTCCTTACGGGTGAAGAACACATGTATCCAGTCATCATCAGCAGCAGGCTGAATCTGGATCAAGAATCTTGACTTCTCGAGATTCTAGAAAAGAACCGCAAGGCACTTGGTTGGAGCGTATCAGACCTCCGAGGGATAAATCCAGCTCTGTGCTCACACCATATCTATCTAGAAGACAATGCCAAGCCGTCCCGCGAATTTCAGAGAAGGCTGAACCCTAACCTTCGGGACGTGGTCATGAAAGAAATCACAAAATGGTGTGAAGCAGGCTTCATCTATCCCATCTCCGATTCAAAATGGGTAAGCCCCTTGCATGTAGTTCCCAAGAAATCCGGGCTTACCGTGGTCACAAATGAAAAAGGAGAGGAAATTTTAACTCGGGTACCGACATCCTGGCGGGTGTGTGTTGACTACCGCCGTCTTAATGCAGCAACCAAGAAGGACCACTTCCCCTTGCCATTTATTGATCATGTATTGGAGAGATTAGCAGGCAAGGAGTTCTTCTGCTTCCTGGATGGGTACTCCGGGTACAACCAAGTGGCGATCGCCCCTGAGGATCAAGAGAAGACTACCTTCACTTGCCCGTTCGGTACCTACGCCTTCAAGAGGATGCCCTTTGGATTATGCAATGCACCCGCAACCTTCCAAAGATGCATGCTAGCTGTATTCGCCGAGATGGTAGGCAGTTTTCTCGAGGTGTTCATGGATGATTTCTCTGTCTATGGTGATAGTTTCGATTCTTGCCTTGAGCACCTAGACAGAGTGCTTCAGAAATGCCGGGAAGTCAATTTAGTGCTCTCATGGGAAAAGAGCCACTTTATGGTCACAGAGGGTATTGTGCTGGGCCATGTCGTTTCCAAACGTGGCATGGAAGTTGACCCATCCAAGGTGGATGTCATTTCAAACCTTCAGCCACCTCAGTCAGTAAAGAATGTGAGGTCATTCCTGGGGCATGCGGGATTTTACAGACGATTTATCAAGGACTTCAGCCGCATTGCCCGACCTCTGACAGAACTCTTGTGCAAGGAGACGGAGTTCATTGTTGATCAGCCAGTTCTCCTTGCTTTCAATCAATTGAAGGAGCTTATCACTCAGGCTCCAATCTTACAGCCTCCCAACTGGACTCTTCCATTTGAGATAATGACCGATGCGTCAGATTTTGCAGTCGGAGCTGTTCTTGGACAGAGGAAAGACAAGGCGCCCTATGCCATTCACTATGCCAGCAGAACATTAGATGAAGCTCAAAGAAATTATACAGTGACAGAGAAAGAACTGCTGGCTGTGGTTTTCGCCTTAGAGAACTTCAGATCCTATTTGTTGGGGTCGAAGGTCACAATTTTCACTGACCACTCTGCTATCCGGTACCTACAGCAGAAGAAGGATGCCAAGCCCAGACTGATTCGTTGGATCCTTCTCCTCCAGGAATTCGATCTGGAAATCAAAGACAAACCTGGAGTTCAGAATGTGGTAGCAGATCACCTTTCCAGAATTGAGCAGCATGAGCCTCTTGTGAGCAATGCACCTATCACAGAAACCTTCCCTGACGAAGCTGTCTTAGCTGTGGATGCTCTCCCTTGGTATGCTGACATTGTCAATTATCGCCTCGGGGCTAATACCTTCGGATTGGACGAAGAATCAGAAGAACAAATTCATGTCGACCATCCGCTTCTACCAGTGGGAAGATCCTTTTCTATTCAGAGAAGGGGCAGATTGTATTTGGCGTAGGTGCATTCATCAGACGGAGCAATCTAGTGTCCTCGAGCATTGTCATTCGCTCGAATCTGGTGGGCACCATTCTGGAGATCGTACGGCAGCAAAAGTATTGCAGTGTGGCCTCTGGTGGCCCACTTTATTTAAGGATGCAGCAGAATTTGTTAAAATATGTATTGACTGTCAGCAACTGAAAGGGACACTCACTGCCAAAGACTCAATGCCTCTGAAAATCATTCAGATAGCAGATGTTTTTGATGCATGGGGCATTGACTTCATGGGACCTTTCCCTAACAGTCAAGGTTTTGAGCACATCCTTCTTGCCGTAGATTACGTGAGTCGCTGGGTTGAAGCTATCCCCGCCCGAGCCGCCGACAGCAAAACAGTTTGCCAGTTTCTGAAGAAGAACATCATTTCGCGGTTTGGGATACCAAAGATTCTCATCTGAGACGGGGTAGCCATTTCATCAACAAAGAGGTCAAGAAGTTAACGAAGGAGTACGGCATCGATCACCGTGTCGCGTCTCCTTATCATCCGCAGACCAATGGCATGGCGGAGTTATCCAATAGAGAAATCAAGACCATATTGCAGAAACTTGTTAGGCCAAACAGAAAAGACTGGTCTCAACTCTTGGACTCAGCGCTTTGGGCTTACCGTACGGCCTACAAGTCTCCCTTGGGCATGTCGCCCTACCGTCTTGTATATGGAAAACCATGCCATCTGCCCGTGGAATTAATTCACAAATCTCTTTGGGCAATTAGTAATTGTAACATGGACTCACGAAGAAGTGGTCAGAAGAGAAAAGACGATCTGAACAGACTCCTGGAATTCCGAGACTGCGCATACGATAACACCTTGATGTACAAGGAGAAGGTGAAACGCTGGCATGACCGGCACATCAGACGAAAGACCTTCGACGTTGGGCAGAAAGTGTGGCTGTTTGATGCAAAGTTACGGATATTACCACGCAAATTAAAGAGTAAGTGGACAGGGCCATTCCGAGTTGTGAAGTGCGTGACAACGGAAGCATTGCGATATCAGAATTGTCTCCTGACGCACAGCCCTTCGTCGTCAACGGCCAACTACTGAAGCCTTACTTGGAACCCGATGCATTCTTGGCCATTGTTGACTCTATTCAACTAGTGCACCACAATGACATCTCCACAGCACCTGCAGCACCAAAAGATTCAGACGATGTACTCCAACAACTATTTCTCTGATTCTCTTCTTTTCTTCTTTTCATCTTTTCATTTTCTATTTTCTTTTCTATCTAAAAGGTGACGGCTTTGTAGACAGTGTTCTATACTTAGGACGTACTTTGTCCTAAGTATAGGGGGACGTGCACCTAGGATTTTTGATTTCGGTTCGATCTTCTCCATTGTCTCATCTTCTTGTCTATACTTAGGAGTATCTCACCATAAGTATAGGGGAGACAATCTGAGCACGATCAGTATATTCACACCCTTGACCCTCCCTGCTTTGTGTACAGTCTGCTATACTTAGGATTATTTGATCCTAAGTATAGGGGGGACGGTCAACTTCTCATTCATTCATTTCTTTCATACTTATTCTTTAGATCTGTCTATACTCAGTACGAGTTATGTCTTTGCTTTTTCCTTTCGATCTATGAGGACATAGCTCAAGCTAAGTATAGGGGGGTCGTATATACCATGTATATACTAAAAGCCATAACTCATACTGAAAAATAAAATATCACTACAATACAAAATTAAAATGTAAAAAGTAGCTTTATAATAATGAAAGATGATTGTGAGTTCCTCAGGACTCATTGTAATTATACTGACTAGTGAGTCAGAAAAGTGTTTTGTACGAAACATTTTCCTTTGAAAATCTTGTGAAATTTGTTTGAAAATAGCGTGAACAAGTATTCAACGATTGAAAAATTAGTTTGTGTGCAAAACCTATTTTCTTTGAGTAAAAGCAAAAACTTTGTGAAAATTAGTGTGCAAATGATTGTGAAAAAAAAAGTTGATTGTCAAAAGTGTTTTGAAAAATCTATCTAGGTTGTGTAAAACATTTGTAAAAGGATTTTCAAATGCGTACATGTTGCAAAATTATTTTGGACTAGAGTTTTCAAAAAGTCCTTGTGAAAATGATTCTCGAGTAAATCTGAGGAATCCGCACAAAAATCTCTCATTTGTAAATAAGGAATAAGTCAAATAAAGTTTATAAGAACTAAAACCATATTATACGTCAAATACAATTTTTCTTCTTTTGTATCTACTGATTAATAAATCAGATACCTATACAGTATGATTTGAAAAATAGTGTGACCAGTTTGAAAAATTTGATGTGAAATGATTTCAAATGTGTGAACTGTGTTGATTGCAAAACTTTTCTTTGTGTGAAAGAAAGGATTTCAAAAACCTATGTGCAAATGTTTTGAAAAATGCTTGTCAAACTTATTGTGAAAACTGTATATATAATACATATAGTGTGAAGAATCTTTGCAAAAATAGTTTTCAAATATGTGTAAAGGATTGCAAAATTATCGTGTACTATAGTTTGTAAATTATTTTCAAAAGCTAATAAGAACACCATTGCAGATACTAGTAAATCAGAAACAAGACACATACAATTCTTTCTGTACATACCCAAATAAACTATTTCATTCACACCTGTAAGGTTGCTAAAAATTCCTAAATTTTGAAAATAAAGCAGCACGCCCGTGTAAATAAGTGTATATACTTTTTGAATATTTTCAGTTCGTATTTCCTGTGCAGAAATTCTTTTTGTAAAAACATTCTTTGATCCTTTCAAATTTTTGTGAAAAATTGCATCATTCATTGTGCACAGCATAAGCATACCATTCATGTTCTTTTGAGTGAAGCTTGATGATTGAATCAGTCTAAGAAAGTCTCAAATTGGAGCTCGGTTAGACCTTACCACACCTAATTGCACTGGAACCTTATGGGAACTAGGTTTAAGGCACCTCAGGTCTATACAGACTTAATTCTTTTGAGAAATCAGGGCTGGATTCAAGTCACCTCAGTGGACTAACTAGAAATTTTCGAGACACACGTATGACTCTTGCCGACCGTGATCTAACTTGGACACCTGCACCTTTCACTTGGCTTAACTCAGTTGGAGTGGTGAGGGGGTTGGATTTGCCAGTCTGAGACGCACACGGGTGGAAACATTCGTCCTCGTCTAGGGAGGGAAGTGCACCCCAACCGGATCCAATAGCAATGAGGTCTAAAGACAGGAGATTGTGGGTTGCGATAAAGCTTCAAAAGAGGGATAGTCTACTGGCTCAAGAGGAAAAACTCCTTATGTAAAATGCTGCTGTGAATAGTATGTTGAAAAAAAAAATGGTCAGGCCTGTACAAAAATAAAATGCCTGCAAAGTATGTAAAAAGTCAATAAGCAAGCTTGAGCTCCAAAGTCAAATATGTAAGCCTGCAGCTGGATGACTTGACTACACTGGTCTTGCATCCCGGGATAGGTAGCTACACTGGCTACCGTCCATTCTTCTCTTCACCCCCTTCTCTTGAGCTAGTTGCCACTTGAACTTAGAAGGAAATACCCTGCTCCTCGAGGAAAGAGATGTTGGATTGGGGAATCATTGGGTTGTCATTCTGGAGAAGTCAGTTCCTTTATCATTTCAGTTGGGGAGAGCCACTATCACTTACACCGTACAAGTCAGCTTCATAGTTATAAGAGTTTGCGTATGATGTAGACTAGTTCTGACCCGGCTATTGAGGTGGGTTGAACCGAGTTCTGTGATTATCGAAGGCTATTGTACTTTAGAGCTGGTTCCGGACTCGGTTCCACACACCTTCACACCCAAGGTCTGACAGGATCTCCAAATTCAGATTTTGTAAGGACATGCATTGCACTGAAAGCACCCCAATTCACTCTATCTTTCTTGCATTTTCCTTTTTCTTTCTTTATTCTTTTTGCACTTATTGCATAAGTGTTTGCTAGGGACTAGCAAAGGCAAGTATAGGGGGGTGATGAATCTCCATTTCATCACCTTTATTCTATCATTTTGGCCTCAAAAACCCCAGCAAATGCATGTAAATAGCATCAATGCGTACATAATAGCATTCATTATTCATGTGTATTAATTGTATATAAAATAAGGTTTTTAATGCCAAAATTATAGAATAAAGAGAAGAAAAGAAAAAGGAATAAAATATTGCAAATATTTTATGACACTAACCCCGAGACCAAGGCCAGCATGGAATTGGTCGACAAGGAATAAAGTAGGGGGAGATAAGGGCCAGTATACAATAAATACTTCATTTATTAATTCATTTATTCATGCATTTTTGGCACCTATTTTGTACATAAATATTTACTCATCAAATAAAGAAACTTTGTACATGAAAGTTGTAGATAATAATGTAAATAAAAATACAAAATTGAGTTTGCGTAAAAACAATACTCAGTGTACATTTTATACACAGAATAAAAAGCCAAAATCTCAACTTCACAGACCCATATCTTGCAAATAAAAACTCCAAATTACCCAAACTCACCTTTAATTGTATATAGAATTCCATAAACTATTTTATAAAATTGGTTTCATAATTTTTGGAGCTCATATGTAGAAGTTAGGTTTTTGGCCCTTCTTGTATATAGGACTGCTTAAAATATTCATTTTATTCAATATTTATTATTTGTACAAAATCATATTTTTAGAATTTTGTAAATAATGTATATAATGCATGTACACATTAAAAATAGAAGGAAGCCAAAACTAATTTGTAAAATAAAATGAGTCCATAAATTCATAGACACTATACCTATGACATGTACCTATCTATAAATAAAAAGGGTTTTAATCCTTGAATCTTTTGCTCTTCTATATTTTTATAATAATATATACAATATACATAACTCATTAAAAATACAAAACCAAAATAAAAATCAAGAAAATATATTAAATAAATTAAGTGTACAAAAGACATAGATAAAATACCTATAAGTATACCTACATACATCTATACCTATTTATTTAAAAATATACATAAACGCATAAAAATCAAACAAAAAATATCTTTATACTCACAAAAATAAATTATGAATTTATAAAATAAGTACATAAAATAATAAAAAGAAAATAAACAAATTAAAAATAAAATACATGAAAATACATGTAAATACATACATATACACATTATTAAAATAAAACTATAATAAAACACCTCGAAAAATTCAATAAAAATCATAAATAAATACTAGATGAAATAATACACATTTTTTATTTTAGAAGAAAAAATTAATAAAATCATTTAAGGCGTCAAATAAATCAATCTTCCTTCAGATTTGCTATTTTGTCTCGTAGCGGCCTACGTGGCCCAATGAGGCGCCGGCCAACGTTGACTCCCAAGTCAACTGTCCCATCCCTCGCCTGGCGTCTCTGAACTGTCTACTCCCCCGATTTCATGCCTTTTTCCCGGGCACACCATGCATCAATCGACAACGCTTCCTTCGCAAGAATTGTTCCCTAATCTTCCATGATGCCCGCCGAAATCAAAGATCAACGAGATGTTCATTGGATCAGCCAATAATCGCCGGGTAATAAGGCCCCTTGCCAATGTTTATAAATAAAAAGCTCCGTCTCCTTCCTCGAATTTGGCCACTTTTTATCCAATCTCAAGCCTTAATTCTAGTCCTAGGACATTCCTCGTGATAGGGGGAGTGAGCTGGTGCCTTGAATCGGCCGGAGAAAGGAGGATTTTGTCGCGGTGGAGCTCCGGCGTCCGCCCTGCTCCCTGGAGGCCCCCAGGTATAAGAGCTGCCCTTTTATGCGTTTTTAGTTAGCCTTTAATGTTAGCATTTCATTCCAGTAGTTAGATTAGTTGTTAGTTAATCACCCTAGCGTAAAAATCAAAAATTGAAGTTCGCCGGAGCTCCGCTCCGGCGACTTCTCCACTGTGGATCTGACCGTATCCGACCGCCCTGTTCACCCTATTTCGAAGCCCAACCCTTTCTCCATCTGTCGCGCGTATTTGTTCAACCCAGGACCCCAGGTCCTGGCGAATCGGGGCTCCTCCTCCGCCGTTCGCCGGAGCCCCTCCGCCCACTTCATTTTTGCGTTGCAGCTTTAAAACCCCGGGTCGAGGAGCAAGCTCTCTCGCCCGCGGTTCTTCCTGTGCAGGAACTTCGAAAAATCGAGCCCAGATGGGCTCGCATTGAACCAGGAAGAGGTTCCTGGGGGCCCCTTTCTTCTCTGACCTCGCTCCATCGACTCGGACCCCCAGGAGCCATGAGACCACCGTCAGACGATGCGGAAGCCTCCCAGCTACGATCAGAGAGCTTCAGATGCACGGGAGGTGCCTGGAGGAGCCCGAGCTACCTGATCGAAGCTCGCCAGGGGCGAGCTTCTTCCCAGTTCTTCCAGGTGCCTCCCGCACCGTTGGATCGAGAGGGGCGGCCCAGATTGAACGCCGACCGTTCGATGAAGATGTACATCCACCATCAGATCAGCCAGGAGGTTCTAATCCTGGCCCTTCATCGCCGAACCGATGTCCGCCGTCCGATGGCTGCCACGTGGATAAGTGGCGCCTCCAGCGCCGCAGGATGAAAAGCTTTGTTTAGGGGTAAATTTCATACCAAGCCCCTTACTTTTTGTATTTAGTATTTAATCCCAAAAATAAAAGCTTTAGTTGTAAATAAGTTGTAAAAATTGCAGTTGGATCCCCTGATGTTTTCATATTTACACTTTAGTCCCTCCGCGCCTCACGTGCAGCAACCACGTGAGGCGCGTGAAAATTTGCATCTAAACCCTTCCGGGTTCTTGTATTTATTAAATGGTCCTGAAAATAAAAGTTAAAGTATATTTTTGTTGTAATTTTTGCATATATGCCCCTGCGACTTATTTTATTTGCAAAAACACCCCTACCAGGCCATTTAATTTTTGAAGGCTTTGTCTATTTATTTTATGCTTCATATTAAATCGAAAAATCTTGCAAAAATAGACTTAAGCTCCTGTTTGGTGATGCTTGAACGCCATATTTTTAGTTTTGCATTTTGTTGCATTTTTGCATTTATTAAAAATCAAAAACATGTCTTTTATTCCCTGTCTAACTTATAAAATCCCAAATAAATATGAAAATGCCTCGAAAAATTCCAAAAAAATTACCTATGGTGTATTTTGACTTATATTAGTGTCAGTCCAAAAATCCCTAAAAATGTCAAAAAGAAAACCTTAAAAATTCAAAAATACCCAAAAAATTCAAAAAAATATAAAAAATCAAAGAAAAATCAGAAAAATATAAACTCAGGCCCTATGTATGCCGTATTTTATTATCGTTATTAGAAAATTAGTGTGGAAAATTTTTGAGGCTGTTAGCTATTTTTAATCTCTATTTTTGTTACAGCCAGTACCTAGTCCACTGTTTGCTATTATTTAGCTATTTAAAAATACTAAAATGTTTGCAAAAATACCCAAAAACCCTAAAAACAGTAAAAAGCCATGAAAATTCCAAAAAGACCCTTTCCCTGAATTTTTGACTATTTTTGAGTATTTTTGTGAATATTCTAATACCCCCCTTTAAGTATATATATATCTATATGTCCTAAAAAAAAGAAAAAAAATATATTATATAAGTGATTAGTTATATGTATTCTCATTAATCTTAACATAAAAAAAAGAAAAATATATATATATATATATTTATTTTATTTTATTTATATATACCTATATATATATTACATGTATTATCAGCTATATACTTACCCTCTATGGGTACATATAATTAATATATTTATATTATATCTATACATATAATATACTTAATTATTATATTTTAATAATAAATAAAAAAAATCCACACAAGGATGACTGTGATTGACATGTAGGCTATTGCATTTTGTGTTGCTCTCTGTGGTTCGACCTCTACATACTTGTCATTATACATTTTATGGTAGAGTAAATAAAGATTAATTCACATTTGTTTTGAGCTTGATTGTTGTATTCTTTGGATTGTGGGTTAATTGCTGATTAACTCCGGTCTTCTATGAGTGGTCGCCTCAGCGACAACACTTTTATATTTTTTATGGTGACCCTCATGGAATACCCCTGTTATCAGTCTCGCAGAAGTCCTCAAACTCAGATAGATGAAGATATGGCTTCTCGTGCACCTCTCCTGCAAATTTCGGCAGTTTGTGAGTGAACTCCAAGTCTAGAATGAAGGGACTGATTGTAGAAGCTGACTGAGCCTCCTGGCATGTTTGCTTATCCATCATCCTGTCGTTGTAGGTATCTAAAACTCACATCTACTCTCGATGGTCATGTACGGAGTTTACTCTCATCCCAACAATGAAGTCGTCCAGGTCTCGTTTCTGCTCAGTCTGATCTCCACGGACGTCTAGCACAACATGCCCAGAAGAATGGTGGGAAAGGGAGGGAGAGAACAGAAGGTCAGTCGAAGATCCGACCTCCCTCGAAGGTGGACTAGAATGATGGGTGTCAGATGAGAAAGCTGCATGAGTCTGCAAGAGTCGGCAAGGAGGGAGATCCATCATCCACGGTTATAGAAGAAGAAGAAAACTGAAGGAAGGGTGGGAGGGAAAAAGATAGATGATTGAAAAGATAGCTATAGGAGAAGAAGGCGGATGGGATCTAAAAAAGCAAAAAAGATTGGTCAAGCAAACCCTTGATTCACCTACGCATGCAGAGCTGAAGACCGTAAAGGTTCGGTCAATTATCTTTTCAGTTTTTATTAGGTGATCAAACAATCTTTCAGAGCGATGAAGCGAGCTGATAGGAATCCAATACTCCCAACAAACTATCATGTATAAAAGGCCGGTAGTCTGCTCGGAAATCGGATGTGGCTCTAACCTAGTGTGCAAGTCACTCTCTCACTCATCCAAACCAAGCAATGAGGGGATTAATCTCCCAATACAATATTTTTTGGTGAAGAGTTTTTTAGGTCAGGTTTGCTTAAATAGTTCCAATTTTATGGTTTTGATTTTTAGATATTTTTCAAAAACAAACAATGCCTAATGAATTTTTCGATTCTGCTGATTATTTTAAGTCAAAAAACTAGAGGAGAAGGCGAAAAAGCCGATGCGTGATCAAACACAATGATGCATGCAAAGTAAGAAATGTGTACCTGACTCCAGCTCTCTACATGCTGGTGATCCGCGCATAAAATAAAGATAGAAATTAAACTACCTATGTGATGCATGAGGAAAACGGCCTTAAACGAAGCAGTTTTACACGAAAAGTACAGTAGTCGGCTAATCAAGCTAAGTCCGGAGTTTGATCTTGGGAGCCACTCGGTGTCCGCCACAATGCATCCTGCACACGTTGTATGTGACTCCTCACGGCACGTGGACTCGATCCTAATTAATCCGACTCTTTCTTAGTGATACAATTAATTAGGTCCAATTATCGAACTATAGGTACAGGTAGATAATTAGGGTTGGGCCTTAATTAATTACATCACAATCAGAGAAAATCCTAAGGCTAAGACTAAATCCTCGAAAATTAGATAAGCAATATAAAATACGGTGAAAACAAAACTGGTGAAAATCGCGGTGAGGTCCCCTTAGCACACCGATGCTCGGCGAAAAAAACCCGATCAATCAACCAAGTCTGAAAGTCTTTGAGTATCCTTGTATTATTACAACATAAGTATAATGCTGGAAATAAAAATCTAAGCTAAACCTAAACTAAACTCCACACACTCTTGCTCTCCTTTCTCGCGCTCTCCTACAGCTCTATGTAGAAAAGTGCCGCCTCCGAATCCCGCAGGTGCGTCGACTTCTCGAAGAAAGCCGCCCTCGATCGTCAGGCCCTCGCAAGAAGATCAAACAGAAATGTATCAGTCCACATATTATTATAAAAATGTGATATAAAATGGAATAAAAAAATGAATGCTAGAAAATGTAAGTAAAGACAAAAGGCAGAAAAAGAAAACCGACTACTAAGCCGTTCTCCCCGGCAACGGCACCACTCTGATGACCCACAGTCCGAGCGACTACGGTCAGAAGGTATCAATGATCGTTGCGACCTCAACCGCTCGGATCTAGTTCAATCAAGAAAAGATCAAGACCACCAAATAAGAAATCAAACAATCAGGTCAAAAACAATGGTCTCACTATTTTATTTTTCGTGGTATAGCTACCAGGGTCGAACACAAGGTGCACAAGATGGAAAAATCTATGAAGTAGTCGGGATTCAAAAATAAGGATTTTTGTCTGATTTTTAAGTTTTTACATTTTTTTTTTGATTTTTAATATTTAGGAAATGGCTGAAAATGCTAAGAAAACCTCAATCAAACAATTATTAACTACCCCAAAACAGTCAGAAAAATCGAATAAAAATATTTTTGGGTTTTTAAATAATACAGATGTTTCTAATATTTTTCTTGGGTTTTTCTGATTTTGAGTTGATCTTATAAAAATGAAACAAGATGACAAATGACAACTAATGTGCAGCCAGAACCAAAAGGCTATTAAAAAATATCCAAATAGCCTATAATATTCAAGCAATAATTGTGAGAGAAACTATAAGAAAAATACTAACTACATAAACTGAAATTTCATTTTTTTTATTTTTTAAGAATTTTTAATGATTTTTTTAAGTTTTTAGTGTTTTTCAACTTTTAAGGTTTTTATAAGTCCAAATCAAACAAAACTTGGAAAGAAGTAAAAGCACACAAAAACAAACACACCGTAATTTTTTTAAGATTTTTTAGAGGGTTTTTAATATTTTTGTGTTTTTTAATTATTATAAATAGAAAATGAAAACAAAACGAATCCAAAAATTAACTGAAATGTTTACAACATGGTAGGAGCCTTGTATCCAAATTTCATGATATTTGGAGGAGAATTGCTATTTTATTCAACCAATCAAAAGCCTATAGCACACAGGGACCTAAGTATAATTATTGAAAAGTAATCAGCCAAATAATAACATGTAGAAGAAGTGTATGGCTGATTATGCAAAAAACCCAGAATAGCATGAGGTTGGCACTTGAAACACATAAACAGGGGTATAATTGCAATTCTTATTTCTAAAAATTCGAAAAGTAACAACTATAAAGTCCAGGAAAATATATGCAATTAACCCTCAAAGCACATGATAGACCACGTGATGCTCTAACAGAAGGACTTAATTGCAAATTCTAAAAACTTAGGTAACTAATTGCAAAATGTCCAAACTAAAAACAACGGCTGAAAATATTTATAAGATTATAAAATAAATGCAGAAACTAAAGCGGGCATGAGTGTAATTTACCCTTCTTATTACATATCCAATGGTCAAGGGGGTTTCACTTATGATCGGACGATGGAGAATGGGTGGTACCCCTTCAGCGATGGACACACCAGATCTGATCCTCAGATGGATCCAACGGAGGAGAGCCCTCAGTAGATGAACGATGGAGACTAAAACTGACGGAGAGCTCGATCGGACAGCAGAGACGCTCCTTGGAAGAACGTCGATGAACTTGCCTCCAGCGAGCTTCGATCGGCCAATAAGAGCTACTGGAAGGTCCTCCAAAGCTATTCGGATGGGGAAGGTCCTCCAATAAGAGCTACTGGAAGGTCCTCCAAAGCTACTGGAAGGTCCTCCAAAGCTACTCGAGAGTTCCTGGATGGCTCCGGTGACATGAATGACCTGGAGCTCCTATGCTTCAGCAGTTGGACCACCAGATGAGGCCCATTCTCGGTCAAATCTGCACAGGACAAAAGCTGGGTCGAGGGCAAAATGCCTCGACACGTTAGCGGGAGGAATGGGCGAGGCGGAGCGGGGCTCTGCGGCGAGACGATGGCAGAGGAGAGCGTGAACCCTTTTCTTGGGCTACTCTCCCGTTGGGTTCAATCCATTCCCACTCATATTGCTAATAGTGGTACTGTCGTCAAATTCCTGACTAATATCTTCTCTCTATTTGGATTACTTAAGGTGGTCACTAGTGATGGTGGAACCCTCTTTCTGAATGCAATGGCAAAAAATCTACTCAAAAAGAATGGATTCGAATACCATGTCTCGACCACCTACCACCCACAAACCAATAGAATGGTCGAGCTATCAAACTGAGAAATTAAAACCATACTCCAGAAAATTTCCAATCCGATTGTAAAGACTGGTCCCAACACTTGCCATGCGCTCTCTTGGCCTACCATACAACCTTTTGCACACCTTTAGGAATGAGCCCGTACTGACTAGTCTATGAAAAATCATGTCATTTACCTGTTGAGATCCACCATACGATAATCTGGGCGATAAGGAATTGTCACTTGGATTATGATGAGGCTGGAAAAAGGAGATTACTAGATTTGATTGAATTAGAAGAGTTACATTCGCATGCCTATGATAACAACTTGATCTACAAGGAGAAAATCTAAATATGCCATGATGCCAATATTTCGAGGAAAAAAATTCAGGAGAATCAATATGGCTATTTGATGCGAAATTAAAATTATTTCCAGGAAAGCTGAGATCAAAATGGAAAGGATCATACATTGTAACCCAAGTTTTTGACAATGGTTCAATAGAAATATCTAACTCATACCCTAATGCTAATTTCACAGTCAATGGTCACAGATTGAAATCCGTTGTTGAACACTCTGGTCACATGCATGTTTGTGCAACATATCTTATACAGGAATAGTAAGTTGTACACTTCACCGAGCTGAGGTGTTAAACCATGCATTCTAGTGAGCCTCTCCTCACAGGTATCATTTCTTCTTATTTCTCACATGTTTATCATTATTGCATTGCTTTAGTTAAGTATGGGGATAGACGTCCCTACTGGAAACCACCAAAAAACACAAAAATATTTTTTCACATCACTCACCCAATTTGTTGGTCCCTTTATTAATTTTTTTTCATCATGAGGACATGATTTCTGATAAAGCATGGGGGTGTCTGCATATTTGTCAAAATTGCATACTATTCAAAAATTTCATATAAATCAAAACATCAAATAAAAAATTGCAAAGTTCTTCTCAATATATTTTTTAAAAAATATCAGCAAAATTATTTTCAAAAACCACCAAAAATGTCTTTCCTTCCCATTTTCACCCTATTTTTGAGAAATCAGCTCTTCATTGCATAGATCATAGATTGAAGCTGAGTTGATCCTAACCCACTTAATTCCATCACAATTTTATTAGGCATGAGTTTTTAAGCTTTCTTTATGTCCATATGGACTTTATTCTCTCGGTTCCACTAAATCTACTCGTGAATGAACTTCTGTATCTAACTACATCACCTAAGAAACTAGTAGCACTCTTAAACTCTTCATTGGATATTAAATAATTGCACATTCCACTTAGCTTGAGTGAGTTTATTTTAGAAGATATAGTTACAATTTATTTGAGGTGAGGAGTTGTCCTCTTGGTTGTGCCAATGCCTGAACCTTGTCTATGGTTAATGAAGGAACTTGAATAAGGAGAAACATAATCTCTTTAGTCTAAGTGTGGCAACAAATAAGCCAATATCATACCTCCGAAGTCAATATTAAGCCGATACTATCTTGGCAAATAAGCCAATATCATACCTCCGAAGTCAATATTAAGCTGATACTATCTTGATGCCAACCCCAAAGCAAAAATACCACAATAATGTATATCATAATACAAAGAGTGCCAAATACCAACCATCATGAAAAAATGTGCAAAGCAAAGCAGAGAAAAAAGATCCACCAAATAACCCTACTCCACTAATAGGCCATGGTAGCAGTCCAATGATGCTACCAAATTTCTTAAAAGAGGACCAAATAGGCCTACGATTAAGCTCTACAAAAGAAAAAGAATGAGAGTAATGGACCAAATCGGTTTACAAAAAATCACGAAATTAAGTCCCATTCTCCATGTGAACTACACCCTATTTTTTCTGCTGGCATACTTGGGTGAAAAGATACAATGCCTGAATTCAGGTAAGGGCTGGGACTATATGCATAGGAAATCATTCGGTACCTTGATAGATTGTGGTGTTGTCTCATTCTCTCGACTCGCGAAAGATAAAACATCACGAACATTGTTTATGTTCACTAAAGGTCAAATATAATACTTGTTGATTGGGGATAAGCTCACTTGATCGATTTTCTAAAACCACACAATTTTATCGGAAATGAAAGGCTGTCGAAACTGCAAACTCGAGTCAAGTGAATAATTTGAACAAGTCTTCAATCCACGGGTCGAGTCTACTGATGTTTGTTTATTTGTGTAGTTGGGAGCTGAAAACTCAAGACTTTATAGGAGTGTTGATTGTAAACCCTCACGTGGTCCATCATGATTATTTCCTCATCCTTCTTTATTATTTATCTATTTCATACTCGATACTAGCAAGATTTGAGCATGGGGGTGTGATGTTTACATTATATATTGGTATAATATTTTTAAATTATGTGAAGAACAACCTTATTGTTTGATGTATATACTTTAGTCTTGCATATTTTCCATGTTATTTATTCGATACACACATTGGAGAAAACCTTCTTAAATACACATAGTCAATAAAATCACCGCATAAATCAACAGATCATGGTTATATATCAGAGCAAAATCTTTTCAAAAATATTGATTTACATATTATTTAAGGATCAGATGGTGGGATGGTGTTTAATACTAAGATTTATAATCATCCTTATTAATCACCAAAATATAACTTAAATTATTATCTATATAAGCTAAAAAAACATATTTATGTTTATTATAGTAATGGGAGAAATAAATTCCATTCGAATTTTAAGTAATCAAAAGAGCGTCACATTGTCTCAAATCAAATCTCTATTTCTTTCAACATTTTTGTATTGAAAACGCAAGGATGAAGTTTGCAAATTCACCCCTCTCTTTCCCATGAGCATAGAGCCCCCACATACCCACTCAAACTGTTTCCCATGCCAGCATATAATACTCCATCCCTTTCCCATGCAAACCCTTCCCCATAATTCCAATACGTGCATTAACTTTTGTCTTTAAGTGTAGGTACAATATGCCACATATTGCAACTACAAAAAGGGAGGCTCCCGAACATGAATGGGGAGGAGGAAACCATCAAGCTCTCACGCCAATTCCATTTCTCCTTACGCAAGTCCCTTCACATGCACTCCCTCTCCCTCACGCCAATCTCGTTGTCTCCCTGATGTTCTCTCTCTTCGCGTGAGCTGCTCCTTCGCATAGCCAGCGGCAACCTCCTCGACGTCGGCCCTCGCGCACGTCCAGCCCCCACGCTCAACAACCTCTTCTCATGGGCTGCTCCTTCGCATGGCCATCGGCCAACCTCCTCGACACTGATCATCTTCCTTACGTACGTCCATCCACTCATGCATCCAACCTCCTCTAGTGTGTCGTCCTCCTCAACGTAACCAAGCCACACCCTCTACTCGTGCCACTACAAACCATCTCCACCATCGTTGAAATCGTCTCCATTTCGTATTTGGATAGAGAAGACTTCATTACCATCTTCATATACCTCTTGCATTTTTATTCCCTTAAGTCATTTTGTGTATGTTGAATTTAGAAGAAAACAATTCTCATGTTATTATCTCAACTTGCATTTTTATTAGATTAGTGTTTTGTTTAGGTTGAACTTAGAAGCATTTTTATTTTATAAGCTAGTCTCAACTCTAAGTTTTCTTTAATTATATGCATTGCAAGTTTATATTCTATTATATTCTTTAAAAAATTGCAAATGACTCTCATTTTTCCATATTAAACTGTGATAAACCCCCACTTCCTTACTTGGTTGCTACCCACATTTGCTTAATCTAAGTTCTAAGAAGTATTTTCACCATATATCACATTCTCTCATATTTTTTCTTTCATCACAATAGATAAAAAATTGAAGCAAGTTTGAAAGAAGAACAAAAATTGCGAGTTTGCTTAGTCCCTATGGATAGGAACCTCTACTTGCATTATACATCTTATGTGTTTTATTAAGCTTGTGGTTCTAGCTTTATTTGTTTGGTTATGGTTTTTCGTGGGATAATAACGATGTGGTAAAAGAAACTTCTTAAACTGCATTAAATCGCATCAATACATTCCATGGGAAGAATACACCAATGTACGTGAGCATTGTCAGAAATTAGAGTCTAGTGGGCATCATTCGAGGAAGTGCACGACTGCTAAGGTTTTACAAACGTTGCCTATGGTGGCCAACCTTGTTTAAGGATGCTACACACTATGTTCAAGGTTTTACTGATTGTCAGAAAATGAGAGGAATAGTTGGTTCCGAAGATACCATGCCCAGAGTTTAATTGACCAATTTTATCATGATGAATACGAGATTCAACACTGGTCCTCTTCATAGAAATATAATCGACGTGGTTATGTTTGAGAGTTATTTGGTCCTATTACAACTGGTGAATATTATTATTACCATTTACTGTTTCATCAGTCCATCCTCATACGTGCATTAGGACAACATTTCCTTATCATATTGTGACAGAAGACGGATGAATAGAAGATGTAATGACAACTTCTATCCTAGGTGTTTACCCATGGCAAAGATGTCAGGTTACGACCATTGCCATGGGTGTACAACCATTCTCCATTGGCTATAGAGTTTAAGCGAAGACTCGAGGGTCGTATCGACTTTCAATCTCAATCTATTCATTGTACTTATTACTTCTTCGAGATTCAGGTACTTATGTTCTGATTTGTTATTGTTTTCTTATACCCATTATTTACATAGTCGTCCACTTCGATTTGATTCATACCCAACGTCCACCTTCCATCAAAGATGCACACGAGAGGACTCCACCACCTTCTCGAATCATACACCACTCGATCAACTTAGACCCTTCTTCTTCATTGATGCCATAGAAAAACCCAATATGCCATCACCTTCTATGGCTTGATTGGCCCTCATTTCACCTCTATTATATGTAATTATGCCATGGCTCTTGCTTATAACATCTACATGTACACATTACTTCAATGGTCAAAGATTCAGGGATTGCTCCATTCTAGAGAGCTATCTTTGATCAAAAGGCATCGTTGCACTTGTATTGAGAGCCTCAGATGTTCTCCTGTCTTTTGTGATCTTCTCCAACCGACCACGAAGATCCTTCAACCTTTACAAAACCCAAATCATTATGGAGGAACTCCCATGACCTTACCGGAGACCCACCATCTCCGTCGAGTCGTGGAGCAATAGAGGACATGAGCAACCTACATGCATCATCAGATCACACCCAAATGATGATGGTCCAATGTTACAAGATTTACGTCAGCCTCTATCATAAGCTTGGCACCTTAGTGTAACCCAACCAAGCCCCGAAGATCCAGGTCTGCCCACATGGCTCGGACCACCTATGCCGGCCCGAACCTCATTTCAAGACTCATCTGCATGCCTCACTGAAGAACCACTAAAATCACCCTCTTAATTCAATTGGATAAACGTTTGAAAGATGTTTTGTTGCGGACAGGTAAATTCACGATTGATCAAAAACCACTTAATTAATGCATCGATTAAGGCAAGCGGTCAAATTATTTTTTACTTGGGTATGTCCAAGGTCGAACTCAGGAAGGCAACTGTCCCTTAGGTTGGTTTTTAATCAATCTCTAAGTAAGGTTTGCAAAGAGGTGTTTTTTATTTTTTTTACAATGAATAAATAAAATGCAATTTTGGTAGAGTTCAAGGGCTAAATTGCAAATTTCGATCAAATATCTTCCAAAAATTCTCAAACTCAGTAAGAATATTAAATATGATGAAATTAGACTACTGTAATTTTTTTTGGACTTTTTGGAAGCAATATGATTATTTAATGAATTTATGAATGCAGACTATGATATTTTCAATAATTAATTATTATAAATATTAAATCTACATATCATCCGGAATAAACTTATTTAAGATAAGACACTAGGTGATCTATCACATAAAAATCCTAGATCCTAAAAATATTTAATTTAATACCTATTATAAATGAGTTATTGAATAGCACAAAATGATTTTTCTTTAGAAAATTATGCATGCAAACACAATTCTTACTGGGCTCAATGTTACTACCAACTAATTCTACTATCCATAAATTTTTGGTGAGTTTTGGATCTATGATTAATTGCCTATGAATTTCGAAACACATATTGGGAAAAATACGCAAGATCCCACAAGAATAATAATAATAAACCATAGAGAACTAAATATAAGATAAACATGCCACAATGTAGAGAATTAGTTGTAGAACAAATTGTAATTTTTAAATAATAAAATGATGAGGACTGATTTTCCAAAATAAATAGAAAACACAGGGGTTTGTTTGTAGTTTAAAATAAAATAAGAGAAAGCAAATCAGGGATTTAAGATGCATTACCTTGCCAGGGGAGGGATCAAAAGCAAATTTATCAGAGGCACGTGTCGTGCATGTTCCCTCTAGGCGGTTGGGATTTTCCTTTATTAAGACAAAGCTACAGGGGCCTTCTTGAAAGTTCTCACCAGGCTCGCGTGATATGCACGTGCACTAGGATGGAAGGGCTTGTTGGTGAATACGAGGAGAGAGAGGGGGCCTCTGAATTTTTTCCACTCTCATGTGTTGCTCATGTGAGGGAGAGGAGAATTTCTTGTAATTGACATCTGGATGGAGCGATCAGTTGGTGGATTCGTATGTTGGCTCTAAGGTGGAGGCGCTGGTGGGGGTCGTCGTCGCAGGCAAGAGGGTATCCCATGTTTGGAGTCCGAGACGGTGGTGAGCGGGCGGTGGTGGCGAGGATGTCAAGCTAGTCTCGCATGGTGCAGGAGCGAGGGCACCTTGGCATGGTGGTGGAGGTGCTCAGAGGCTGCAGTCGTGTGGTAGAGGATGTCTCAGAGGTTGCAGCCATGTGGTGGAAGATGCCTCAGCTGAGGAAGGGGCGCTGCATCGCCGTGGGCAGTGGCATAGATGAGGGACATGCCTGCGTGTGGGAGGCTACTGCTTGAGGAGGAAAGGTCACCACTGCGAGCGACAGTTGTTGGAGGGTGGCTGGTCATCAGTGAGAGAGAACGACTGGAGTGCGCGGAAGTGGAAATGACGATGAAGGCGAGTTACTGGGGAAGTTGGTGAAGCGCGATAGTGAGAACAAAGGAATTTTATGAAAATAGGACAAGTGATTTGGGGGTGTGCAGATGACACCTGAGATAGAGGAGGACGGAGACTCGACTCCTCTCCATCGCCTCAAATCGTGCGGCGTACACGATAAAACTATGAAGGGGCTGTCACCCAAAGGGTTGTCACCACCCTTAGAGCTTCCCTTCTTCTTGGATATGGCGGATAGGGGAGATCGTTGGTTGGTGGCGACTTAAATAGGAGAAAGTTTGGTTGATGAGATAAGGGTGGTTTTCGTGGCGACCGTGAGGATAAGGGAGGGGCTGCTGGCCGGTGGTTGCTCGTATGGTCGGGTGCAAAGAAGGAGGCGGAAGTTCGGGGGTTGGCGGAGAAGACGAAGGGCGGGTTAGTGTGTCGTTTACTAGAGAGAAGGAGAGGTAGGCTTGATCTTCTTATTTTTTTATTATTTTATTATTTTTATTTTTTTTATAAAAATGAAATAAAGATGGAGTTTAAAATGAGTGACACGTGGCGGCTCCAGCAGCCCCCACGTGTCACTCTTAGAAAATTCAGAAAATTATATTCAAAGATTAATAGGAAAGAAATAACAAATGACCTCAGATTGAAATATGCTTAAATGAAACTTTCTCATCTCGATAAGATGTACAACTTTCATGAAGGAATCAAGAGCAAAAGAGGTCATTTATGCTAAATGATCTTTTTGGGGTACTCTATGTTCATAGAACACCGCTTTTTAGGAGGCTTTTTTTTAGTTTTTTTGTAATTTTTAATTAAATAAAAATAGATAAAAATAATGATAAAATCAAAGATAAATATTTACACAACAATCTATTTTTGTAAATTTTTAATAAATAGGAAAATAAGAATATAAAATAAATAATAAAATGAAGATATTTGTACATACTCTCAAGGGACACTCGGTCTCGGTCACTTTCTTAGATTTCAGTCTTATTTTGAATTTGGTATTTGTGGATTTTATTAAACATTTCATCAAAGAATATAGATGAATAATAAATAAGAGAAAAAGAGTTAATTATATACATAAAATAATAGGTCAAAATCAGATAAAACTCAAAAAAAGCAAAAGAGGCCCAAAACCCGACTTTCACATACGAGTTCCGAATTTTATAAAATTTGTCTTGTTTTGAAGGTCATTGAATATGTATTACTTTAAAAGTGATTAGGCCTAAATCGGGCATTGTATGAGGAAGATATGTGTGTTTTATTCTGTTAGTCTGAAATTTGGGTTTTGTCCCACATGCCCATAACTTTTTGTATTTTTTCCTTTAATCTTATTAGTAATATGTACACAATGGAGGTATCTTGGTGTCAATTAGAGTTAGCATGAATTAGTTAAAAATGCATGAAATTAGGTGCAATTGTGAAGTTGATTTTGAATGTAATTATGAATGCTAATTTATGATAATTAATTATAAGTGCGTGAAAGTTAGAAATGTAGAATAGATAATGAATGCAGCTGATTACTCGAGAACGAAGCTCTATTTTCAACTTTTAGTGTGATGAATCACCGATTCATCACTCACATGTAAGAGGCTTGGATATTTGTAGTTGAATGCCTCAATTTCTCCGGATTTGCAACCAAGTCCAAGTGCATGTGCTTCACGTTGATGAATCCCAGATTCATCTACATTATTTATTTTTATTATCTCTCTAGCTTAAGAAAACCAATAAAATTCTCTAACAACTAACACTAGTTAACTAACTATGTTGTGAATAATTATCTATAAATATTATATAATAATCATCATATTATTATACCTATATTTATATGATTATTATTTATTAAAAATCTAATAAAAATTTTATTAATATTGTACATAATTAATTTAACTTAATTTATAAAATAAAAATTAAAAATGAAGGAAACGAAATTAAAATAATTAATTTATTGCCTTAAATTACTTACAAAAATATTTATTACATATATATGACTTTATATCTCTTTGAGTTGTACATGAAAGTTGTAGAGCTCATTGAGGTCTACAATTTCATGTTCATCATTTTTCTTGATTCATTTACTAGCTATTTTATTTGTAATTATCTTTGTTTTCTATATTTTCTTCATTTCTGATTGGGCCACGCGGTGCCTTTAGATTGCATTTTGTGGCCCATTCCCTTTGAGACACCTCCTTCTGTCTTTCACCGTCGATTTGATATCTGATCACAATCGTTCTCTAGTGCCTTCATCTCGGCCTTGGAATCTAGATCGGATGACCAAATCACTTCCTTCAACCTCAAGACATCACTTCTGCAAAGCAACACGAATCACTAATATCTCGACTTCAACCTATTCTCCAACCATCTCCGATAACCTCTCACCCAACTTCCTCAACCATTCTCTAGCCCTAACTTCTCTCCCCTCCACGATAACTTCCATAGACTCTACAAATAACCTCTACAATCATTAGTGGTGGTTGAAACCATCATGAAACCACTTAAACCTCCTTCATCATCTCCTTCAAATGTACCACGACCAGGCAATTTTTCGCCCATCCGCTTTCACGTGAGCTTGCTATGAGCTCTTCTCTTACTTCTATGACAGATAGGATTAGTAGTTATGAGCAATGAAGGAGCAACCACCTTTGGTGAGATCCTCATCTTCCTCGATGAGTTTCAACTCCATATTGACATAAGATTCATACATGCAACCTTGGGTTCGTGAAGCGAAAAACGTAGCTTCGTGCGCCAAGTCTAGGTCCATCTCTCTTCTCTTCTTCCTCTATAAATCTTATTTTCTTTCCCGGTAAAACTCTTTTACCTTATTTTTTTCTATCTATTCATTAGTTTCTAAATGCACATACTAATATTTATTCCATAATCTGTTGTACTAGAAATCTTCAACGACCATCACCAATCCTTACGTTTCTTTATTTGTAACTAATCCACTTCTCCATTGTGTTAATCACTTCATTCATCTTCCTATTCTGCATGGAGAAGAAGATCCATTAAGGTTCAGATCATTTGCCCCCATAGAACCCTTCACTTCACTCCATCTTGTTGCAAATACCCTCGTGAATGCTTCAACTATATGACTAACCCTTGCCCGAGCCCCTCATTCATTCATAAATCGAAAAAGGTGGTGTGGCTCCAATCACAACTTTCTTCACCTGTAGAGCTGCATCAACAATATTCTACAGGGAACTCCTCCTCTTCTTTGGTTAACCATCTTTTTTACCGGAATTTCAATGAGGTTATCTGATTTCAGGTCCAATAGATAAGCTAGGGGTAGAAACAATTGCATTACCAGAGTTTCGATCGCCTGACACCATACGAGGAGGAGGGGGAAGAACACAAGTCACAGCTACCATTCGATCAAATCACCTCGATATGATCTGACGTCCTCAAACCTCTATGCAGGGTTGTCCGAAGCAATGCTTCAACTCGTAGCCTTGGAGTTACGGGGACATCATAAAAGCACAACATAACGCCACGTGGGTCCAGGCCCACTGAAGCTTTCGAGCCTCACACCAAACCTGATAAGCATGCACAAAACATGTGTTATTGGGTAATTTATAGAATAGTCCAATATTCTACATATAAGTCCCACCTGGTGAAATTTCATGTACATCCTATCAAGGTTAAATATTTGCATTTTAGTCTAATTTCGACTTATTTGTAATTAAATAAATTATGTTCTACTACATCTATGTCGATGTGTTGTATCCTTAATATCTTATGAACCAAATACCCAAATTTAATGAAATTTATGTCATCTGATATTCTGTGCTCTTTAATTTAGTGCATTTCGATTACTAATTTGATCTATAATTCATGCATTGGATTCTAGCGTAAATTTTTTGTCTATTCAACTTTGTTATTAATTCAATATTAAATTATATTGAGGTTGAGCCATCTCTATTAGATTGATTGTTCATTAATATATTAATTGGTTTCACAAGTAAATAAATTTGTTGATCAGGAGCATATTTGTGAATTGTGCATCAATTATGTGTTTGCATTGCATCATTATTTGTCATATAAAATAAATGCATAAAAATGTTTAACAATTGCATGCATTGTGTTTGTTGCATTTGGGCTTAGCCTAGATAACATACAAATATCCTTAGTAAATAATTAACTCCACAATTAAATTAAATAATGTACATGTCCATGTGTTCGACCATGGACTTACCTAGGTATAAATTTAAGCCAAGTCCTCTTCATAGAGATCTTTGACTTGGTTATGTTGATTGTTGATTGGTCCATGCTACAACAAGTGCATGTTATTTTAGCCAACTAATGACTCATCACATGTGCACCCCTTAGACCTACTACAGGAACGTCCCACCGATTATCAGTAATTGCGTAAATGCCTCGTGCATGGGGAAAGATGAACCCCAAATTTTTTGCTATTTGCATTCTAGTCCCTTTAGGGACCTATTTATGATGTTTTATGTTATTTTATTTTCGTTTTTATTACATTTATACCTTTGGCTTGTATGTTGAATATCTTGAGCAATATGACTCCCCTGGTGTAATTTTAATTTCATTTCAAAGATAGTTTAGTTCTATTCAACGTGGCATGATTTTATATCGCTTTCACTTAGTATAATTGTGTTAATTAATTAGATATATACAAACTTCTTCATTCAGCTTAATTTATGTGCCATTTATTTATGTTATTTTTTTCACAAATAAATTTTACATTGAAATTTATTGGTTATAATGCTTGAATAACTCATTTTGTTCAAAAGCATAAATTATGTAATTATGTACCTCACTTTGAGTAAATATATTATGTTCATTATGTAACTCACTTTGAGTAAATAAAATGCAAACTAAATTATGTAATTATGTTCATTAAAATGAATATAATGAGTAAATACATTATATTCATTATATTGATTATCTCACCAATTTCTTATGACATGATTGCATTGTTCACAAAAAATGGATTTATTTTTGTGAAATAAATTTGTAACAAAAGTTATTGCAAATATTTGGAGATATTCATGGAATACAATATTCCACGGATATAAGAAAGGGAAGCCACCTTTCACATGAAGATGGTGGACGGCCACAATTCCTTATGGAAATTGGTGGTCATCCACTCTCTTTCTGGAAGGAGGCTTGCCTCCTTCCTATTTCTTCAAGGCAAATTGATTTAACGAAAATCAATTTATAGTGATTATTGTTCAGTATAAATTACTTTAATTTAATTTATTGTTGTTGTGGTTTGAGCAACAAGATCATGGCCATTAAAAGAAACACAAAGCTTTGTGAGCCATTGGATTTGTGTTGTTGATGAGCCCAAAAACCCAAAGCAACTAAGGTATATAAATCAAGAAGCAGTCGTTGCGACCTCAGTCGCTCGGGTGGCTCAACGAGAAAAATATAGACCACCAAAACAAGGTAAAAATCAAACAAGCTGAAAGTAGCGGTCTCGCTATAGGATTAACCTGGTATAGATACCGGGGTCGAACACAAGGAGCACGTGATGGCCTTGCGGCCTACGAAGTAGTCTAAAATAAAAATAAAATAAAATAAAAGGCTTTTTGGTGGATTTTTAATCTTTTATATTTTTCTGGATTTTTAAATTAATTAAGAAAATAAGAAAACAAATACACAAGCAACTTAGATGAATTATTCAACTACTCAAAATACATCAAAAAATTCAAACAAAAATGTTTTTATGTTTTTTATATTTTTTATGTTTTTGATTAATTTTTGGTGTTTTTTTTAATTTTATGGAATTTTATAAAAATAAAATAAGATAAGAAAAGGGTGCTGTTGTCCAGTCAGACTTGGAAGGCCAAATTAAAATGCAAAATGGCCTATCAAGGTCTGAAGGTAATTTTCCTGTAGAGTAGAAAATGCAAGGAAAATTTAGGCACTGGAATTATTAAATTTTGATTTTTCAAGTATTTATTAGAATTTTTATAAGGTTTTCAATGTTTTTTAATTTTTATAGTTTTTATAAATCTAAAAATGACCAAAATTGGTCAGAAAATCAAATAAAGCAAAACAAACAATTCTATTTTTTTTTAATTTTTAGAGGTGTTTTAATTTTTTTGTGATTTTTATAACTAAACAGTAAGAAAAATGCTTGTTTTTGAATTTTTAAAAATAATAAAAAGTGTCAAAAATGTCTCCAAAAATTAGAAAAATTTTACACCATGACAGGAGCCATGTGTCCAATTTTCATCAAATTTGGAGTCGATTTGCTATTTTATTAAAAATAAAAACAAAGGCACAGTGCACAAGGACCTAACTGCAAATAAAATAAAGCCCTGGGCCCCTTGGATAACACGCAAGGAAAAATGAGGGGCCAAAGTGTAAAAGGTCCCCGAGGCCACGCATGATGCCCGTGACTCAGGCCTGGAGGGACTTTCTTGTCATTCCAATTAATAAAAATATAAACCAGAACACACGAAAAGCACAGGGCAGGAAATGCAATTACACCAAAAGCTCACGTGTCGATGCACGTGTCCATCATTCACAGGGGTATAAATGCAAACAAAGTAAACCACAGGGTCCTCTATGCAATATTCACAAAATAAAAGAATTACAAAGTGTATTTACAAGACTAGATAATAAATGCGAAAACTAAAGGGGCCTAAGAGAAATTACCCCTTATTTAAATGCCGAGGGTCGAATGAGCGCCACGTGGAGATCTGACGGTGGAGAAGGGGTGTCGCTCAACAAAGGAGTCCTCGATATAGATCGAACGGCTGGGAGTCCCCCACGTGGAAGATCGGGCGGCTGGGATGTGACGTGGGCGAACGAAGGGTCTCAATGCGAATCGAACGGGTGAGGCTCAACCATGTGGATGATCGAACGCCTCCTGCACGCTGTGGCTAAACCCCACCAATCTGACAGTCCTGGTCCTCCCTCTGAAGATCAACGGCTATTGCTGCTGTTCGAATGGACAGCTCGATGAAGATCTGGAGCTGAAGGGCTGGATCGGACATCTCTGGAGGGTGCACGAAGAACAAGTGGCCAGCGAACTTCGCCGGCCAGGTGGACGCACGGTGACCCTCCTCGCGGGCTGCTAAGGATCGAAGAAGATGCGCCTGGGCCTCCCGCGTCTAACGAGGCCCGCCGATGGTGCAACGGAGCTCCGGAGAGCTCAAGCGTCACCGACGGAGGTGGAGCTGCTGCTCCTAACTGTCTGAGCCCTCAGATGAACTTGGATGGACCTGCAAAGCAAAGTAACAATCTCCTGGGTCGAGGGCAAAGTGCCTCGTCCCGGTTAGCGGTGGTGAAGGTGATCTGTGCGTCAGGACGAAGGGGCTCCGGCGAAGCGACGGCGGTGGAGCCCCAATCCCAGTTCCGTGGCCACTGGGTTGAACAAAGGGATGGAGAAGGTGCACGAGGGAAAGGCGAAGGTGTGGGTCGACTCCGATGATCGAACGGGGGCCTAGGGTGGTCGGAAATGGGGCTCGTCGACGACGGGGCGAATTGGGCGAAAAGCTAAATTAAAGAAATAGAGCAAGAACTGGGACTACCTACTGGATGAGATCGACTGGGGAAGAGCTGGGGATGCTCCAGGTCCTAGCCTCGAGGGCCGTCGATGCCTGAGGCTCGAGCACCACCTCTTGGCAGCGCACGTCGGCGCAAAGTCGCCGGATCAATGGTCCGGTCGCTCCCTCTTCGCTGCGACATGGCCGAACGCAAGCTGTCACTCTCACAATGGCGATGGAGGTCCTGGGGTGGAGTGAAATGATCCAAAGATGCGAGAAAATGGAGGCGGAGCTTGGACTATATACGAGTGCAGGTCCGAGAAGAGGAGGTCGGGCAGGGTTCCACGAAGCGTGAATCCCAACGCGGATGAACGGGCGTGGATCTCGGATGCACGAGGAAGAAGGAGAGCCCGTGATTTGCGGATATGGGTGTCGGATCGAGTGTAGAGAATGTCGAGAAATCGGTTCGCGAGCTCGGATCCGGGGCTCAGTGGTCCAGGGGGGGGGGGAGTTGACGAGGGGGTCAACGTCCCCCGTGGACCAGTCAGAATAGGCCACATCAGAATTGCTTAGAAATTCAAAATAAAATAATAAATGGCCGAATTATTAAAAAATCAAAACATGAGAAATGTTTGTTTTATTTTTTTCTATTTTTTGTGATTTTTAATTAATTTTTTGAAATAAAAATAAGGTATTTACATTATAGTGCTATATATAGGTATATACACAATATGGATTTGTATTTTTTATTTTTAATTAATTATTTTTGTACATTTTTATTCTCATTTTATATTTTATTTATTTATAGCATAAAATTAGGAATATTTTTATGTTTTTATTTTATTTTTATTATTTATATATAAGGGTAAAATAAATAGCTATATACAAGTATATACATGGTATATGTACAATGTTCTTTTTGGTTTTTAATTTTGTTCTTTTTATTTAATTTTTGTTTTTATGGTTTTTATTTTATTTATTTACAACATGAAATATAGAATATATACAAATTTTTAGGGATTTTAATTTCTTTATTTACAAGGTAAAATAAATAAAAGTGTGGTCTTATGTACATGGTGAATATGTACAAGGAAAGTTATTTTTATTTTTCTTTTTAATATTTCTATTTTTATTTTGATTTTGTATTTACAAATATGTACAAATATATACAAGCCCATTTTATTTTGTTTTTAGAGGAAAATAATTTTATTTTATTTACAAGGATATTTACACACATGAGCTCCCTATCTCTCTCTACCTTGGCTTTTATGCGGTCAGGCCCATGCTGAGCCCTCCCTTGGGATTAGGTTGCTCAATATTTATTCTAAATATTTCCCTCTTCTTCTTTTAATTCTTTATTCTTTTATTTTTGCACAAAAACATGCTAATTATTAAACTTTATACAATGCATGCTTTTTGGTAATTATTTGTATTTACAAGTATCTACATGCATTTGCAAAGGTTTTTATAGCTAAAATATAAGAATAAAGAGTGATGAATGAGTATTCATCAGTTGTCCATGGATTGAGATCCATGGATCCCAAAGTACTATACAAGAAGAGGTACCCCTTGCTCTTCAAAGTTACACAACTATTGCAAGGCCCTCTACTCTCTCTCTCTCTCTCTCTACACCCCAACCCTCTCTCCCTCACTCATTGTGGTCGTCCACCATGGAGCCCTAGTGAGAGTCGTCACTGTCGAGGCATCATCGTCATGTTGCCAGATTGCTTGTGTGTGGATCTCTATCTCCTTCAGTGCGCCTCACTCATGAATAACATGTTGCATATCATGTGACGAGATTAGGCGATTTGCCGCTTGGATCATCAACAAGGATTGCGAGGAGTACGCATTTAATAAGCGTGCTCGTAAGCATCTCTCATGTCATATTGGACTTGAGACAGGAGGTCTCTTCATTTAGAGACTCGATCGCAACCACGCTTCAAGAGGTAGACCTAATACTTGTTTGCGGTTTAGATTAAATGATCCAACAAGTGTTCTTGGATCATGTGGTTTCATCGGATAAAATATTTTTAACCGCTGCCCCAACAAGCTAGTGCGACTAGTCGCTCACGATCGCATTCGATGCGATCCTCATGCTTTTTTAGTGTGCTTAAGGTTCTTACCATATCCTTCATTTAACTGATTCATTTGATTGATTGTTGGTACTTGCTGATTGAATCGGGGTTTCGTGAGTGGTCGCCTCAGCGACATGTTATCTTTACTTTCATTGAGTGAGTATTATTTTAGACCCTCGCCAAAGTCCTCTTCATCAACTATAGGTTGGGAAATTTCAAATCTCCATGGGATCAATCGTTCATTGTGTTTGCATCACATCTACCTTGAAGATGACGTCAAACCATCTTGTGAATTTCAGTGCAGATTGATCACTAACCTCATGCAGGCTATTAAAAAATAAATTACCAAATGGTTTTCTGTTGGCCTCATATATCCCATACCTGAGTTAGAGCGGGTGAGTCCCCTACATGTAGTTCTGAAGAAATCATGGATCACCATTGTGATGAATGACAAAGGAGAGGAGATCCCAATCAGAGTTCCAATTTATTGACGCATCTGTGTGGATTACTGGCACATAAATCTAGTGACAAAGAAATATTATTTTCCACCCCATCATCGACCATATAATCGATAGATTAGTAGTGAAGGAGTACTTCTATTTCTTAGATGGACACTCTGAAGGATATGGTTAGATCTTTAAGAGCATCACAGAAGCGTGAGGATCACATGGTATGCGATCGGGAGCGATTGGTCGCACTAGTTGCTCGATGCAGCGGAAATTAAAAAAAAAATAATGTGACGAAACCACATGATCCAAGAACACTTCTCGGATCATTTCATCTAAACCACACAGAAGTAATAGGATTACCTATTGAAGCGTGGTTGCGATCAAGTCTCTAAATGAAGAGTCCTCCTGTCTCAAGTCCAATCCGACAGAGGAGATGCTTGCGAGCGTGTTGATGAAACACATGCTTCTCACAATCCATGTTGACGATCCAAGCGGTGGATCTCCTGATCTCGACACATGAGATCCGACCTCTTCTTCATGAGCGAGGTGCACTAAAGGAGATGGAGATCCATGAGCAAATGATCATGCAGCACAACGACGATGTTGCGGCGATGAAGAACCTCTCTAGGGCATCCATGGTGGACGGCACAAGAGAGAGAAGAAGAGAGGGCGTGTAGTGAGAAATAGAGAGAGAGAGAGAGCCTGATGTTCTCATTGTGTAAAGAAGAGCAAAGGGGTGCCCTTCTATTTATAACATTTTGGGATCCATGGTTCTCAATCCGTGGGCAACACAAATCCAATGGCTCTCATTGTTTGTTTTCCTTTCAATGGCTAAGATTTTTGTTGGTAAAAAACCAACAACAATTAATTTAATAAAAATCAAATATATATTAAATAGTGTTTGATTTATATCAAATCAATCTCCATTGGAGAAATAGGAAGGAGGCAAGCCTCCTTCCAAGAAAAGAGTGGATGGCCACCACATTCCATGTAGGAAATTGAGACTTGTATAGTGACTTGGATGTTGAGATCATATCTCAAATCCAGATCGCGAGCCTCCCATAGATGCTTGATCAAATCAAGACCGCAAATCTAATCTTCTCATTGCATCTGAATCACATTCAGATCAATTTCCAACATTTGGACCAAGATCAGTTCACTTCTCTACTGAGAGGAGTACCTAAAATCCAGACCTGTTTCATCAATCCCCAGGAATGGAAGCGTCATGGTTATACAATCGTTTATGATCACATCACCCTCCGGTATTCCCAATACTTGTACATCCTGCATACTGGAAAACTCAGAATAAACCTGAAATATTAGATCAACTTTATATTGTCTACATCATGGTTTTATCAGTAAGTTTCTCATTCGATCATTGGGAGTCGGTATCGATCATATACTTTCGAAAAGCATATATCATACCTAGGTCTTGATCATATACTTTCCAAAAGTATATAGCAAACCTGCAAATTCAGTCAAGCTTCCAAAGCGAGACGACCGTGCACGGAATTTGATTCTTCCCAATATCTCATGAGTGAGCTCATGTCTTCCGGTTCAGTAACTGAACCTGTGAGATTCCTTTGAGAGACCGTATTACTCGTATGCCCTTACATGCACACTAGCGCGCCGGTGTATAGACCTTGATTAGGTCATCAACCTATTTCTCTGTCAAATGTACATACTCAGACATATAGTAACACATATGTCTCCGGTCAGAGGATGTGTGCCTATATCATGACAGCATATGATATTGCACTTTGGTTATCTCAATCTCGTTAAGTCAACTCTTTTGACCTAACTAATCTAACACCTCCGAATCTCTATTCCTATGTAGAGGACCTGCATCAAGAGGTCGGTTAGATATCAGCCTAAATGAGAAAAGGATTGACATCTCCTACTCAAGCTGGAGATCATCTCTCAATAATCATTTGATGGTGCCCGATGAGTCCTCAATCTAACTCTTTAGATATTCATCCAAGCACCAACCTCTATGATTCAATTATTGAATCAACAGCTGTATGATCACTAAGATGGCCATGTTACATAACCCTAATTATACTAAGGGACCTATTATGCAAATTATTTATTCTTTATTTCAGATCAGGGAATGATATTTGCAATAACATTTATTGCATAATTGCTCGTCGTGGGCACCCATGTCCAACATACTAATCAAGTTGTTATTGCTCCTGTAGATCAAGATGAGACCACCTTCACCTGTCCATTTAGGACAAATGTCTTCCACAGAATGCCTTTTGGATTATGGAATGCTCCGGTAACATTTCAGAGGTGCATGTTGGCAATATTTAAAGATATGGTTAGTAGTTTTCTTGAGGTTTTCATGGATGACTTCTCGGTCTATGGAGACAGTTTTGATCAGTGCCTTAGATATCTAAACCGAGTTTTAAAGGGATATTGGGAAGTGTTGGAAATGCGATCCCACGACGAGCCATTATGCAATAAATGTTATTGCACATATCATTCCCTGATCTGAAATGAAGAATGAATAATTTGTATAATAGGTCCCTTAGTACAATTAGGGTTATGTACCATGGCCATCTTAATAATCATATAGCTGTTGATTCAACTATTGAATCATAGAGGCTGGTGCTTGGATGAATATCTAAAGAGTTAGATTGAGGACACATCAAGCACCGTCAAATGATTGTTAAGAGATGATCTCCAGCCTGAGTGGGAGATGGCAATCCTTATCTCTAAAGGCTGATATCTGACCGACATCTTGATGCAGGTCCTCTGCATATGAATAGAGATTCGGAGGTGTCAAATTAGTTAGGTCAAAGAGTTTACTAACGAGATCGAGATAACCAAAGTCCTATATCGTATGCTGTCACGATATAGGCACGCATCCTCTGACCGGAGATAGATGTGTTACTATATGTCTGAGTATGTACATTTGGCAGACCAATAGGTTGATGACCTAACCAAGGTCTATACACCGGTGCGCTGGTGTACATATAAGGACATATGAGTAATACGATCTCTCAAAGGGATCACACAGGTTCAGTTACTGAACTGGAAGACATGAGCTCACTCATGAGATATTGGGATGAATCAAATTCCATGCGCATGGTCGTCTCGCTTTGGAATCTTGACTGAATTTGTAGGTTTGATATATACTTTGGGAATGTATATGATCAAGACCTAGGTATGATATATGCTTTTTGGAAAGTATATGATCGATATCGACTCCCAATTATCGAATGAGAAACTTACTGATAAAACCATGAAGTAGACAGTGTAATGTATATCTAATACTCCGGGTTTATTCTGAGTCTTCCAGTATGTAGGATGTACAGGTATTGGGAATACCTGAGGGTGATGTGATCATAAACGATTGTATAACCATGACGCTTCCATTCCTAGGGAGTGATGAAATGGGTCTGGATTTTAGTGACTCCTCTCAATAGAGAAGTAATCTGATCTTAGTCCAAATGTTGGACATTGATCTGAATGTGATTCAGATACAGTGAGAAGATTAGATTTGCGGTCTTGATTTAATCAAGCATCTATGGGAGGCCCACGATCTGGATTTGAGATACGATCTCAATATCCATGTCACTATACATGGAACAATACAATCGCCTCGTCCTTATCTCCAAGTATCTGCGGAGAGATCGCATTATTCTTGAAGTGTTCGAGAATAATTCCATAAGATCTAAGCAATGAAAAAATGATGATTAAATGTGATTTAGTCATATTGATGTGTGAAGAAATTATCCAATGTAATTAGATGTGATTTAATTATTATGGATAAGAATAATGTGGATAGAAATATCTAATTATTCATAATATATTATAAATATGATTTATAATGTATTAGAGAGAGCTAATTATAATTTATATGTGTTGATTAATTAATATGTGTATTGGATACACAATGTGTAATTAATTGACAATGTAAATTATATGTTGTTTTGGGTTGTGAATATGATTCGCAATTTTTCAATGGCAAGATTGTAATATTCTCAAATATAATTGTGAATTATTTTTGAAGAATAAAACCCAGCAAAAGTTGTTGGAAATAAATAAAGAGATTTCCATGGAGATATGCAATCTCATGACATGTCATGAGATTGCTCTCCTCATGGAAAGCTTGGGGGCACCCAATTCCAAATAGGAATGGGTGGCCGTCCATATGGAATGTACATGGAGATGTAATCTCCATGTATATTCTCTCCTTATTTATTTGGTGTAATTTTGGATTAATTTGTATTTGATTTTGTCAAATATATTTTGATCTAAATTTGTTGGTTTTACCAACAACAATCTTAGCCATTGGATTGACATAAATCAATCTCATCCATTGATTTTGTATGTCACATGGATTGAGATCCATGGATCCCAAAACTCTATAAATAGAGAGGCTTACCATGCTCTCTAAGGGACATGAATTATTGGAGCTCTCTCTTTCTTCATACACGACAACCCTCTCTCCCTCTAATATTGGTGGCCGTCCACCATACCCTAGAGGAGAGAATCGTCGACGCTCTCGCCACCGCGCCGCCGCTTCGACGTTCTTCGGTTCTCTGTCTTCTTGGAGTGCTGCACTCACGAAGGAGACGTTCGATCTCATGCGACGAGATCAGGAGCAACTACGCTTGGATCAACTTCTTGGATTGCGAGGACAACGCGGTTCATCCCCGCGCTCGCAAGCGGTCTCACCGACGATCGGACTTGAGACAGGAGGTCTCTTCTCTTAGAGACTTGATCAACCACTCTTCAACAAGTATTGCATTATACTTGTTGTGGTTATAGATGGAACGATCTGAGAATGGTTCTCGGATCATGTGGTTTTATCGAATAAAATTTTTTAAATTCCGCTGCACCGAACAACTAGTACGACTAGTCGTTCTTCGTCGTATCCGATACGACGAACACGCTTCCGTGATGTGCTTGAGGATAAATTCCATATCCTTCAAGTGGTTTAGGTCGCTGGTTTCAAATATGATTCGCAAACCGAGGATGACTTGGGTTCGTTAAGGTCGCGAAAGTTTTGTCTCATTTGATTTCGCAGATCTGTTTAGTAAATAATTTCGATCATGTTTAAAATGTTTAAGCACAAACTATTTAAATGGATTTTGTTCCCCTTTAAATAAGGAAACCATAGGATCTGAGTTTGCGTAAATTGGATTTCGTATGCTCGAGATATGGTTGTTTTAATGAACATGTATGCACTGTTGTGGGAACTGTAGATCTTAACATGATTAAAGAGTTAATTACTGTTTAGATCCGCCTCGAAATGCATGAAACATCACTTGGTTTCTATTCTAAATCAAGTTAGCAATCTTAGAAAATTAAGTTTGACTAATTCGGATTTAAATTGATTGAGATATGTTAATTTTAGTGAGTAGGGATCACTGCTGAAATTACAGTCATAATCTAGAACCAAGTGATTGTCAATTAGTGAAATTAATTGTTAATTTCGTGAAATAATCATGAAAAATATTTATGAAATATTAGAAGATGATTATTTACATAATAGACTTGTCCTCAACCAATTAATTGATTAGATTTGATCTAAATCTTAATTGGTAACACAATCATCAAACTTGATGCTTGAATAGTGATTGTCATTTAATCAATTAGTGAAATTAAATTGTTTAATTTCCTAGAATAATTGTGCATAAATATTTGTGAAATATTTGATGATAATTATTCCCTTAAATGTCATTGCCTTAACCAATAATTGATTAAATGTGATCTAGATCACTAATTGGTTACATGATCTACATGATCAACATTCCAACAAACATGTTGCTAGAATAGGACATGGGATTTGTTTAGCAAATCTCATTATAATGTTAATCAAAAATTGTTTTGATTATTATTATATAGTATAATTTCGGTTGAAGAATCGATGATCATCTCAAGTACAAAGTGATTTATTTTGCATTATCCTTTCCCGAGGTGGATATGGTGTCTAGTCGGAGAGCATTGGGGTTGCGGGTTGCAACGTATGTGGTCCGTCCCACTCTCGTCGGTACTGGACATGACAGCGGGAAGGGTTAGTATAATGCTTAATAAATCATGATGTATTTCTAATTATTAAAATTCGAAATAATACATATTTGAGATAATATCATAATTCAAGTAACAATAAAATGTTTGTTGGATATTAATTGGATCATTAATTTAATGTGATTAGATTGATTGGAGTCCAATTAAAATTAAAACACTCTATTATTAATAGAGATGTTATTTCCCTTGGAAGAATTAATCATAATGAATATGATTCATAGTGATTAATTAGAATTTGAATGTGATACGGAGGATCACATAAGTGACATCCATGGTCTCCCGTCAAGGCGAAGGGTTCCGTCGGCAGGGATTGTATATGGGAGACGCATGTTCGAAGTGACAGCTCCTGTATGCAAGTGCATCTGGATCGGGCTCTTTGCTTCTCGAAAGAGTAAGGTCGTATGCGTAGTGACCCCAATATCGGATCCTCATATTATTGGGGCGATATTGGATTGCGCATAGCGAGTACTATTCTTGTTGACAGTTGGTTCAGTTAATGACGGGTCAACATCGCCTTAGGGGTGGTTGGCCCGGGTGTTAAAGATCGAATTGGGAAATGCATGTTGGTCTTACAAGGCGGAATGTATTCCCACTTCTTTTTATCCGAGTTGCAGATTCTCATATTATTGGGATGTAACAAAGATAAGGAAGGAGATCCCAGATCTTGCAGAGATATAATGGTAAGTATATCTCTTACATTGAAAGTGATTAAGGGAATAAACTTTCAGTGTTGACAAGGTAAGACAATTTTGATATAAAATTCCTAAATCAAAGTAAAATGTGAATATATATATATATATATATATAAATTTATGCAAATTTCTTATTTCAGATAATTCTTCATTAAACCCACTCAATGTTATACTCAATAATAACCAGTAAAATATCATGGATTGGATTCATGATCCAGATATTAACTTGCAGTTGGACACATAATGTGTGTGGCTGCAATGTGTAAGTTTCCTCATAATATTGAGGAATGACAATTAAATAGATAATAGGACTACAACCCTAGGGTTTGTATGTCTCTATAGTCTTGATCTCTCATCGGATGTACTTTGGAAGTGACATGTCGATGATGATCGCAATTGTCAAATAATCCTTATAAAATTAATGAAGATATCCTGGCATACATATGTGCTCTTGACATTTATCATGAATGAGATGGTTTGCTGCATCATGGCGGCTCTATAAGAGATGATGTATTCAAATTGTTTGAGTACCTATCCGAACCTATGTTTTAAGAGTTTAGATGGATGTAGATGATGAGTGTCATCATTCTACTATCTATACTCTAGTCATTCATGAAGCTTCATAATATTCATATTGTATGAATTTAATGAAGCATGTATAGATGTTGAAATGCTCTTACATTGAATTCTTTTGAATTTAATATAAGAGATCCTTAGTCTTAAGCAATGGTTGCTCATAGATAAAGGGAGCGCAGTGGAAGCATGGGTTGGACCCAAGTAAGAAGTGTAGTCAAAGAATTGACTGTACCTCTGTGACTTCCATATGACATCCAAAGAGTTGGATGAATGCCAACACTGCAATAAATTGATGTGTTGATAGTACGACTATCAAGTCTGTCTAGAATCCTTAGAGTAGGACTCGGATGGAGCATCAGAATAATCAACATAAATCATTGATATTGGCTTACTTATTGAATAAGATAAAGTCTAATAATTGTATCTCAATCTTCTAACAAAACTTGCATTGGGTTGCATATGTTATAGAAGACTGGAAAAAATTTGATCTTAAGGTTTATAGTTATCCAGATGGACATTGATGCAATTGTTGCAACAATTTCCATTGGATCACTAGACTTCATAATTTCAGTGGGAGAGCCCTTAGACTTAGAGAATGACTCTATGACCTAGACATTAGAATACACTCATTGTTTGTTTCTAAATGTTGGAAATAAACATGAATTCTGGAATAAACCTATCATAAAGAGTTATGATGAAGATATTTCCGAAAGTAATCTAAAATCTAGTGGACTCCACTAAATTAGAAAATTAATGAATGGTTCATTAACATTTCTAAATGCTGAAATTGAACCTTAAGATAAATAGGAGGATGAAGATCTTTTAACAATGATCGAGCATCAAGCCTTGGACATTTGTCTATTGATTTGATCAATAGACTAGTAAGAGATGAAACTTTAGAATGTCTAAAATTTCAAAACTTACATACTTATGAATATTGTATTCAAAGAAAAATGTCCAATACACCCTTCTTTGGGGAAGGTGTAAGATGTCAAGGTATTCAGGATCTCATACATATTGATGTATGAGGATCATCTATATCATAGTAAACATTATGGATATGTGATATCTGTTGATGATTATGTATGATATAAGATTTCTTCCCTTTAGAAACCTTTGAAATGTTCAAAGATTTCATAATTTTGGTTTGGAACCAAAGTCTGATGGAAGATGGAAATGAATTTGGTCTAATCTAGGTAATCAGTACATGTTAGATGAATTCATAATATACCTTATGGAGAAAGGAATATCATTTTTATCTCACTCCTCCTAATGAACCTAAACTCAATAGAGTTGTAGGGAGATACAATTGGATTATGTGTGACATGATTCGATCAATGATGAATTTTTAGCATAAATTCCTCTTAGTATCCAGGTATATATGTAGTAGAGACTACATATAATTCCATGCAAGTAAGTTGGAATTGAGCACTCGAGAGTGCTGCTTCATTAGGAAAATAAAGGATGGTATTGGATACCTACTTTATGACCTTGAGATTCTTAAAATATCTCATCTCTGAGAATGTGATTCTTAAAGGTTGAGACTCTTGAGAATCAAGATGAAAATGAAGTGTATGACTCATTTAATCTTGAGAAGATAATGAGGCTCCTGAAATAGGAAACTAAAAGGACAATTAAAGATGAAACACTAACACCTCTTCAAATGAGTTTGAGGATGGATTCCATGTATCAGAGAAATCTGACAATGATCGAACTTCATGTGATGAAGCTTCTGAAGATCATAACATGGATAGATGGATGTTAGCAATAAAAGTCTAATGTAGACTTCATATACAAGTGTTGTATATGGACCCTCGAGGATCCACCTATATGGGTAAGACCTGTAAAGGTGTAAATGGATCCTCAAGAGAAAGGGAACCTGATGAGAAGGTAGAGATCTTCAAAGCACGGTTCGTAGCCATGAGCTACACACTGGAAGAGAAGACATTTATTGCAATGAGACTTGATCTTCGGTGACCATACATAAAACCATCAAAATATTGCTAACCTTAGCTACACAACTTGACTATTGCATCCTCAAGATGTAAGTCAATATTGCATTCCTCTACGAATACCTCTTTGAGGATATTCACATGAAGTAGCTCCAGGGCTTCATGGTTGAGGAAAGCAAGGTGTGCAAGCTAAGGAGTCTATCTATGGACTCAAATAAGCTTGTTGAAGTTGAACCATAAGATTTGATGGAATTATAATTGTTATGATTTCAGATAGAATCTTGATGAGCCATGTGAAGCTTAGTGGGAGTGCCTTTGTGTTCATCATGCTAAATGTAGATGATATCCTAATCATTTAAAATGATATAAGGATAATAATAAGTGTTTTATAGACTGGCTATTCCATATCTTGAAATATGATTTCAAAGATACCTCGTAGATCTTAGTTCTGAAGCTGTTAAGGAGCAAAGAGAAGAGGGTTTTGGGACTGTCACATTAATAGTACATCTTGGACATATTCTATTTTATGGAAAATTCCAAGAAAGGCTTCCATCCCTTAAGATATGGTACTGACCTATCTAAGGGGACAACACCTCAAAGAGATGAGGAAGTGAATGCTAGAACTACTTACCCTTGGGCATCAAGTTCTGAGAAGCCGTGTGTGTACTAGATGTGTACAAAAGCCAGATAGCTGCCATGCAGTGGGAGTAGTAAACTGTTACTAATCCTACTATGGAAATAAAACACTTGGTTGCAGTAATAACAAAATCTTCATAGATGAAAAGATTTTTTGTGATAGTGATCTCAAAGTCTTATCTTCAAAGCTTAAGACTTTATAGATAGAGATCTAAGAGGTCTTAACTGTAGATACCTTAAGAGATAGTGATCTCCAGGAATAAGGGTATTCTGATAAGGATTATGAAAATGTTGGTTATGATAATTGTTAAGCTGTAGTGTCAAGGACACTATAGTTTTTAACAAGATTGAGTATTGATTGCATAAGATGCAACTTTTGCATTAGATGCGGGCACTTTTACTGGGGATATGCAAGTGTCGTAAAAGGACTTGGCGTAGTCTCGCGGGAACAGAGTGAATGATCAGCTTACCTAGCTATTTTCTAAATACCCTATGATTGTCACATGAGTACGGGTTTAAATGATTAGCCCATTAATGGCTCTTTGGGCTAGTGGGAGATTGTTGGAAATGCGAGCCCACGACGAGCCATTATGCAATAAATGTTATTGCACATATCATTCCCTGATCTGAAATGAAGAATAATTCATTTGCATAATAGGTCCCTTAGTACAATTAGGGTTATGTACCATGGCTATCTTAATGATCATACAGTTGTTGAATCAATTATTGAATGATAGAGGCTGGTGCTTGGATGAATAGCTAAAGATTAGATTGAGGACTCATCAAGCACCGTCAAATGACTGCTAAGAGATGATCTCCAGCCTCAGTGGGAGATGGCAATCCTTATCTCTAAAGGCTGATATCTGACCGAACTCTTGATGCAGGTCCTCTGCATAGGAATAGAGATTCGAAGGTGTCAGATTAGTTAGGTCAAAGAGTTGACTAACAAGTTCGAGATAACCAAAGTCCTATATCCTATGCTGTCACGATATAGGCACGCATCCTTTGACCAGAGACAGATGTGTTACTATATGTCTAAGTATGTACATTTGGCAGACCAATAGGTTGATGACCTAACCAAGGTCTATACACCGGCGCGCTGGTGTACATATAAGAGCATATGAGTAATACGATCTCTCAAAGGGATCATACAGGTTCAGTTACTTAACTGGAAGACATGAGCTCACTCATGAGATATTAGGAAGAATCAAATTCCATGCGCATGGTCGTCTCGCTTTGGAAGCTTGACTGAATTTGTAGGTTTGATATATACTTTTGGAAAGTATATGATCAAGTCCAAGGTATGATATATGCTTTTTGGAAAGTATATGATCGATACCGACTCCCAATGATCGAATGAGAAAGTTACTGATAAAACCATGAAGTAGACAGTGTAAAGTTGATCTAATACTTCGGGTTTATTCTGAGTCTTCTAGTATGCAGGATGTACATGTATTGGGAATACCTGAGGGTGATGTGATCATAAACGATTGTATAACCATGACGCTTCCATTCCTAGGGAGTGATGAAATGGGTCTGGATTTTAGTGACTCCTCTCAGTAGAGAAGTAATCTGTTCTTAGTCCAAATGTTGGACATTGATTTGAATGTGATTCAGATGCAATGAGAAGATTAGATTTGCGGTCTTGATTTAATCAAGCATCTATGGGAGGCCCACGATCTGGATTTGAGATACGATCTCAATATCCATGTCACTATACGTGGAACAATACAATCGCCCTGTCCTTATCTCCAAGTATCTGCGGAGAGATCGCATTATTCTTGAAGTGTTCGAGAATAATTCCGTAAGATCTAAGCAATGAAGAAATGATGATTAAATGTGATTTAATCATATTGATGTATGAATAAATTATCCAATGTAATTAAATGTGATTTAATTATTATGGATAAGAATAATGTGGATAGAAATATCCAATTATTCATAATATATTATAAATATGATTTATAATGTATTAGAGAGAGCTAATTATAATTTATATGTGTTGATTAATTATTATGTGTATTGGATACACATTGTGTAATTAATTGACAATGTAAATTATGTGTTGTTTTGGGTTGTGAATATGATTCACAATTTTTCAATGGCAAGATTGCAATATTCTCAAATATAATTGTGAATTATTTTTGAAGAATAAAACCCAACAAAAGTTGTTGGAAATAAATAAAGAGATTTCCATGGAGATATGCAATCTCATGACATGTCTTGAGATTGCTCTCCTCATGGAAAGCTTGGGCAGCACCCAATTCCAAATAGGAATGGGTGGCTGTCCATATGGAATGTACATGGAGATGTAATCTCCATGTATATTCTCTCCTTATTTATTTGGTGTAATTTTGGATTAATTTGTATTTGATTTTGTCAAACAAATTTTGATCTAAATTTGTTGGTTTTACCAACAACAGTCTTAGCCATTGGATTGACATAAATCAATCTCATCCATTGATTTTGTATGTCACATGGATTGAGATCCATGGATCCCAATACTCTATAAATAGAGAGGCATACCATGCTCTCTAAGGGACATGAATTATTGGAGCTCTCTCTCTCTTTCTTCATACACGACATCCCTCTCTCCCTCTAATATTGGTGGTCGTCCACCATACCCTAGAGGAGAGAATCGTCGACGCTCTCGCCACCGCGCCGCCACTTCGACGTTCTTCAGTTCTCCGTCTTCTTGGAGTGCTGCACTCATGAAGGAGACGTTCGATCTCGTGCGACGAGATCAGGAGCAACTATGCTTGGATCAACTTCTTGGATTGCGAGGACAATGTGGTTCATCCCCGCGCTCACAAGCGGTCTCACCGACGATCGGACTTGAGACAGGAGGTCTCTTCTCTTAGAGACTTGATCAACCACGCTTCAAAAGGTATTGCATTATACTTGTTGTGGTTATAGATGAAACGATCTGAGAATGGTTCTTGGATCATGTGGTTTCATCGAATAAAATTTTTTAAATTCCGCTGCACTGAACGACTAATACGACTAGTCGTTCTTCGTCGTCTCTGATATGACGATCACGCTTCCGTGATGCGCTTGAGGATAAATTCCATATTCTTCAGGAAGTAAACCTCGTGCTTTCATGGGAGAAGAGTCACTTCATGACGACTGAATGAATTGTATTAGGGCATGTCATATCTAAACATGGCATGGAGGTTGATCCTCCAAAGGTGAATGTCATTTTCCAAGCTTGATCCACCTACAAATTTGAAGCAAGTCCGGTCATTACTTGGGAATGTGGGATTTTATTGAAGATTCATCAAAGACTCCATCAAAATTTCCTGACCACTGACTGAGCTTCTTGGCAAGGAGATAGATTTTATTACGACAGGGTTCTCCAATAATTTAGTCAGTTGAAAGATCTAATCACTTAGGACATTATCTTACACCAGCTGGATTAGTCTCTACTATTTAAGATCATGACTGATGCTTCTGATTATTCCATTGGAGCGGTTTTGAGATAGAGGAGAGTTGGTTACCATTTGTTATTCACAATGCTAGCAGAACATTATACGAAGCACATAAGAACTATACCATCACCAAGAAAGAGTTGATAGTAGTTGTTTTCACTCTGGAGCAGTTCAGTTCACAATTGCTTAGATCCAAAGTCATTGTTTACACCGATCTGCCATCAAGTACTTGCAAAGTTAGAAAGATGTTAAATTGAGACTAATCAAATGGATCCTTGTACTCCAGGAGTTCGACCATGAAATTAGAGATAAGCCTAGAATTAAAAATGTGGTGACAGATCATCTTTTACCAAAACCAGATACTCCTGAGCCAGACCTAATACCCATTTTTGAGACTTTCCCAAACGAGTCAACCATGTTACTCACATTGCTCCCCTACTTCACCGATATTGTGAATTGTATTGTTTCCAAGAAAACTCCGCAAGATTGACCCAAGCTGAAAGGTGACAAGTTCTTATCAGATATCCATTCTACTAGTGGGAGGATCTTTATCTATTTTGTGAGCAGGCATATTGCTTCAGAAGAAGGTGCATTCCTCAGGAGGAATATCATAGCGTCCTCAAGCATTGCCACAATTTTGAATCAGGGGTGATATCATTCAGGGAAAAGAATGATAGCTAAGGTACTTCACTGCGACCTCTAGTGGTTGACTCTTTTTAAAGATTCTTAAGACCATGTGAAATGTTGTTGATTGCTAGATGATGGACAAAACTATTGGAATGAGAGACACAATATCCTTGAAATACATATAGATATGAGACATATTTGATGCATGGGGAATCGACTTCGTGTGCCCTTTTCCTAACGACTATGGCTTTGAATATATTTTGTTTGTTGTTGGTTATGTCAGTCGTTGGGTGGAGGCTATCCCAAATAGATTCACTGACAGTTGCATTGCCTGCCAATCTCTGAAAGAAAATTTCATTAGAAGGTTCAGGATTCCTAAAATTCTAATATCCGATGGTGGCAGCCATTTTATCAACAAAGAAGTGAACAAGATGAACATCGTGTTTCTTCTCCAACCACCCACAATCCAATGGCCTGATTAAATGTTCAAAAAGGCATATTAAGACTCTTCTTCAGAAGCTTGTATAACTTGATGTCTCCCTACCGCCTAGTCTATGGAAAGCCATGCCATATGCTAGTTGAATTAATTCAAAATCTTTATAGGCAATCAATGTTTGTAACTAGGATTCCAAGAAGACTAGTAAGAACAAGAAAGATGATCTGAATCAATTGCTTGAATTAAGAGACTATGCATATGACAATAGTCTTATATACTAGGAGAAAGTTAAGAAATGTCATGATAAGCATATCCACCAAAAGACTTTCGAGCATTGTCAGAAGGTTTGGTTATTTGATGCAAAGTTGAAACTTTTCTCAGGGAAGTTAAAAAAGCAAATTGACATGGATGATCATAGTCAAACATGCATGCAATTATGGTAGTGTTATGATATTTGGTTTGTCACCTAACACATAACCTTTTATGATTAATTGATAGTTGTTGAAGTCGTACTTAGAGTATGAAACATTCCTGTCGATTGTTGATTCATTACATGTAGTGTTTCAAGAAGAATTTGAAGCTTCTAAATAAGCAAAGTCAGATAAGGATCACAAAAATATCTTTGATTAATTCATCTTTTACTTTTCATTCTTCCAATTTTTCACTCATCCCTTTCATCATTGCTATACTTAAGATATGTTATATCTTAAGTGTAGGGGGTGAATATATGTGGTTGTTCATTCTTTGATCCCTCGCATGTCTCCTCAACTCTTGATATTCTATATATACTTAGAGATACTTTACACTAAGTATAGAGGAAGACATCATCACCCTCGACCCTCCTTGTTTTGTACACAATCTACTATACTTGGGATTACTTGATCATACGAATAGGAGGGAAAGTTGACTTCTCATTCTATTATTTTTTTATTTGGTTGGTGCAGTATAAGCTCTTCAATATTTAGTATGAGTTATGTCTTCTATGGCTAAAGTACACACAATGTATATATGCACCCTATATTTAGCTCAAGTTATATCTTCCTTTTCCTCTCCGATCTATGAGGACATAACTCCTGCTAAGTTTAGGAGGGTTGTATACACGTTGTATATACTTTAGCCATAACTCGTACATTTGTATTTTTAAATAATATGGTTAATATACTATATCTGTTAGTGTATGAAATTAATCAACTGTAAAGAATGCACCAATATAAACTTGTATATGTTGATTAATAAATCATGTTCAAAATATTTTGAAAATGGTTGGAAAATCTTTTGAAAACTATTTTGGAATTTTTTTAAATGTTTTCAAACCTTTATAAAAATGTCTGTAAAAATTTCTTTCTTTGTTTGAATAAAATGTTTTCAAAATTCAATTTGCAAATGATTTGGAAAATGGTTGCAAAAATATCTTGAAGAATCTATACATAATTTTGAAGAATCTTCGCAGAAGATTTCAAATTTTATAAATATTTGTAAAATTATTTGTCAAAATTATTTGAAAAATAATGTTTTCAAAAATGGTTGTAAAAATGTTTTCAAACAATTTTTTGAATCCTATACATAATTATTTACAATCCAATACATAAACATATGTAATATCCACTAACATTACTTGCGTAAATCCATTGTATAAATCATACATTTAATTCTTGTAAATATTGATGCACTTCCATGTAAATATTTACGCATATTTATTTTACTATCTTCTATAAAAAAAAGACCCATGAAACTTCAAATTTTTTAAAACACGTAAAAATCTGCAAAATGTTTTCAGAAATTGCATTAAACTTTGCAAAAAAAATAAAAAATCCACAAAAAATTCAAAATCCGAAAATGGTTTCATAGATTTTCTTGCATTATGCATAGCATTTTCATTTTTTTGGATTGGTAATGGCAATTGTATTGGTCTAAGTCAAATCTTAAGATCGGAGCTTGGTTGGACCTTAATCCACGTAATCACAAGAACCTTATAGGAACTGAAATTGAGGTTCTTCAAGTCTACTAGACTTAAATCTTTAAGACCATAAGACTAGGTTTAATGTTATCTTGACTGCCTAAGTAGAATATTTCAAAACACACACATGGCTCGTGTCGACAGTGACCTAATTTGGATATATACACCAAACACTTGGCTCAAATCAATTGAAGTGGTAGAGGCTTGGATTTGCCGGCATGAGATACAAGCAAATGGAAACATACAAAGTCACAAATATGTCGCCATTGTGTCCCAACCCAATCCAAGAGGCATGAGGTCTAACAACATGATGTTGTGGGTTGCAATGAAGCTTCAAAAGAGGAGTAGACTACTAACTCAAGAGGAAAAACTCCATGTGTAAATGTTGTTATACATGTACTTTCAAATAAATCAAAAAACCAAAAACTCCAAAAAGAATAGATAGGTAAAACTCAAAGAAAAATCAATTCCCTTTGGAGTACCTATATTTAAACTCAATAAGCAAGGCTTATGATTCCAAGGCCATGATTATATGGTGCATCCAGCTTGATGTCCTGGCTATACTAGTGAAGCATCCTTGGATGTGTGACTACAGTAGTTTCCATCCATTATTTTCTCCTCATGCTCTTCCTGAGCAGGTTGCATTTGAACTTAGAAGGGAATACCCCACTTCTCAAGGAAAGAGCTGTTGGATTGGGGAATTAGGGTCACCATGTCAAGAGAGGACTTGAGAGTTTTATACCCATCACTTGCATTTTACAAGAGACATTCATAGTAATAAGGGATTGCATATGATATAGATTTGTTCTGACCAAGAGGTTGAGAGGACTTGAGAGTTTTTATAGTTCTTAGAGACTATTTTGTTTCAAGTTCGCTTCTCAGTGAGGTTCGGACCAACTAAAACTTTCAAAGGTCTGACTAAGCTCCAAACTTTTATTTTATGAAGACATGCTTAAAAGTCAAAATGAATCCAATTTATTTCTTATTCTTTTCTTTATTTTCTTTTTCTGCACTTATAGGCATAAGTCTTTGCTAAGGATTAGCAAAGGCAAGTATATGGGGTGATGAATCTCCATTTCATCACCTTTATTGTTTCATTTTAGCCTTAAATCCCTATCCAAATGCATGTATTATCATTTATTTATGAAAATAAACACTCAATAATTCACATTAAATACTATACAATATAGGGTATAAATACTATTTCTAACTTCAAAATAAAAGAATAAAGGAGAAGAAAAAAGAATGAAGTGTCAAAGACACTGAGTGACCTTGGTCTCTGAGACCCAGACATTGACAAGTCTGAAATCTCCCTCAGTTAATTGTAGAGAATTATTAAATTAATCATGCAAAAATAATGACATGTTGTTTCGTTGTAGGTGGGTAATCGGAATCAATCAAGAAACAATCACTAAAAAAATTAATCCAATTAATTCGAGTGTTTTTATGTTTATTTTACTTGGACAAGTCTCAAGGTTAAACTCATGGGGGCAAAGGAACAACCTAGGCAATGTTTATTAAATTTCATGTGCGGATTTTGAGGTAGTTATTTTTTTGCATTTTAAATGCATTTTTGAATGTTCATGCAAATGTGGCCAATTTTAGGAAATGAATGTAATTTTCAATCAAACATTATCCAAACATTACGAAACTTGGTCGACATGTGAATAATAGTAAAATATACGCATTGTAATTTTTTTGGAATTTTTGGATGCACGATGAACATTTAATGAATTTATGAATTCAAACAACGAAATTTTAAATAATTAATTATAATAAAAAAAACTAAATCTAATTCTTTTCAAAAAATACAATTATCTAACATGTATCTCTAGGTGAGCTACCTCAAAAAATCCTAAACCCTAAAAATTTTAAATTTAGTACCTCTTAAAAATTAATTAATGAAATGTAAAAAATTAATTTTGTCAAGCAAAATATGCTTTAAAATGCAATTCTTGTTTGAGCATGATGTAACTCTCAAATAGTTCTACGGTCATTGAATTTTTCGTAATTTTTGGATCGATGGTTAATTTAATGTGGATTCTTAAGCACCGAATAGGAAAATTAGCAATGTTTTATAAAATATTAATTTTTAATTAACCATAGATAATAATAATTTTGAAGCATCAGGAAATAAGTAGAGAATTAATTGAAGTACACCATATAATTTTTTAATTAATAAAATGATGCAATAAATAAGTTCAAAATAATAGGGAAACACAGGGGTTTGATTGCAATTATAAGAATTAAGAAAATAGATATAACTGTAAAGGAACGGATCAAAGAATAATTATCGGGACCATGGTGGGTTACTACAAAATTGTCAAACAGTTACGTGCTTGGCACATGACCTCTGGGTTGGCAAAGCTTTGCTGGAAATAATGGAAACTATGAAGGTTTCTTCTTAAATAACCTACCCGCGTAGATGGGATAACGTGAGGGAGAGGCATTCATTCCAGGCCTTCTCTCAACGCACGTGTGACGGACATGGTAAGGCCCTCAGGCTCCGTACCTAGTGGCTCGCAGGAGTGGCTGGAGGTAAACGGGAAGATGGGAGGCAAAGGCTGGTCTTCTGCATGAGGCAAAGGGTGGATGACCCTAACGTCGAAGGCTAGAATCGTTGGGCAGAGTCGATAGCTGCAAGAGGAAGTGTTGGTGGAGAGGGATTAGGTGAGGCCTCCAGCCCGGTCTATGAATGTGGCTCTTGGATCTGGCCATGAGGTGTCGAGGAGAGGTTGTGGATAGGCACGGTGGTCAAAGGAACGAAGGTGGTGGAGTTGTTGATGGTTGAGCACGGCTGGAGGAGGAGCTTCCTGGAGGTGATGGGGGAATCGCGGCGTACTGAAAGAAGTGGAGGCTAAAGGAGGTTATTGAATCATCGGCTCAACGATCAAAGTTCGAGCGAGGAAGTTGGGAACGGATGCATGGTGGCTTGAACTACTACGATCGAAGAAGGTCGGATCTCACCGCATGCCTCGGAGCACACCGGAGCTGTCATCTTCGGTGTGGTGGAGTTCCATCGAACTATTGTGTGTCAATGGATTGAAGGTGGTGGAGGCCGAAGGAGGCTGTTGCGTCGTCGGCTCAACGTCCAAAGTCGGAGCGAGGCAGTCAAGAACGGAGGCATGGTGGCTCAAACTGTTGTAGTCAAAGAAGGTCGGATCTCACCGCAGACCTAGGAGCACAATGAAGATGTCACCTCCAGTGTGGTGGAGTTTCTTCGACCTGATGTGTATCGGAGGATGATATTCAATGGGGGCAATGGTGTGATTTTATAGCAGATGGCACGGCTACTCGGAGATGAAAGGATGAAGGGGTTCTCTATTGTCTGGGGATGTGGATCGGGGATGGAATTTGATTGGGATTTGAAGGGGATCTCCTGGGATTTGACTAGGGCGTGGGTGGTGTATAGAAAGAGTGTAATCATAGAGGAGATACGAGCTTTCGGACAGACAACTATAGATGGAATGTTGAAGGCGGTGGTAGCAAAGAATCGCGGGATGCCAGCGCGTCGAATGAGAAAGTGGGGAAGAAAATGGGCGCATGTGCGTAGGAGGCACGTGCTCTGCACGTGCGACCCTTTTTTATATTTTATATTTTTATTATTGTTTTTATTTGTTTTGTTTTAAAATTTTCAAAAATAAATGAAATATATAAATTCTAAAAAATAGGTGACACGTGACGACTCCTGGAGCCACCATGTGTCGGCCCAATAAAATTCAGAAAATCAAATACAAATAAAATTCTGGAATAAATACCAAATGACCTCGGATAGAAAATTTTTCTTCATGAAAGCTACTCATCTTGATGAGATCTTAAAACTTTCAAGAAGAAACCAAAACCAAAATCGATCATTTGCATGAAGTGAATTTTTTTCGGTATTCTATGTACATAGATTACCTTGATTTTTGAGTTTTAATTTTTTTATTATTTTTAATTAAGATAAAAATCCAAAAAATATGATAAAATCAAATGTAGATATTTACACAATAATCTATTTTCCTGGATTTTTATTTACTAAGAAAATGAACAAATAAAATAAAAAATGAAAAGAGGACTTCTATACAAATAGTGAGTGAAGACTCAGACTCAGATAGTTTCTTTTATTTCAAGCTCATTTTCGATTTGGAATTTTGTGCATTTAAAAAACTTTCATTAAAGAAAATACATGAAAAAAATGAAATCAAGATAGTTAAATATGTACTTAAAATAATAGATCAAAATCATGTAAAACATACAATGTACAAACGTGGCCCAAAACCCAACTTTTACATATGAGCTCTGATTCACTTCTATTGTATCTTGTTTCAGAGATAATTGAATGTTCACTACCTCAAAAGTAAGTAGGATCAAATCAGACTTTGTGTGAGGAAAATATCAGTGCTGTCATTTGGAAATCATGGAATTAGGGTTTGAGTTTCTAGCCCACTTATTTATGTAAGTGTCTTTTTGCATTTTTTTCATTTATTCTTGTTAGTAATATGTAAGCAATTGAGTTAGCTTCAGGTCATTTGAAGTGAGCAAGAATTAGTTAAAAAATGAGAAACTTAGCTTATTTTACAAGTCAATTCGGCTGGGTTTTTTGGTGGCTTCTTATATTATGTAATTATGAATGATGAAATGCAATTATTATTTATATATGCATGAATGATAATTGTGCAATATAAGGTTTTGGGGATTTGAGATTAATTAGTGTCTTTTAAAGTGATGAATCTGAGATTCATCAGTCATCATGATGACTTGGTCGACAAGGAACAAAGTATGGGTAGATATGTGACTAATTGTATAGAGAATACACTCAAAAACTCTAATTTGATTTAACAATAATAGACCTTTTGGAACTTATTTTATTCTTAATTATTTATTCCTCATATCAATAAACTTTGAACATGATACTTGTACATAAAATACAAAGAAAAATATAAAATTTACTTCATTCAAAAATAATGCACAAGGTGCTCGGGACACACAAAATAAAAAGCCACAAACAAAACTTTCCAAACATGTATCTTCTCCATACAAGATCAAAATTCACCAAACTCTCCTTTACTGTTCATAAAATAAAATAATCTATTTAATTAAGGTGTTTTCATTCAATTTAGAGATAAGATGCAAAAGTTAGGATTTGGGTCTTCATTGTGCAATATACATGTATATTATATTCAATATATTTATTCTTTATATTTTCACTTTGTTTTATTTTTATTATTTTATAAATATTATTTGAACGCATGTACATAATTATAATAAAATAAGACATCAAAAATAAAATAAAAATAAATCATTTATTTCGGTATATAGGTAAAGTACACTATATTATACATAATTGTTTCTTGTGTGTGAAGGGTGTTAGCTCTTCCCATTTGAAATGCCAAAGTATCACACAATCTCCTCCAATAACTCATCCTCGGGGAGTTAGGTATTCCTTTCTATGTTCAAAGACTAGCTAGTATAGTTAAGTATCCTATTTGAATCTTGGCAAGTGTACCCAAGTTTTCGCTATGCAGGCATTGGACCATTGCAGTCAAGAAATTAGAACTTTGATGTTTTTTCTCTGCATTTATTTTGGGTTTTTCTCCCTTTTTTTTGCTCATTTTATTCAAGGTATTCCTTTTTTTGTTTGGTACAAACGTAAACAACCATGTGAATTTGTTGCATTGCCCCCAGCTCGACTGAAAGACTAGGACTAGTAGAAGATCCCACATTCGAAGCTTTATCTCAACATGTTACTTCATTCTTTAGATGTCCATGATACTAAAGAAAAAGAAACACAATCTTCGAACAACCCATCTTAGTTGAGCTAAGTGTGTATTGCTAGATTACAGATTAGTTCCCTATCCAATAGTCTACTCAGAACAAGGCAATCAACTCAGACACTAAGAGTTAAACACTAGACATTGTCATGTAGGAACTTGGAGAAATAAGTCTATGACATGAAGATTCTAAAATCCTACTTCTTAGTGAAGCTGCTCTGAATATCAAGTGGATTACGTCGAGTTAAGTTCACTCTCAGATTTTACTCACGACTTAGTTCAAAACCTAATGACTTTTTACTCTGTGCATATACATGATATGCTAATGAAAGCAAATGCATGAAATGAAGTTTTTTCTTTCATTCTTTTTTGAATTAATGACAAGCAATTTTTGTTCAAAATTTTCTTTGTTATACACCCAATTTTAGATAAACTTATAAGACAAGTATTATTTATAAAAATGATGACAATAACTTTACAACAGGAGCCCTCATTTTACGCATTATACAGTTGATATACATTATACACATTACACAATTTTTACATTTACAAATTTTACAAGATTTATACAAATTTTACCTGTATAAAAAAATGTTTATTTACAAGTATTACAAGGTCTATACAGAATTATGTGTATTTTACAATTTAGACATATTTTACAACCTTCTTACAAATTTTACACATGTTACCCATTTCCCATATTTATTGAATATTATATACAGATAAATACATGAAAGTACGAGCTATGAGTAAAGTAGATATGTATTATATACACACCTTCCTTATATTAAGTGTGTACTATGTCCTTAGAGCATAAAAAGAAAGGAAGAGACATAGCTCATGCTAAGCATAAGAGAGTCAAAAGAATTGAGGTATAGAAGTCGACCCGCTCAATATACTTACTCTTTGGTCAACCTAAGCGTAGAAGAGAGCAAAAATACGGCAGTGGAGGTTTAGAGAAGAAGGAATGGATGAATATATATGGTTCGCATCGGTCCCTCTTGTACTTAAACTCTTGTTAGTGTAAGTATGGAAGTGTGGGAATTGGAGTTCAATGAGATCTGGAGAATGTACGAAGGAAAAAAAAGAAAGAGAAACACGATATACTCACCCCTATACTCGGCGTGAAGTTCCAGCCTTGTCACACTATGCCTGCTTGCATGCAGATAGGGGCAGGTCTTTGAATCCGTCAACTTGGGATAGGTGCGAAGAAAGGCAGGGCGCAAGTATCATAGGCGGCACATTAAACATGGAAGACGCATCTGGCTTTGAGTCAACTTCCCTATTGGCCACGTAACCTTTGTTATTTGCTTGAAAGTCATACTTAAAATGAACCAGATTAATTGGACTTGGTTTTGGGTCCTTCACCATATGAGTGAGAAAATCAGGGTTTGGATTCACTTGCATGTTTCAGGTAGGAGTAAAATCCTATCTTCTAATTCTCCTTCTCCCCATCCAAGATGACTGACTGGGGGATATCTACTCCCGATTCACCAACCTCTCTTTAATCCGCTCACGAAGTTTTGTATTCATCGGACCAAGCGTAACTTGGGCCAACTCAAGCTCATGACCCTCTTGAGTTCGAGATCCATCAATCCTAGGGTGGTATCCCTTCAACCAACTCTTTTCTCTCATCTTATCTCACCGAGGAAGACCATCGCCTCGGTGAGAATGTCTTGATTGATATGTCCTCTAACCTAGACCATTTTCCATTCCCAGGGAAAGAGGACAAGATGCCACCTAAGAGACCCCGGATGAAGAGGATCAAAAAGATGACCCGATACAACAAATCCTTGCTCGCCTCGCCACAACCGAACAACAGAATGCAGATTTGGTGGCAAGGATGGAATAGGTCATTGCGGCAGGAGGAATTGATCGACCCATGGTAGACGCACACAACCCAGCATCAAATGAGATGAATAGTTGGTTGGTACTCATAGTTCCCCCTGAAACGTTTGAGCTGAAGCCCCACTTTCTAAGCTTGCTGCCGAAGTTCAATGGAAATGCAAACAAAGAACCATATGCCTTCCTTAGAGACTCCGAGCTAGTTTGCAACAACCTTAGTCACCCCAAGGTTGGGCAAGACTACATCAGGCTTAGGGCCACCCCGTCTGCTTTAGGAGATAAGGCCGCTCATTGGTTGAAAAATCTCGGGGTGAGATGTACGACCTGGATGCAGTTCAAGGATTTATTCTTGAAGAAGTTCTACCCACTCAGTAGAACTAATCAGATGAGAACTAAGATCGCATGTTTTTCCCAAGGACCTAATGAACCATTCCATGAAGCCTGGGATAGATTTAATGACTTAATTTAGAAGTGCCCTTGCCATGGCATTTCAAAAGCGATCTTAGTCCAGACCTTGTTCTGTGGCATGACCCCAGAGATGCAGGGGTTAGTAAGTGTCGTCTGTAGAGGAAGCTATCTGAACAAAAATGAAGATGTTGTATGGAAGATCTTGGAGCAGATGGCGGAAACAGACAGGTCTCAAGCCACTAAGGCCTACCAGTTGTCTCTCTCGTTCCTATCCAACGAGACAACTAGAAGGACTGTAGCGGATTTGACAGAGGACCTCATCCTCAGCATGGGGATGATAGTTGACAAGTTAACCTTGGTCGAGTAGATTTACAAGAGGGCCACTGACCTTGAGGCACTCTCGCGATTGCTGAAACAAGTGGAGGAATAATTGAGAGGGTAGCCAAGATACGGCTACCAACCCCTTCTGCACCACATGTACCTGTACACCGAGTTCATCTTGTACAGGAACATACACTGGGGCCTCAGAGTGGCTGTGTAGAGGAGCAGACATACACTTAGCAGGAGAAGTACACACCCCCACAAGCGGAGATAGGATACGAGGAGCATCCGCAAGTGTTCGAGATCAACATGTTGTGGTACAACCATGACCCCGTCGGCAGACAGTCGGGGATAGGGAACGGTCAACCACACCGACCATTCCTAGCTTACCAGGAAAATAGCTCTGTCCCTGCACTGTGCTTTGTACAGTCCCAGTTCGGACAAGGGTACTAGCCTCAGCAGCACCAGCAACAGCGCACTTTCCACTCGGGCCAGCATGGTCCTCGACTACCATCCCATCATCAGCAATACCGGCATAGCCAGCAAGGCCAATACAGGTACTCATCCTCGAGTCAGCACCAACAAGCCCAGTCCACAAGTGAATTGGAGTCTTCAGCTTGGTGATCCAGACCCTGATTGATAGGGTCCAACATAGTCAGAATGAATGCCTGGATATGAGAACCGATTTGAATCGTGTCTCCCAAACCCAGGAAGAGCATATGGCGCCAAAGACCCCAATTCCCGCCCAGTTTCACGCCAACCCAAATATCTTAGATCAAGGCCAGAACAAGCCACGAGATCAGGTATACTATTTAGATAACTCTTTATCTGAACATGAGATCCTTTTGTATGATAATGTCAATCATATGTTCCTCAGGAGCGGAAGGACCATGATTGTACCTAATCGGGCATGGGCATCAGAGGAAGATGCTGCCAGGTCTCTACCTGAAGAGAACTTGAAGGCAGAGGAGCAGCAGCATCACCACCAATAGTAGAAGAAGAGGACATCTAAATCCTCCAAGAAGCAGGAGAACCGCACAAGCAGTGAGTCTGGTGAGATCAATGAAGAGACCGCACCTCCATCTGAGGAGGATGTCCCAACAGCCGTGGAAGATGTGTCACTGATTTTTCAGCAGAAATTTCCGTTTAGTCAGAATCAGAGTCAATCTAAGTGTCAGAGTCATGTACAGAGCTCAGTTCCAAATTTCAATAAAAATGTTTAAGTTTCAGAATCTGAGTTAGCATCAATAATACCTCCCCCCCAAGCTCTTATGGGTGGAAAGAAGAAAACATGAAAAATACAAAAAGATGACCATGAGATGGCAAAGTTTTGCAATAAATACGTCAAGGTCACAATCCCTTTTGACAAGTATGTAGAGATGAGACCTGCATTCCAGAAGTACCTTAAGGTGAGATGCACACCTACTAGGGTGAGCAGGAAGACCAAAAGTCGTCATGAGAAACACGTTCTGTTAGTAGCCACTACTTGCGTAATAAAGAATGTGTGTTCGAGGAAACGAAGAGACATGGGTGCACATTATGTGGTGAGTCATGTCGATGACACTGCATTTGCATGCACTCTCCTTGAAAATGGACTCTCAATTAACTTGATGCCTACAACCCTGTATGAGTGGCTTAATCTCGGACTTCTTAGGAAATCTGGGGCTTTACTTCAGTTTGCAGATAAATCAACAAAGAGGTCCCAGGGAGAATTGAGGAACGTTGTCATCAAAGTCAAGGGTCAGGAGTACATGGTGAACTTTACAGTCCTTGATATGGAGATCCCTCATAATTGATAAGATTCCCATATCATATTAGGAAGGCCCTTCCTCAGAACAATAGAGGCCTTGTTTGATTACAAGATTGGGAAAATCCAGTTCCAAACTCCAAGCAGTGATAAGGAACTTGAGATGAAGCGGACCAGATGGCAGAGGTCGGATTCAGAATCTAGCACCGAGTACTCTTCCTCCGAAGCAGATTGTATTCATGGAGTCACCGTTGGGCCATGGAGATAGAACCCAGCTAGCACCGATGAGTCCCTCTCCTCCGGAGAAGATCTTGTGCATGAGTCAGTTTGCGAGATCCTTAGAAATGAGTAAAAGGCAAAATGTGCATCCCCCTACATCTTTGATGACTTAGAGGCCCAACTGGGCTTGTTAGTCCTTCCCTCTTTAGGACAATCAAAAGATGATAATGATGTATCGGTTGTGGCTTTTGCCAATTACTTGAAACATTTGACGATCTGACTCCAGAGCCGAACGAGTTGGTGGCAACAATTTCAAGGACAGATCCAACCACTACCAGCACCAAGCCATATTCGATTGAGCCAGACATCCTTGATTATCACACCTTACCTGAGCTCAAACCTTTACCAACAATGCTTAAGTATGCCTTCCTTGCGGTACAAGAGAAGAAGTATCCTGTCATCATCAGCTCACGATTGACCGAAGAGCAGGAATCTCGCTTGCTAAAAATCCTAGAGAAAAACCGCAAGGTGATAGGCTGGAGCATCTCCGATCTCCACGAGATAAATCCCGCTCTGTGTATGCACCATATCTACTTGGAGAATGAGGCTAAACCCTCTCGTGAATTCCAACGTCGGTTTAATCCAAATTTACGAGAGGTAGTAAAGAAGGAGATAGAGAAATGGTGCGACATGGGTATTATTTATCCTATCTCTGACTCCAAATGGGTGGCTCCAATCCATGTTGTCCTGAAAAAGTTGGGAATTCAGACGACAACCAAAGAAGACGGAGAGGAGATTCTAACACGAGAGCCCACGTTGTGGCGCATCTGTGTGGATTATAGACGCCTGAATGCCGCGACGAAGAATGATCATTTTCCCCTACCATTCATTGATCAGATCTTAGATAGATTAGCAGGGAAAGAATTCTTCTACTTTTTAGATGGGTTCTCGAGCTACAATCGAGTAGCCATAGCTCCTGGGGACCAGGAGAAAACACGTTTACATTCCACTTTGGTACTTATGCCTTTAGGCATATGCCCTTTGGGTTATGCAATGATGCTAGTACTTTTCAAAGGTGCATGATTGTTGTATTCACCGAAATGGTCGGCGAAGTCCTAGAAGTCTTCATGGATGACTTCTCGGTCCACGGCAATTCCTTCGATTCCTGTCTTACGAATCTGGACGGAGTCCTCAAGTGATGTTTTGAGGTTAATCTGGTGCGCTCCTAGGAGAAAATTCACTTCATGGTGAAGGAGGGCATTGTGTTGGGGCATGTCATCTCCAAAAGAGGAATGGAGGTTGACCCTACCAAAGTGGACGGTATCAGACGACTCCAGCCACCAACCAACATGAAACAATTGTTGTCTTTACTAAGGCATGTTGGATTTTATCGAAGATTTATCCATGATTTCTCTAAGCTTGCCCGACCGCTAACTGAGCTTTCATTGTTGATCACATATATCTTGAAGCCTTTAAGAAACTACAACGAATGATCATGGACGCCCCTATCCTACAAGCCCCAGATTGGTCTCTGCCTTTGAGATCATGACAGATGCCTCAAACTTTATTATTGGGGTTGTTTTAGGACAGAGGAGAGATGGCGTTCCATTCGCCATACACTACGCAAGCAAAGTGCTTCATACTACTCAGTGTAACAATATAATTACGGAAAAGGAGATGCTTGCGGTAGTGTTTGCCTTGGATAAATTCATGTCTCACTTAATCAGATCCAAGGTAGTTGTGTTCATTGACCACATAATGCTACGATACTTAATGGAAAAGAAGGATGCGAAGGCGCGTCTTCTTTGGTGGCATCTGCTTATCCAGGAGGTTGATTTGGATATTCGTGATAAACCTGGAAAGAAGAACATAGTAGCCGATCAACTCTCCTGTCTCGAGGATCTTAATGCTTATGATGATACATCGATTCAAGAGTCCTTTCCTGATGAGTTAATTTGTTTGTCGACTCACTCCCATGGTATGCCAATAGTGACCTATCTTGTTTCCAATAAAGTTCCCAAAGATTGGCCCAAGAGCCACATAGACCGACTGAAGTTAGATTCAAGACATTATCACTAGGAGTATCCAATCCTTTTATTTGAAGGACCGGATTGCCTCTGAAGATGATGTATTCCTCTGGAGGAATATCAGAGTGTCCTTACATTATGCAACTGACTGGAGGTAGGAGGACACCACTCCGGGAAGAGGACCGCATGGAAGGTACTTCAGTGTGGCTTATACTGGCCGAATCTGTTTTGCGATGCAATTAGCTTTGCGAAGTCGTGCCTGGTATGCCAGCGAATGAGAGGAACCATTGGTTCTGAGGATGAGATGCCGATGCATCATGTCATCATTTGTGATTTCTTTGACGCCTGGGACATCGACTTCATGGGCCCATTCCCTATTAGCCACGGATTCGAATACATCCTTCTTGCGGTAGACAATCGGTCAAGGTGGGTGGAGGCTATCCCAACCCAAGACGCAGACAACAGGACTTTTTGTAAATTCATTAGAGATCACATCATCTCTAGGTTAGGGATTCCCAAAGTGTTGATATCAGATGGGGATAGTGATGAATCTCCATTTCATCACCTTTATTCTATCATTTTGGCAGTAAAAACCCCAGCAAATGCATGTAAATAGCATCAATTTGTCTATAATGGCATCCATTATTTATTGTATTTACTGTACATAAAATAAGGTTTTTAATGCCAAAATTACAGAATAAAGAGAAGAAAAGAAAAAGGAATAAAATATTGCAAATATTTTATGACCCTATTTATGAGACCAAGTCCAGAATTGAATTGGTCGACAAGGAATAAAGTAGGGGGAGATAAGGGCCAATAATACAATAAATACCTCATTTATTTATTCATTCATTTATGCATTTTTGACACCTATTTTGTACTTAATTATTTATTCATCAAATAAAGAAATTTTGTATATGAAAGTTGTATATAATAATGTAAATAAAAATTTAAAATTGATTTATGCAAAAATAATACACAATGTACATTTTATATAGAGAATAAAAAGGCAAAATCTCAACTTCACAGACCCATATCTTGCAAATAAAAACTCAAAATCCACCAAAATCACCTTTAATTGTATATAGATTTTCAAGAACTATTTAATAAATTTGGTTTCATAATTTTTGGAGTTCATCTGCGAAAGTTAGATTTTTTGGCCCTCATTGTACAATCTACCCGATTAAAATATTCAGTTTATTCATTATTCATTATTTCTATAAATTTATATTTTTAGAATTTTGTAAATAACACACATAATGCATATACATATTGAAATTAGAATAAAACCAAAAAGAATTTGTAAAATAAAATAAGTCTATGTAATACATAGGCAAAATACCTATGTTATATATGTATATAAATAAAAGAGGATTTCATTCTTTTATTCTTTATTCATCTATATTTTTATTAAACTATAAATATTACATATACTTTATTAAAAATAAAAATCCAAAATAAAAACCAATAAAATACATTAAATAAATAAAATGTATATAAAACATAGGTAAAATACCTATAAGTATACTCACATAGTATATATACCTATTTATTTAATTATGCAAATAAACTCATAAAAATTAAATAAAAATATATTTATACTCACAAAAATAATTTATAAATAAATAAAATAAGAAAATAAAATAATAAAATAAAAATATACAAAATAAAAATAAATACATGTAAATACACTTATAAATACATCATTAAAATAAATTCATAATAAAATTCATCAAAAAAATAATAAATAAAAATCATAAATAAGTACTACATTAATTAATATACATTTTTTTATTTTATAAGTAAAATTAAATAAGGTCATTTATTATGTTAAAATAATCAGTCAACGTCGCGCTGACGTGGACCAATAAAATTCTAGTGTTCGTTGACCGCCTGGTCAACTCGACCCCCAGGTGGCTGAGGTGACGCACCTGTCATTTCGGACCGTCTTCTCCCTTTATTCGCGCTCGACTCGTCCATCTCCTGACATCGCCGCCTTCATGAAAAGTGTTCCCTGATCATTGTACATCCTCGCCCATTCCTTTATTCTTTTGTACTTAGCTTGTAATGCCGCCGTCGGCCCGGTCAATAAGGGTGCTCCACCTGTTCTTAAATAAGGAACCTCTGCCATTTCCGCAAATTTGGTCAGCCTTTCTCCCATTTTCTTCCTCGCATTCGGTCCTGGGGGTGCTCCTTGTGACAGGAGGGCATGTACGGCACCTTAAATCGGTTGGAATAGGCGGAGGTTGCACCCAAGGTCGCCGCTCCGGCGAGGCCTCTGCTCCTTGGCCAAACGTCGGGTATGCGCTACGCCTTTGCTCCGGCGAGCATTTCACGGTGTCCCCGACCTGCTCTACCCTCGCTTCCACCACCATCTTCTTCCCCTTCCATTTTCCCACGCCCCAGGCCTTTCACACCCGGATCCCTACTAGATCCGGAGATCGGATCTCCTTCCTCCACCCTTTACCGGAGATCTCCACCCCGCTCCACCATCCTTCATTCCACCACCAATAAACGCCCCAACCCTTCGTTTTGCTTGTGCTTATCATCTTGCAGGTGCCGGGAGGCCCAAGGACCCTCGTTGGGGTTGATTTTGATTTTCTGCAGGTACCTGGACGCCTCGAGCTTCACCGACCTTGCTGGACCGCCCCGATGAGCCTCCGGCTCTCCTGAGCACTCCAGTCAACAGAGGATGGCCCCAGGGAGCTTTTTGGATCATCAGCAGCCCGAGGGATGGTCAGACGTGAGTGTAGCACCGGATCGAAGGTCGGGGAAGAGGGAGTTCTTCCCTGTTCTTCGTGCCTTCGTTTCTACCGTCCGATCGAGGTCCCATCCCAGATCAGAATCCAGCCGTCCGATGGAGCGAAGCCACGACCGTCAGATCAGCTCGGCTGATCTAATCTCAGCCCTTCATCGGTGAAGCGTCATCGGGCGAGGAGGCGGCGATGCGTGGCAAGTGAAGCAATCCCAGCCGTCCGTAAGTGCGCCTTTTTGGGGTAAATTGCAAATCCATACCCTCGCATTTTTGTAATTAATTTTTAATATTGTAAAATAACCATTGCGTTGTAAAATAAATGTGATTTTTGTAAAAAGGGCCCCTGCTTTTCTTGGAATTACAAAATGGTCCCTCCACGCCTCACGTGCAGTCCCACATGAGGCGCGTGAAAATTGCATGTATACCCTGGCGCTTTTTGTTTATTGTAAAATAGTTTTTAAAAATAAAATAAATGTTTATTTCTGTTGGTATTTTGCACTGTAGCCCCCCAGACTTTATTTATTTGCAAAAATACCTCTGCCAGGTTGTTTCATTATTATGTCTTTTATCTATTTATTAAAAATACCTATGTAGCACCTAAAAATCCACAAAAATTAGTGTAGATGCTTCATGTAGTGTACTTTCACGCTCACACTTTTAACATGCATTTTTTGCATTTTCTCTAATTTTTAAAATTCAAATGGAGCCTAAATAATCACTGTTTGAATTATAAAATACCAAAAAAAGTATAAAATGTTTTTAAAAAATTCCAAAAAATTTATATATGGTATATCTATATATATATATTGAGTCCTGAAAATGAAAAACCCTAAAAATAGAAAAAGAAAATATAAAAATTTCAAGAAGCTCCAAAATCCTAAAAAAATATAAAAACCCTTCAAAAATACCAAAAATATGTTTTCCTGTTTTATAATTACTTATATATTATTATTTTCGTATTAAAATTTATTTGGCTAATTTTGAGACTTCTTTTATATTTTAAAACCAAAATTATTTTCGGCCTATTTAATTAGTCCCATATTAGGGACATTTTTGGAAATAAAAATACATAAAAATTAGAAAAATTCCAGAAAAATAATAAAAAAATAAAAAATATAAAAAGCCAAAAAAAATACTATATCTAATATATATATATATATATATTGAGTATAAATATAAATAAATATATATCCTTATATTACTTCTCCCTCTTTTCTTCTATATATCTCTCTCTCTATGTATTGATATATCTATATATATATTATATAATTAAAAATATAAAAAGGAAAAATAAAAAAATTTATAAAATACAAAAAAAATAAAAATGATAAAAACCAAAATAAAATAATAAAATGTAAAATTAAAAACCCACCAAAACCATAAGAATTGGACATAAACATAGAATCGAATAATTATACAATCAATTTCACCGCACAACCATTCGCCTCCCAGTGTTCGACCTCTACTTGTGCTTACACCTATACACATTTGCATGTAGAGTTATAATAAATTTTAACTCCACATTTTTTATATTAATTGCATATATTTCATTGTGGGTTAACTGTTGATTGATTTGGGATTCTGTCTGAGGTCACCTCAGCGACTGTCGATCCGCCTTATGGAAAGACACGACCTCAGCAAATTCTTAGTCATCAAATGGCGTTGTTGCCGGGGAGGCAATGGATTTTGTATGGTTGTTCATTCATTTATTTAATTCCTTGCTCATGTCCAGTATTCATTTATTTATTTGATTATTATTGAGATTATTGAGACTGTTCTGACCCATCTCTTTTATTTGTCTTTGATGCAAGGGACCGCCAAGTGAAGGAGGACCTCATAGGAGGACCAATGCACCCAAGCGAGGCGGAGTTGGCTCTTCTACATCAGCCAATGAGAGAGAGCATCGAAGGCAAATGAAGGAGAATTTTTGAAGGCAATCTATATTTTTATGTATTATATTTTATTATGTATATTTATGTGAGAGAGTGATCCTATAATTGTAATAATACAGGACTCTCACAGGTACACTCCCACTCCCGAGGTCCATTGCCCGAGGGATTGTTCCCTTGGGGGCCTCAAAGGTTTTGACGCTTTTTCCTTTTTTTTATTATTTTGTGTGAATGAGCCCTAGCTTAGGAATTGCTTGCTCATAGAATTAGGTCCAAACACCTTAATATCTTACATGTACCTATAGTGCGCTTTGGACCTAGTTCAAACTTTAAACAGTCGCCTCATCATCTTCAAGCCTACGTGCCACGAGCCCACCCTGTCATGCGCTACTCCTGAACTCGATGTGTCGAGAAGAGGAGGGGTGAGCCTAGATCGGACTCCTGGATTGATGATCGGTGACCGATTTGTGGTGCTTCACGATAATAGCAGTTACTATCCTTGGGCGATTTCTTCGTCTTGCATTTGCATATAGCATAGGTTTCAAATTCTGTTCTGCATCCCTCATGGAGAGAGCTGGAGACACTGTAAGTCTTCTTACTTAGCATGCATCATCGATTTCAGACTTGCATGGCTTTTCCGACCTTCTCCATCTTTTTTTGCCAACTTAGGATGCTTAATGGAAATTGGAACCTCGATAGGCACGTGCATTGAAAATACCCAAAAAAAGTGATAATAGAAATAAAATTGGGACTATTAACTCTATTGGACCTAAAAATAAAACATAATGGATTTCCTTGTCTTGGGGAGAGAAACCCCCTCATTGTATGTGTTTTAATTGCTCACGTACACACTAAGGAGTAGGGCCCAAATCCTATCAAGCCTCCTAAGTGTTTGTACAACTTTGTGATTCTCACCTAACTCTAAAACTGAAAAGATAAATGACCGTCACCTGATGGTCTTCATTGTGTGAAGTAGGTGAATCGGAGGTTTACCTTGTGTATTGATTGTGACTTAGAGTTCGTTGTGTTTTTCATTCATTATTAGAGTAGTCGGTCCCATTGTGTGAGTCATGCATTTTTCATCTTTGAGTCTCTCTACCTCTCTTATACATATATCTCCTCATCTGCATCGAGTCATGATATTGGCGCTTGAGCTCAATCATTCTTTGCCAAGTCCTTCGTTTCCCTCTTCTTCACCACTTTCCTCGTATACACTGTACCATCCTCATCTTCTCAGGTTTGAGGAGAGCATGCTCTTCAGACCACCATTTTGACGGTGTTCCCACCTTGTGTGGAACACCCAATTTTGTCTATGTCCCGATCTTCTCGCCCGCCCTCCTCGTCCCCTCTGTATCACTTTTCTATTACCCAGGAATGCTGTGCACATCGATGAGGCCCGCATCGAGGATTTTGACTCACATTGATTATTGGAGTAAGTCGGGCATGATGTTGAGGATGCTCAGATTAATATACTACTCTTGGTGGATTTGACTTTGATATGTGCATACGAGCTTATTAAGGATTTTTGATGATGCACAATCATTAGGTGTGATTATTTATTGGGATATTTTGATCAAGCACACCGGATTGAGGATGTGATACATTTTGATGATAAGATGATGAGTTCATGAGCATTGATTGAATTATCTATCTTTAGGTTCCACCCATCGTGATTTTGAGGATTGACTGATTATTCTGATTTGGACTTCCCGATAGAGGTGTGTGGATCCTGCATGATCTCTCATCTTCTTGATTAAACCATCCCCGACCTCCTGATTCTATTATCTACCTATGGCACTTTGAGGATTCACGATTATCTTTCGTGCCTTCTCAGCCAGATTGGATTGACCTGAGGGATGTTTTGTGATTGACCTGATTATTTGCTCCCTCACTTGATCTTACGCCATCCTGTTGATTGATGGATTCACACTACCTTGAGGACCTAAGATTTTATGCCAGCATTCCCTTGACCTACCTTGATCTAGCTCGCATTCCTCCCCGAGGACTATCTGGGGGAAGATGCGATAATTTCTAGGACTGCGGTTTATACACTACTTGCGTCGCCCGTTTGATGGGACCCGGAACCGAGTCAGATGATATACTTGATTGGCCTCCTCCTCTGTTTGCGTACCTGACTTGTCTGTACATTAGGGCAACTGTCTGATTGCTCTCCTTGACAGTCCTCGCAAGGACGAGCCTGGATATTACAATTATTCACTGCCTAGCTCATAGTTCTCCGAGGGTTATCTGCATGAGGCTATGACACATTATATCTATGTTGGTCTCTTCTGCTGGTAGGCGGTCTGCCGTCTGTCTAGACCATATTCTCTGTAGATCCGTCTGATGGATCCGGCTCCTTTGAGCCTTCTCTCTCCTTGACGACCCTCAAAAGGACGGGAGGTACTCTGATTATTCACTGTGTAGCTCACATCACTTCCCGAGGACTATCTGCGGAAGGATGTGACACTTTCTTTACGATCGGCTTCACTCACCTCTGGTGCCACCACCTTGTTGGGGCACGATGCCGATTCGTCTGATGTAGGCAGTCAGTCTCCCTTGTTGATTTTGCGCCCGATCTAGTAGGGCACGCAACTGACTTGGCCAGACTACTTGAGTCTGCTCTCCTTGACGGTCCTCGCTGGATGAGAACTTTTCTGATTATTCCTTGACTAGCTCGTAGCTCCCCGAGGGTTTTCTGCGGGAGACTACGACATATTTCCGATTTGATTGGTCTCCTCTGTTGGTAGCCGACTTGTCGACTGGTGAGACCATTATGCGAGTCTGTCTGATGGATCCGGCTTCTTCGAGCCTTTCTCTCTCCTTGACGACCCTCGCAAGGTAGAGACACATTCTGACTATTCCTTGCCTATATTGCATCACTCCCCGATGACTATCTGCGAGAGCATGCGACACTCTCTTTACGGTCGGTTCCCCCTGCTGACTGTGTTTCCGATCTACGGAGCATAGAACCGAGTCGTTTGATATATATGATTTTTGTCCCGTCCTGAGTTGCATATCCGATCTGCAGATCATGGGACCCATCTGATTAGACTCCTTTGAGTCTGCTCGCCTTGACGGTCCTCGCAAGGTTGAGCTTTTGATATCTGCTATTTCCACGCCTAGCTGGCAGTACGTTCCCCGAGGGTTGTCTACGGGACACTGCCACATTCTTTAGATTCTCTGGTCTCTTCTGCTGGTATACGATTTGTCACCTACCGAGAATGTACTAATAATCCGTCTGATGGATCACTGACGCCTTTTCGTCCACTTACCTTGACGACCCTTGGAAGGTTGAGTTTCTTTCTTCTTATTCGACGATTAGCATGTACTACTCCCTGAGGGTTATCTGCGGGAGGGTACATCATTCTGTAGGTACTCGGTTTCACTTCTGGTGTCTCCTATCTGTTGGAGCACGAAGCCGAGTCTTTTGAGCTGTGTACTCGGTCTCCTTCTGATTGTGTCTCCGATCTGCGGAGCACGGAGCTGATTTTACTGATATATGTGCTTGGTCTCTTCTCTGATTGTGTATCCGATCTGCAGATCACTGAACCAAGTCTTTTGATTACGGTCTGATTCCCGGCTCCTTTGAGCCTACCCACCTTGACGACCCTCGCAGGGTTGAGCCATGACTTGCGGTATTCAATGTGTCTCCTGTGATCTTCCGACCTCATGACCACCGAATGCCACAATGTCTCTTGTTCCTTACTTTTCCCTATCTTTCTGAGACTCTGATTGACCGTAGGACTCTGTATTGTTCCTTCTTCCTCCCGGTCTTACTGTATCGGCTCTGTTCCCTCATGCTGACACTATGAGCTGATTGGCTGCTTCATGCTACCGAACCCTGTATCTATTTCACGATCTATTTTGCCCCGGTAGCCGAACACCCACCTGACTGCCTATCTGGGTGTCTTACACTGTCTGAGTGCGTCACTGTTCTCACAGGGAGACAATGACGCAAGTACGGTATCCACTTATCAGATACCGTCCTGAACTCCACCAGTTCTTCACCACTTGTATATATGTGTGCCTTGTTCATTCTTTCTCCCGCATGTTATGTGTGCCCTAGATCTATCGCCATATCTTTGTGTCTACACTTAGGTCGTACCTTGTCCTAAGTATAGGGGGTACAAACCGCGTTGTTCCTTCGTTGTTCATTTTCGTCACTCCTATTGTTGTCTATTATTAGGGATATCTCACCCTATGTATAGGGGGAGTGATGCGTATATTCTCCACGATCTTTTCATCTATCGTTTCTTCTTTTCTTCTTTTCTTCCTTTTCATATTTCTTTATCCACATAAAAGGTGTCGCCCCTTGTAGACAGTCTTCTATACTTAGGACGTACTTTGTCCTAAGTATAGGGGGGGTGCACACCGGATTTGTTAATTCATTGATCTGTTTATTCCCACCCTTGACACTCCCTACTTTGTGTACAGTCTGCTATACTTAGGATTACTTGATCCAAAGTATAGGGGGGACGGTCAACTTCTATTTCCTTCATTTCTTCGTTCGTTTATTCGTTAGACTTGTCTATAATCAGTACGAGTTATGTCTTCTCTTTCTCTTTTCCGATCTATGAGGACATAGCTCAAGCTAAGTATAGGGGGGTCGTATATACTCTGTATATACTTTAGCCATAACTCGTACTTTCGTATTCTCTTAATAATATGGCGAATAATTCTTTAAAATTCATTAAAACCCTTAATAAAAAGATGTTATCATTCCTCAAATTCTTTTTGTATATACTGATTAATAAATCTTGTGAAAATGTTTTTTGCAAAATGTTTGAAAAATAGTTTGAAAATCTTTGTGAAAATCTTTTGAAAACTATTTTGAAAACGTTTTGTTACATGTTTTCAACCTTTGTAAAAACATTTTGGTTTGTAAAGTTTATTTTCTTTGTGTGAAATAAAATGTTTGAAAAATTATTTGCAAACAGTTTGAAAAATGGTTGCAAAAATACGTGGAAAATCTATATATGTTGTTCGGAAAACCTTTGCAAAATGATTTTCAAATGTGTGTACATGTTTGTAAAGTGCTTGTAAACATTATTTTGGACTATAGTTTTTCAAAATTGTTTGTAAAATAATTTTCAAATAAGTTTGAGGAATAGATACGTCAAATCAATAATAAAATAATAAATAACACAAAATTCTTTAATTGTACATATATACCTGTAACTAAAAACAAAACTATAAATCCTTCATTCTTTGTAAATAAAGCGGCACGCCCATGTAAATAGATGTACATATTTTCAGTGATAAAATTCTTTTTGTAAAATTCTTTGAAAAGTTTCTCTTTGTTTTCAAATTCTTTGCAAAATTGTATTATTCTTTGCATGTTTGTAAATAGCATTTGCATAGCATTCATATTCTTTGATTGAGCTTGATGGTTGAACTAGTCCAATAAAGTCTAAGATTGGAGCTTGGTTGGACCTTACCGCACCTAACTGCACTGGAACCTTATGGGAACTAGGTTCAAGGTACTTCAGGTCTATTCAGACTTAAATTCTTTGAGAAATCAGGGCTGGGTTCAAGTCACCTCAGTGGACTAACTAGAACTTTTCGAAACACACGTTTGACTCTTGTCGGCCGTGACCTAACTTGGACACTTGCACCTTTCACTTGGCTCAACTCAGTTGGAGTGGTGAGGGGGTTGGATTTGCCAGTCTGAGAGCACACGAGTGGAAACATTCGTCCTCGTCTAGGGAGGGAAGTGCACCCCAACCTGGTCCATTTTCAATGAAGTCGAATGACAGGAGAGTGTGGGTTGCAATAAAGCTTCAAAAGAGGGACAATCTTCTGGCTCAAGAGGAAAAAGTCCTTATGTAAATGCTGCTGTAAATAGTATGTTGAAAAAAAACTCTAAAAAAGTGGACAGGCTTGTAAATAAAAATAAAAAGTGCCTGCCGCAGAATGTATATATGTTGTATAGAAAATAAGCAAGCTTGAGCATCAAAGTTATAACATGTGAGCCTGCAGCTGGATGACTTGACTACACTGGTCTTGCATCCCAGGATAGGAAGCTACACTGGCTACTGTCCATTCTCTTCTTCACCTCCTCCTCTTGAGTTGGATGCCACTTGAACTTAGAAGGGAATACCCCGCTCCTCGACGATAGAGGGCTGGATTGGGGAATCACTGGGTTGTCATTCTGGAGAAGTCAGTTCCTTTGTCATTTCAGTTGGGGAAAGCTGCTATCACTTACACTGTACAAGTCAGCTTCATAGTCATAAGGGTTTGCGTATGATGTAGGCTAGTTTTGACCTGGCTATTGAGGTAATTTGAACCGAGTTCTGTGACTATCGAAGGCTATTTTGTTTTTAATTTGGTTCCCTACTAGGTTCCACACACATTTTTACATCAAGGTCTAACCTGTGCTCCAAACTTTGATTTTGTACATATGAGTTTAATAATCATAATCAAGTCAATTTATTCTTTAAATTCTTTATTTTTGCTTTTTCTTTTCTTCTTATTCTTTATTCTTGTGTACTTATTGCATAAGTATTTGCTAGGGACTAGCAAAGGCAAGTATAGGAGGGTGATGAATCTCCATTTCATCACCTTTATTCTATCATTTTGGCCTTAAAAACCGCAGCAAATGCATGTAAATAGCATCAATTTGTCTATAATAGCATCCATTATTTATTATTTTTATTGTACATCAAATAAGATTTTTAATGCCAAAATTATAGAATAAAGAGAAGAAAAGAAAAAGGAATAAAATATTGCAAATATTTAATGACCCTAACCCCGAGACCAAGGCCAGAATGGAATTGGTCGACAAGGAATAAAGTAGGGGGAGATAAATACCAATAATACAATAAATACCTCATTTTATTATTCATTCATTTATGCATTTCTGACACCTATTTTGTACTTATTTATTTATTCATTAAATAAAGAAATTTTGTATGTGAAGGTTGTAGATAATAATGTAAATAAAAATATAAAATTGAGTTTGTGCAAAAATAATACAAGTGTACAATTTATACACAGAATAAAAAGCCAAAATCTCAACTTCACAGACCCATATCTTGCAAATAAAAACTCAAAATCCATCAAAATCACCTATAATTGTATATAGCTTTTCAAGAACTATTTGACGAAATTGGTTTCATAATTTTTGGAGTTCATCTGTGAAAGTTAGGTTTTTTTGCCCTCATTGTACATCCTACCTGATTAAAACATTTAATTTATTCATTATTAATTATTTCTATAAATTTATATTTTTAGAATTTTTTAAATAACACACATAATGCATATACATATTGAAATTAGAATAAAACCAAAAAGAATTTGTAAAATAAATTAAGTCTATGTATTACATAGGCTTCATCAAAAAAAATGTATTACATAGGCAAAATACCTATGTTATATATGTATATAAGTAAAAGAGGATTTCATTCTTTTATTCTTTATTCATCTATATTTTTATTAAACTATAAATATTACATATACTTTATTAAAGATATAAATCCAAAAAAACCAATAAAATACATTAAATAAATAAAATGTATATAAAACATAGGTAAAATACCTATAAGTATACTTACATAGTATATATACCTATTAATTTAAGTATGCAAATAAACTCATAAAAATTAAATAAAAATATATTTATACTCACAAAAATAATTTATAAATAAATAAAATAAGAAAATAAAATAATAAAATAAAAATATACAAAATAAAAATAAGTACATGTAAATACACTTATAAAAACATCATTAAAATAAATTCATAATAAAATACATCAAAAAAATAATAAATAAAAATCATAAATAAATACTAGATTAATTAATAAACATTTTTTATTTTATAAGTAAAATTAAATAAGGTCATTTATTATGTTAAAATAATCAGTCAACGTCGCGCTGACGTGGACCAATAAAATTCCAGCGTTCGTTGACCGCCTGGTCAACTCGACCCCCATGCGGCTGAGGTGGCGTGCCTATCATTTCAGGCCATCTTCTCCCTTTATTCGCGCTCGACTCATCCATCGCCTGACATCGCCGCCTTCATGAAAAGTGTTCCCCGATCATTGTACATCCTCGCCCATTCCTTTATTCTTTTGTACATAGCTTGTAACGCCGCCGCCGGCCCTGTTAATAAGGGTGCTCCACCTATTCTTAAATAAAGAACCTCTGCCATTTCCGCAAATTTGGCCAGCCTTTCTCCCATTTTCTTCATCGCATTCGGTCCTGGGGTGCTCCTTGTGACAAGAGGGCATGTCCGGCACCTTAAATCGGTTTTTGGAAAAGGCGGAGGTTGCACCCATGGCCGTCGCTCCGACGAGGCCTCTGCTCCTAGGCCAAACGCCATGTATGAGCTGCGCCTTTTAATTCTTTTTAATAGTTTTTAATATTAGCATTTCATTTATGTCATTAGATTAATCAATAGACCTTAGGTGTAGCATAGCTTGGGTGATTCGTAGTCTGCCGGACCTTTGCTCCGGTGAGCATTTCACGGTGTCCCCGACCTGCTCTGCCCTCGCTTCCACCACCATCTTCTTCCCCTTCCATTTTCCCACGCCCCATGCCTTTCATTCCACCTAGATCCCTACTAGATCCGGAGATCGGATCTCCTTCCTCCGCCCTTCGCCGGAGATCTCCGCCCCACTCCACCATCCTTCATTCCACCACCAATAAACGCCCCAGCCCTTCATTTCGCTTGTGCTTATCATCTTGCTGGTGCCGGGAGGCCCAAGGACCCCCGTTGGAGTCGATTTTGATTTTCTGCAGGTACGTGGACGCCTCGAGCTTCATCGACCTCGCTGGACAGCCCCGATGAGCCTCCGGCTCTCCTGTGCACTCCAGTCGACAAAGGATGGCCCAGGGAGCTTTTTGGATCATCAGCGGCCCGAGGGATGGTCGGACGTGAGTGTAGCACCAGATCGAAGGTCGGGGAAGAGGGAGTTCTTCCCTATTCTTCGTGCCTTCATTTCTACCGTCCGATCGAGGTCCCAGCCCAGATCAAAAGCCAGCCGTCTGATGGAGCGAAGCCACGACCGTCAGATCATCTCGGCTGATCTAATCTCAGCCCTTCATCGGCGAAGCATCATCGGGCAAGGAGGAGGCGACGCGTGGCAAGTGAAGCAATCCCAGCCGTCTGTCAGCGCGCCTTTTGGGGGTAAATTGCAAATCCATACCCCGCATTTTTGTAATTAAATTTTAATATTGTAAAATAAATATTGCGTTGTAAAATAAATGTGATTTTTGTAAAAAGGGCCCCTGCTTTTCTTGGAATTACAAAATGGTCCCTCCGTGCCTCACGTGCAGTCCAACGTGAGGCGCGCGAAAAGTGCATGTATACCCTGGCGCTTTTTGTTTATTGTAAAATAGTTCTAAAAATAAAATAAATGTTTATTTCTGTCGGTATTTTGCACTGTAGCCCCCGGACTTTATTTTATTTGCAAAAATGCCCCTACAAGGCTGTTTCATTTTTATGTCTTTTATCTATTTATTAAAAATACCTATGTATCCACTAAAAGTCTACAAAAATTAGTGTAGATGCTTCATGTAGTGTATTTTCACGCTCACACTTTTAACATGCATTTTTTGCATTTTCTCTAATTTTTAAAATTCAAATGGAGCCTAAATAATCACTGTTTGAATTATAAAATACTAAAAACATATAAAATGTTTTTAAAAAATTCCAAAAAAGGTATATACGGTATATCTCTATATATATTTAGTATAGAAAATGAAAAACCCTAAATATAGTAAAAGAAAATATAAAAATTTCAAGAAGCTCCAAAATCCTAAAAAAATATAAAAACCCTTCAAAAATACCAAAAACATGTTTTTGTTTTATATATATTTATATATATGTCTCTCTCTATATAGAGATATATCTATATCTATATTATATAATTAAAAACATAAAAAGAAAATATAAAAAAATATAAAATATAAAAACAAAATAAAAATTATAAAAACCAAAATAAAATAAAAAAATATAAAATTAAAAACCCATAAAAACCATAAGAACTGGACATGAACATAGAATTGAATAATTGTACAATCAATTTCACCGCACAACCATTCGCCTCCCAGTGTTCGACCTCTACTTGTACTTACACCTACACATTTGCATGTAGAGTTATAGTAAATTTTAACTCCACATTTTTGATATTAATTGCATATATTTCATTGTGGGTTAACTATTGATTGATTTGGGATTCTGTCTGAGGTCACCTCAGCGACTATCGATTCGCCTTGTGGAAAGACACGACCTCGGCAAATTCTCAGTCATCAGGTAGCCACTTTGTGAATAGAGATGTGAAGAAGCTCTTGAAGGATTACGGTATCGAATACCGTGTCGCTAGTCCTTACTACGCAAAAACCAATGGCATGGCGGAGGTGTAAAACAGGGAGGTGAAAACCATATTATAGAAGCTTGTCCGCCCACACAGGAAGGACTGGTCTCAGATTTTGGATCAGGTCCTATGGGCTTATAGGACAGCTTATAAGACACCATTAGGGACCTCTCCATTCAGGATGGTATTTAGAAAGCCGTGCCATTCGCCCGCAGAATTAGTGCACGAATCGGAATGGGCAATTAAAAAGGTCATCTGGAACAAACACTTAGGGCAGAAACAGAGAGAAATGGATCTGAATGAGCTTGTGGATGTTAGAAACCGAGCATACGACAACAGTTTGCTATACAAGGACAAAGTAAAGAGTTGGCATGAGACGAAAGACATTTGTTCCTAGATAGAAGGTATGGTTATTAAATGCAAGGCAGAAGGTTTTCCAAGGTAAGCCGAAATCCAAGTGGACGATCCCATTCATTGTCCGTACTGTGCCTTATAGTGGATGTGTTGAGATCTCAGATCTCACAGATGACGCACAAACAATTCTAGTCAATAGACAACTACTGAAGCACTTCGTCGAATCCAATGAACAGTTAGTCCACATTGAGGAGATTGTATTCATGCGTGAGACGGACTCAGCAGATACACATAGAGCCACGCATGAGACCTTGCTGCAGTGAGCTCTTGTAATCAGCATCATCTAGAAAGATTCAGACCGCAATCCTTGTATATACCCACAATTCCCGTACATTCTTCTCCACCCTACCGGGACTCTAATTACTCGCCCCAACTTCATATATTTCCATCTACGACTATACTTTGGATAACTAGATGCTAAGTATAGGGGGGAGAGTCACCTTAGTTCATTCACTAAACATCCTCCATATCACATCGGTCCTCATACTCACTCATGTCCTATATTTAGACTGACCAGAGCCTAAGTATAAGGGGGGACCAATGCCCGCCATGTATATACTCATCCATTTCCCCTCCTGATCTCGTCCGCCCCATTTTTGATCTTCTTCTACACTTAGGCTGCTAGAGCCTAAGTATAGGGGGCAGAGCGAACTTTTTGGTATTTTAGCTCTCCTACGCTTAGCACAAGCTATGTCTTTTTCCTTGCATTTCGTGCTCTGAGGATATAGAACAAGCTAAGTATAGGGGGGCATGTTTATATTACATATATACTTTACCCATAGCTTGTACTTTCGCGTATTTTCGCTTATTTTTGTATATATTACAAAATAATTATGGGATGGGAAAAATCGATTTTTTTTGTAAAATGCATGTATACTTGTATATTGTATAATTTGTATAATATTTATAAAACTTTTGTAAACTATTGTAACATAGTAGGAATACCAAATTTTGAAAAAAATGGAAAAATCAAAATCAAAGGCTTCTTATTTACTCTTGCAAATCATTTCTGCACCTAAAAAGAAAGAAAAAAAGAGTCTTGCATTTTATTCATCTACATAGCATGTCATCTACATCTCATATGCATATCTTGCATATACAAAGTGAAAAGTCAGTGGGTTCCGAACCAAGTTATGAGTAGATGTTGAGGAGGGACTTGATTTGGCCTTAAGCCACCTAATTTCAGAGGAACCTTATAGGAATTGGAGTTAAGATTTCTCAGGTCAAGTGACTTAATTCTTTGAGTCTGCAAGTCTACGTTCACATGTCATCTTGATTTGTCTAAGAAGAATATCTTGTGCACATGCATGATTCTTATAGACAGTGACCTAACTTGGATAAGCACCATGCACTTAGCTTTTCATTGATGAGGGGGTGAGGAGGTAGAATCCTTTAGCTTGGAGTAGCAAACAGGTGGAAAAATTCGTCCTCCTCTAGGGAGGGGAGTGCATCTCAACCTAGTCTGGTGGTGTTGACGTCTAAGGAAGGGATGCCGTGGGTTGCAATAATGCTTTAAAAGAGGGGTAGTTGATGACCACAAAACATCAGCTACTCGGGTTAAGGTATAAATCGAAGTTGTTGCGACCATAATAACAAAGCTAAGCCAACGAGAAAAACAATCCACCAAATTAAAGATCAAACAAGCAATGTGGCAAGCTGTCTTGTTATTTATTTTAACCAGGTATAGCTACCAGGGTCGAACACAAGGAGCACGATCTGCGAAAGCTACGAAGTAGCGGAATCCAAAAATAACAAGAAATGGTGGTTTTTATAGTTTTCAATTTTTTTAATTTCTAATATTAAGAAAAAGTGTAAAGAAGGTGAAAACCTGACACTTAATCAATTATTCAAAAAACCAAAAAATACTTAAAAATTCAAACTAAAAAATATTTTTGGGTTTTTAAAATATTCAGATGTTTTTGTGGATTTTAGGGGATTTTTCTGATTTTTAGTGAATTTTCTAAAAATGAAACAAGGCAAAAACAACAAATATAGTACAACTGAGATCTAAATGCAAGTTAAAATTATTTAAAATGCTTGTAAAATCTCAAAAATAATTTTTGAAAAAATAGAAATAAAAACCTAACTACAACAAGTGAAAATATTTTTTTTTATTGAATTTTTACTGATATTTCTAAGCTTTTTAGTCTTTTTTTAATTTTATGGTTTCTATAAATGAAAATTCAACAAAATTTGGATAGAATTAAAAGCAACACAAAACAAGCAATCAATAATTTTTTTAGAATTTTTTAAGGTATTTTAATATTTTTAGTTGATTTATAAAAACAGACAGAGGCAATTTTTATGGTTTTCGAATTTTTGAAAATAATGAATGATAACAAAATAAAACCAAAAATTCACAAAAATTCCTACACCATGGTAGAAGCCATGTTTCAAAATTTCATGAATTTTGGACAATGTTTTCTATTTATTGACTCAAAAAACAAACACACAGCAACAAAGACCTATATGCAATTATTGAAATGTTATCATCCAAACAGTAACACGTGGAAATAGTGTAGGGCTCAATTTGCAAAACAACCAGATCCACACGTGGGTTGTTCGTGAACCAGGCACTCAGGAGTATAATTGCAAATTCTATTTATAAACATCCATTTAATAACAACATTGAAGTACAAGTGAAAACATGCAAATATCCCAAAGTCACGTGGGGGAACCATGTGCTACATAGACAAAAGGACTAGAGCGCAAATACCAAAAGCGTAGGGCCCTTGGTGCAAAATATCCGAAATAAAAACTACTTCTAAAAATATTTACTGGACTAATGCAAAAATGTAAATAGGTAGGAGGGCTTAAGTGCAAATACCCTTCTTATTGGTGATCCAACGGTCGAGGGTTCTTCACTCATAATCAGACGGTTGAACTCTTCGGATAACCCTTCGACGATGGACGGCTAAAATCTGATCCTCAGATGGATCGAACACTCAAGACGCCTCAGATAATGGACAGTGATGATTAGAACTAGGAGAGGCCTCAATCCAACGGTGGGGACGACCTCTGGAAGAGCAGCGAAGAAATCACCATCGACGAGCTTCACTAGGGTGCTACGAGCGACTAAGATGTCCTCCAGAGCTGCTCAGATAGGGGAAATGATGTTGGTGTCTGTCCGTAATGGTGACAATGCTTCGATGAGGCTGGGAACGTCAGAAACGGCCCGGCGATGCTGAGGACCTAGAGTGGCTATGCTTTGATGTTCGGACCTCTAGATGAGGCCCTTTGAGCTGTAGACCTGCATAGAAAGGCTACTGGGTCGAGGGCAAAGTGCCTCGACCCATTTTAGTGCGCGCGATGGGTGAAGGATGAGGCAGGGCAAAGCCCTCCGATGAAGCGATGGCGGAGGAGGACTGGGGATCTCGTTCCTGGGAGAACGAGGTGAGCAGAAAGGTGTAGAAGATGGGGAGAGGTCTGATGGAGGTGCTATAATCATCGGGATGGCAAATGAGTAATTCGATCACAAGGAACGGGGTGATGAACACAAGTTGACAAAAATACGAATATTTTGAATCAAAGGTGAACAAGGGAGAATCGAAGCTACCCAGTGAATGGCATCGTCTGGACTGAAGGTCATAGACCTCCGGGGGTCTTCTCCTTGGTGGATCGACGTGTCCAGAGGCTAGAGCTCTCCCCACGACGGAGCACGTCGATGAGATCATCGGACTTGAGGCTACAAGACTCGAATCCTCTCTACAACGCCCTCAAACGCACGCTGTCACTCGTGGGTGGAGGTGGAGGTCACTGGAGACTAGGGAGCGGACAAAGAAGCGGAAGAAGGTGCGGCTCCAGGAAACATTACTTTGCAGGGTCCGAGAAGTGTGGAGCGCGGACATGCGAACCGAGGGATGGATCCCTAATGGAATCATCGGGCGTATATCCTGGATCGTCCCTCGATAATTGGAGCATGAATCGGGATGGAATGGTGATCAGATCGGTTTGGGAAAAATAGGAGAAATTCGGGTGGAAACCGGATACGAGCGAAGAATGGTCCTGGGGGGGACAGTTGACCGGGTCAACAGTCCGCCCTAGACCAATCAGAAAAAAGATATATAAAAATAATTACAAATTCAATTAAAAATAGCAACAAATTTTATTTAAAAAATTATAAAATAGACATTATTTATTATTTTTCAAACTATTCTTTGTGACTTTTAATTATTATTATGAAAATAAATTACGGTATATACATTATATTACATTATATACATGTATAAAATACATATGCATTTTATGTAATTATTTTTATTTTGATATTTTTGTATAAATACCCCAATTTTATATTTTATATATTCACATCATAATTTTTGGAGTATAGAAATATTTTTTATTTTATTTTTATTGGTTATTTAAGTGTAAAATAATCAAGTATATGATACATATGTACATGTACTATGTACAAGGTGAGAGAGAAAGATTTTTGTTTTTATTTTATTTTTCTAACATTTGTTTTATTTTTAGAAATATATACAATGGGATAAAAATACCTTTTTTATTTTTTTTGTAAAAATAAAATAATAATAATAATATATTTATACATGGGAAGGAGTATGTACAATGTAGAGTGGCCCTATCTCTCTCTACTTATTATATTTGGCAATGAGGTCCATTTTGGACCCTATCTTGGGTTCAGGTCACTCAATATTTATTCTAAATATTTCCTTCCTTTTCTTTTATTCTTTATTCTTTTATTTTTACACCAATACATTCTAATTATTAATTATTAATAAATGCATGCTTATTAATAATTTATTGTATTTACAACTATATGAATGATGTTTTGCCAAGATATTTAGCAAAAATAAAAGAATAAAGAGTGATGAATGTGGATTCATCACCCTCCTATACTTTACTTTTGCTAGTCCCTTAGCAAACACTTATTTGAAAAATAAGTGAAAAGAGACCGAAAAAGAAAAAGAAAGGAAATCAAGGTTGATTATTAAACTTTCCTTCATTAAATTGAAGTATGGAGCTCAATCAGACCTTTGGATTATTAGTTTATCGGCACCTTAATTGGACTTAAGTTTAAAACTCGACAGCCTCTAAGTTCCACCAATCTATGGTCAAGACTCCTCAACAATCCATATCAGAACTAGTCTACATACACAAACTCTAATGACCATGAATCTTTCCTTGTACTATGTAAGTGATATGTAGCTCCCCACCTCAGAAATTACAAAGTGAGAACCCCCCTCAACATGGTAACTCTAATGCCCTAGTCTGGTATCTCTTTCCCCGAGGAGCGGGGTATTCCCTTCTAAGTTCAAGTTCAACCGGCTCAAGAAGAGGAGGAAGAAGAGAATGGACCATGACCAGTGTAGCCATGTATCCTTGGGAGCCCAACCAGTGTAGATGAGTCTCCCGCTGCAAGCTTCATGAGATGAGATTGTGTAACATAAGCTTTGCTTTATTTGGATATATACACTTCGGTGGGTATTTTATTTTCAATCAGACCCACCACTTTTTTGGAGTTTTTTTCTTTGCACTTTTTTTTTCGATGTGCATATGTACAACATATCTACATGGTGCATCATATATACATAAGGAGTTTTTCCTATTGAGCTAGTAGACTATCCCTCTTTTGAAGAGTTATTGCAACCCACAACTCCTGTATTTAGACCTCAACACCACCAGACCAAGTTGAGATGCACTTCCTTCACCAAAAGAAGAAGAGAGGTTTTGCCTAGAAGTACTACCCTCATATGCTACCCCAAGCCAAAGGAAACTGCCTCCTCGCCACCTCATCCGTGGAGAGCTATGTGTAAGGTGCTTGGTGCAAGTAAAGCCATTGTCTATGAGAGTCATGTGTGCGTTGTTAAGTGTTCTACTTAGGCTCATCAAGATGACATATGATCATAGCCTAGTGGACTTAAAGAATTAAGTCCCCAATGGACCTGAAAAGTCTTAACCCTAAGCCCTATAAGGTTCCTCTCAGAATTAGGTAGATTAAGGTCTTAACCAAGCTCCACTTCCAATTTAATTCCAGTCCAGTTTAAATGTCAACTATGATTCATAAAAACTGTACAAATATATAAAAAAATGTTTTTATGCTAGTTTTTGGAAGATGTGCAAAATTTTTGAAAAATGTTTGAATGAATGAGTGCATGAATGCAGAAGTTTTGCTAAATATTTACACATATTTAAACAAGGGTTTTTCAAACTTTTGTTTTTCAAACATTTTACAAAAATTTTGTACTATATACATAATTTCAATATCAAAATATTTACAAACTCTTCACACAAAATATTTATACAAATATTTATACAAAAAAATTTTTTTTGAATAACTATGTATGTGCAATAAAGAATCTTTATGTACAAGGAAAAAATTTAAATTTCTATGGTTTTTGGATAAAAGAATTTTAGTCATTTTATTTACTAACATACTCACACAAAGTACGAGTTATGGCTAACGTATATATGGAATATATACGACACCCCCTATACTTATCTCGAACGATGTCCTCAGAGTGGATCGAGAGCGATGAAGAAGACATACTCGTGCTTAGTGTAGGGAAGTGAAAAGGAATGGCATACTACAATGACAGATCAAAGAATATAATGAAGAGAGCTCGGGGTTTCCCCCTATACTTAGGATCAAGAAATCCTAAGTATGGCTGGTTGTACATGAAGGGAAATCCGAGTGATGTGATGTACAGGATTTACCTCCCCTATACTTAGGGCAAAAGGTCCCTAAGTATAGGTAGCAAAACAGAGGTAAAAAGAATAAGAAGAATATTCAAGAGTCCAACACCCCCTATACTTAGGGTAAAGTACACCCTAAGTATAGCATAATCATAGGATGAAGATGGGGTGTGGGACTAAAGAATGGAATGATATGGACATCTGGATCTATACAAGGCAGAAGACAATGATAATCAGGAATGGATGAACTAGGTGTGAATCGAAGACCACATCTCATGCAAAATGAATAGGGGTGACGTCAATGACCAGTGGCTCATGATCTAGATATGGTTTGAGCCACTGCCTGTTAACATGAAAGGCAGACTCAGATGACATCTCAGATATGTCAATACTCCCATTGTCATGTACCTTTCGGACCAGGTATAGTCCCTTCCACTTGCTCTGCAACTTCCCTGTAAATAATCTAATCCTGGCATCAAACAACCATACTCTCTGATCTGGCTCAAACTGCTTGTGGATGATATGACAATCATTCCACTCCTTCACTCGATCCTTGTAATGTAGGCTGCTCGAAAAGGCTTCATCTCTAAGCTCCTCCAGGGCTGCCAATTCTTCCCTCCTCTAGTCTCCTATACTTACTGGATCCAAAAGTATATCTGTGATAGCCCAAAGTGACTTATGCCTAATCTCAACAGGTAAATGGAAGGGCTTTCCATAAGGGAGGCGAAAGGGATATGTACCCAAAGGAGTCTTGAAGGACGTCCGATATGTCTACAAAACCGAGTCCAAAAGCTGTGACTAATCCTTTCAGTCAGGGCGTATGACCTTCTGCAATATAGTCTTGATCTCCCTATTCGACACTTCAGCAAGACCATTGGTCTGAGGGTGATATGGAGTGGCTACTCGATGGTCAATGTTGAACTAGCTAGCAAGGGCCTTTACCTTGTCGTTGACGAAATGAGACCCCCCCCGTCAGATATCAAAACTCGAGGTACCCCGAACCGTGAAATGATGTTCTTCCTCAAAAGTCGGCATACAGTCCTAGGCTCCTAGCATCTGCGGTTTCGGCAGGGATGGCCTCAATCCCAATGACTCACATAATCAATGACCAATAGAATGTAATCGAATCCCTAATTCTTAGGGAATAGACCCATGAAATCAATGCCCCATGCGTCAAAAACCTCACAGAAGTGAATGGGCTTCATCGGCATCTTGTCACGTTGTCCACAAGTGCCCATCTTCTGACAGTCAGTACATCTCTTCATGAATTCATTAGGATCCTTGAAGAGAGTAGGCCACCATAGGCTGGATTGGAGCACTTACCGTGTCGTTCTCCTCCCAGAGTGATGTCCTCCTGCCTCCAGCTTGTAGTTTAGGTGAAGATGCTACGGTGCCCCTCTTGAGGAGTGCACCGTCGCTAGACACTATCCCCTCCTTCATGGTAAATGATGGGATCCTCCCAATGGTAAGACTTGGCCTTCGCTAGGAAGGACTCAAGTCTCTGCCTGGGCCAACTTTGTGGAACTTTCTCGACAACAAGATAGTTCATAATGTTGGTGTACCACGAGAGCGAGGTGATAGCAAGGATCGCCTCATCTAGGAAGGTCTCTGTAATAGGATCAATCTGCTCAGAATCCTCAAGATGCTCTAATCAGGAGTGATGATCCGCCACCACATTCTTGACTCCAGGCTTTTCCTTAATCTCAATGTCAAACTCATGGAGTAGAAGGATCCATCTAGTCAATCTCGCTTTGACATCCTTTTTTTCCATGTGGTATCTGTTGGCGATATGATCAGTAAAGATAATCACTCTGGATCCAATGATATATGATCTGAACATATCCAGGGCAAAGACTATGGCTAGCATCTTCTTCTCAGTGATGGTGTAGTTCTACTGCGCGACATCCAATGTACGGCTAGCGTAGTGAATGGCAAATGGCACTCCATCCCTCCTCTATCCCAGCACGACCCTCACGATAAAATAGGAGGCATCCGTCATGATCTCAGATGGGAGAGACAAATCAGGCGGCTGGAGGACATGAGCCTCAATAACTAGACTCTTGAGAGTCTCAAATGATGCAATACACTTATATCCACACTGAACTTTGTGTCTTTGGTCAGCAAATCAGTCAACGGTCAGACAATCCTGTTTAATCATGAATGAAGCGTCAGTAGAAACCGACATGCTCCAGAAAAGATCGTAACTGTCGCATATTGGACGGTGGATTGAGTTTTCTAATAATATCCATCTTTGCCGGATAAACCTCCATGCCCCTGTTGGAGATGATATGACCATGCACCATCCCTTGAGTCACCATGAATGACTATTCTCCCAAGATAACACAAGATGGACCTCGATGCATCGTTGAAGGACCCGATCTAGGCACTCAAGACAAGCATCAAACCCATCGTCATAGATCGAAAAGTCATCCATGAAGACCTCTAAACAATCACCCACCATGTCCGAAAAGATGGACAACATGCACCTTTGGAATGTCACAGGGGCGTTACACAAACCAAAGGGCATCCATATGAAAGCATATGTTCCAAAGGGATAGGTAAATGTGGTTTTGTCCTGGTCTTCTGGTGCAATGGCCACCTGATTATATCCGGAGTACCTGTCATGAAAGAAGTAATGACTCTTCCCAGCTAGCATCTTTATAATATGATCAATAAAAGGCAGTGAGAAATGATCCTTCTTGGTAGCCTGGTTCAATCGTCTGTAGTCCACACAGTCTCTCCAAGAAGTGGGTGCCCGAGTAGCGATCTCCTCTCCAGACTCACTCACAACGGTAGTGATGACCGTCTTCTTGGGCACCACATGTAATGGACTTACCCACTTGGAGTCGGATAAGGGGTAGATAAAATCGGTGATCCACCATTTCATGATCTCCTTCATGACAACCTCTCAAAGGTTCGGGTTCAGTCGCTGCTGGAACTCACGCGATGGCTTAGCGTCCTCTTCGAGATAGATATGGTGGGATCACAGGGACGAACTTATCCCCTGGAGATCATCTATAGTCCATCCTATCATCTTGTAGTTCTTTTCAAGAACCTCCATGAAACGAGATTCTTGCTCTTCAGTAAAATCTGCTGAGATAATGACTGGGTACATCTCATGCTCGCCCGCAAGGAACCTATACTTCAGTGACTACGGCAAGGGCTTCCTCTCTGGACAACTGGGATCTGGCGGATCTGACCTCTGAAAGGTTTGAGTGAACGTAACCAAATCCGCATGGGAGAACTATCGCTGAACCTGAAAATCTGGTGAAGACTGTTGTGCTGGTGTGTTTGTACTCTGAATGGGATCAATCTACACCCTAGCTGTTGGCTCTGTAGGAATCAGACATGGAGTCAACTCATCAAACTCTGCCCTATCAATATCTAACTTCGAGGGATTTGAATCTGAAGAATAATCAACTATCTCGCTATTAGGAACGCGATCTGCTGCCTCAAATGTGTCCTCTACCAGGAATACGCTCTCCAAGCTCTCCTCTACTGAAATCTGTGCATTAACGAGATCTGAAGGTGAGAGGATGGCATGTGAAACCGGGTCTGCCCAAACTGCCTCATCATATGTTATCACAAAATCACACTCCTTGTGGATGTCTCGCTCTGCCTCTGTCATCTGCTTTGAATCTGTAAATGGCTCTGAGCAAGCTGAATCTTGTGCTCTTGTCTCATCGATCATCTCTACTTGTATACTCTCGCCCTCGACGCGAAAGTATACCTTCCCGCTCTCATGATAGGACACTACCTTGGCTGTGGCCAAGAATGGGCATCCTTAAATGACGGGGTTATTGGTCACAGATTCAGGGATCTTCATGTCCAACACAACGAAGTCCACGGGAATTTCAAGACTTGAGTTGTGATGACCACGTCCTTCAGCAGCCCCTTAGGCCTCTTGACAGATCGATCAGCAAACTGAAGGACCGTCCTACTCTGTCGAAGAGGGCCAAATTCAAAACGGTCGAGTAAGGCTGTCGGAAGTAGGTTGATAGAAGAACGGTTGTCTAATAGAGTCTGATCGAACCTCTGCTCATGTATGTGGCATCTGACATAGGGGGCTCCTCCATATGGCCTCTTGGCTGGCAGACGGTTTTGGATGGCGAAGCAGGTGGCACGAGTGAGCACATGGATCTCTGAGTGGTGGTTCCTCCTCTTCCAGCAAATGATGGTCCTCTCTCTAAGGTTCCTCTAGAAGAGGGGGATTAGTTCCAAGGCCTCCTGTAGAGTCAGTTGTATCTGGAATCTGTCTATCATCTGCTGGTTGAACTATAACTGCTGTAATTTTTTTGGGTTTTCTTTTTTTGTCCCCTTAGCCAAGCGGAGTGCTTGGGGAAAGGGGATGGTTGGGCCCACCTCAAATGGAGGGCTAGGATTGGGTCGCTGCTGTTGTGACAAAGTAGAATCCAGATGGACTCACAAACAAAGAACCCTTTCCTTTATTACCAGAATAATGTTGAGATACAGTAACATATGGAAATGCAACAAGAATAGAAATGGAGGCCTCAGCACCACCCTCGGTATCTGGAACTTGCGGCATCAGTACCGCACTCTGGCTCGACATCATCTCTGGTGGCATCAACACCACCTCCTGAATCTAGTGAAGTGACGGCCTCAGTACCGTCAGCTGGATCAACATCCTTGGTGGCGTCAGCACCACCATCATCATCATCATCATCACGAGCGGCATCAGAACCGCTCTCCTCCTCATCTGGCGCTCCTGAATCCACACGTGGTCATCGCTCAGATAAGGCACTGCCAGCTGGCATCCTACTACTCCTAAGTGTAACAAAGTCAGCATCAAAATGGTATGCAGAAATATCACCAAGAATCACTAGGAGTGGTAACCTCTGTACACTCTATCTGCACATATTTCCTCTTCAAGTTGTTCGGGTTTGGCTCGATCTGTGCATGTTTAACAACCTTACCTCTCACTATATCCTCGTCTCCTATCTGAACTCATTCATCTCCTGTGTGAAGGTGGAATGCTACTCGGAGACAAGCGGGATAGATCCTCAAGAGTTGGGTTCTCAGAGGTTGGCCCATGAGAACCAAACCGGTGGCCTCTCTGGAAGTGAGGCTGTTGCTGTTGGGTAGAGGGATAATGGGGATGATACTGCTGAAGCTGTTGTTGCTGCCTCTAAGACTGTCCCTGCTGATTGGGATGAGGACCATGTTGCTGGTAGGACTGTGGTTGTGGATGTGGTTGTGGGACCTGGGGCTACTGCTGCGGCTGCTTGCTGTACTGGCCACCCTGACAGGAGGTTGCTGCTGGGAACTGGTACCTCCGGTCGACCAATGGAATCTGGGATGATCTCATCGGATCCCAGGCTGAGGTCGGTCATACCAAATCCTGTTGACATCCATCAACGACTCTTGTTCGTAAGTGGTGGGGTGAGAACTGCCAGGGGTTGATCCAGTTGGAAGACCTCCATCTGAGTGTCCTGAGATAGTGGTGGCTGGTAGTATTGCTACGGTTGTTGGAACGACTCCGCCTGGACATGGTAAACCTGTCTGGGCTGGCTGGAGTGTTGGGTCGAGCTGCTGTTGCTGGGTTCTGCTTGTGACCTTAGATGGGGCTAAGAAGCCGTATGTGCCTCCTGGAGACACATGATATGGGTCTTTAGGTCACTCAGCGTCTATGCCATCTGATCTATCTGAGACATGTCCTGGCACTGCTTCTTCTCTATCAACTCGATTCGGTCCAACTTCTTGTTGATAATCCCCATATCAACGGTCGTCGACTCTGCCTGTGCTACGGCAGCTGATGATGTAGATGGACCGCCATCAACCCGTGCTATCCTCAGATAGGACACAGCCTGCTGGCTGGGGCTTCCCCTGAGTGTATAATCAGGTCTGAGATATCACTGTCTAGTTCTCTGCCATCTCCTCATAGATGGCCCAGACCTGATCCTCATCCTTGGCGAAGTAGGAACCCCCACAGGATGCATTGACTAGCCCATGCAACTCTGGTGTAAGCCCGCAGAAGAAACTTTGGACGAGACTGGGCTTGGATATATCATGATGGGGACACCAGTCTGTAAGCTCCATGAATCTGTCCCATGCCTCGTGAAATTGCTCATTTGGGAGCATGGAAAAGTTGTTGATCAGGGCCTTGGCTGCATTAGTTCGGTCGAGTGGATAGTACTTGTTCAACTACTCATTCCGGAGTTGTTCCCATGTAGTGACAAATCTCCCTAAGTGCTTCAGCTAGTTGGTTGCTCTGTCTACGAGGGAGAAAGGGAAGGCCATCATATGGATGGTATCCTCATCCACGAGGCGGTCGTGGACAGTACTGCAGATCATCTCAAACTCCTAGAGATGGAGATGAGGCTCCTCTGTGGCGAGTCCATGGAAGTGGGGTAAAAGCTGAATGGTCTAAGGTGGGAACTTGAAATCTCTCGCAATGACCGGCAACACTATCCATCTGTGGGTTAGAGTTGCACCAGGGTTGTGCAACTCCCTCATCGGTCATGCAGGTGCTGCTGGCTGTGCGGGGTCCTCATGTTGTCCTCCCTTTGGAATCTCTGGTCCTCTGCCTCCACCGGTTATGGGCTGCTCTTTGTCGTCTCTCAGCTGCTCCATCTGTCGGCGTATGTCCACCATAAAAGCCCCCTGTTCTCTGATCTGACACTGCATGGTCTCCAGAAGGCTAATAGGGTGTTGTTGATGGCACACTGATCCAATACGTATGTTTGTGTCCTGCTGGGTCCATCAGTACGCTCCTCACTGCTGGCCTTGGTCTCTGCAAAGGCAAAAGACCCAAACTCAGGTGCCAATAAATCATCATCTGTCGGTTGCAGTCTCTGCTCGGGCACCTCAGGAATGGTAGAAGGGTGGTCGAGGGGGAACAGGGCAGAGTCAAACTCGGGTTCGGAGAGCAGGTATCAGCTCTCACAAACCATCCTCGATGAGCAGGTTGGAGTGCTCGAAAGTGGTGCATCCAGATGCAGATGCTGCCTAATGGGTCTCCTACCCATCATCTTGATGTAGCGAGTAAGGCAGATGAGATCTAGAAACACACAAGATTAGAAAGCAAACCCCCAATTTACCTACTCACGTAGAGTTGATGACTGTAAAGGTTCGGTCTGGTATCTTGTCAATTTTATAAGTGATAAAACAATCTTTCAGAGCGATTAAGTGAGCTATTAGGAACCCAATGCTCCTAACAGACTATCCCGTATAAAAGGTCGATAGTCTATTTAGAGTTCGGGTATGGCTCTATCCTAGTGTGCGGGTCACTCTCTTGCTCATCCCAACCATACAATGAGGATATTACTCTCCCAAGATAGATTTTTCGGTGAGGTGTCTTTTGGGATCAAGTGAGTTTAGCAGTCCTGATTTTATAGTTTTCCTTTTTAGGTGTTTTTCAAGCAAACAATGCTTAATGAATTTTCCGATTCTCCTGATTATTTTAAGTCCAAAAATAGGAGGAGAAAGCGAAAAAGCTGATGTACGATCAAACACGATGATGCATGTAGAGTAAGAAATGCATACCTAACTCCAGCTCTCTACATACAGGGCGATCTGCGCATAAAAATAAAGACTAAAAATTAAACTACCTATATGATGCAAGAAGAAATCAGCCTTCGACGAAGCAATTTCTACACGATAAGCACAATAGCTAGCCAATCAGACTAAGTTCGGATTATGATCTTGGGAACCACTCAGTGACTACCACAACGGGTCCTACACGCGATGTATGTGGTTCCTCACGTCATGTGGACTCGAGCTTAATTAAACTAACCTTTTCTTTGTGAGTTAAATAATTAGGTCTAATTATCAATCTATAGGAGCAGACATATAATTAGGGTTGGTCCTTAATTAATTATATCACAGTCACAGAAAATCCTAAGTCTAGGGACCAAAACCTTCGAAAATCATATAGACAATAAAGAAATCTGTAGAAAACAAAACCGGAAAAAAATCCGCGATAAGGTCCCCTGAGTATACCGGTGCTCGGTGAAACAGACCCCAAAGCAATCACCAACTCTAAAAGTCCAGTGTTTTTCCTGTATTATTACAATAATAATGCAGAAATAAAATCTAGGCTAAGCTACCTACACTACCTATCCCGAACTTTTGCTCCTCTCCTATGCTTTCCTACAGCTCGATGCAGAAACCAGCCGCCTCCAAGTCACGTAGGTGCCTCGGCTCTCCGAAGATCGCCGCCCTCGCTTGTCGGGCCCTCGCAAGAAAGACAGAATAGAAATTGTGTCAATCAACAGTTATTCAAAAATTTATCAGATATATCAAGCGAGAAATCACACAAAAAGGAAACTGACTACTAAGTCGTGGTCCCCAGCAACAGCGCCATTCTGATGACCACAAAACTTCAGCTACTCGGGTTAAGGTATAAATCGAAGTCATTGTGACTCGAATAACGAAGCTAAGCCAACGAGAAAAATAAACCACCAAATTAAAGATCAAACAAGCAATGTGGATAACGATCTTGCTATTTATTTTAACCTGGTATTGCTACCATGGTCGAATACAAGGAGCACGATCTGCAAAAGCTACAAAGAAGTTGGGAATCCAAAAATAACAAGAAATGGTGGTTTTAATAGTTTTAATTTTTTTTTGTAATTTTTAATATTAATAAAAAGTGTAAAGAAGGTGAAAAACTAATGCTTAATCAATTATTCAAAGCACTAAAAAATACTAAAAATTCAGATTAAAAATATTTTTGGGTTTTTAAAACATTCAGATGTTTTTGTGGATTTTAGGGAATTTTTATGATTTTTAAATAATTTTCTAAAAATGAAACAAGGCCAAAAAACAAACAGTGTACAACTGAGATCTAAAGGCAAGTTAAAATTATTGAAAATGCTTGTAAAATCTCAATAGTAATTTTATGACAAACTAGAAATAAAAACCTAACTACAGCAAGTGAAAATACAATTTTTTGTTTTTTTTATGAATTTTTACTGATTTTTTCAAGCTTTTTAGTCTTTTTCAATTTTTATGATTATTTATAAATGAAAATGCAATAAAAATTGGATAGAAATAAAAGTAATTCAAACAAGCAATCAATAATGTTTTTAGAATTTTGTAAGGGATTTTAATATTTTAAGTTGATTTTTAAAAACAGACAGAGGCAATTTTTGTGGTTTTTGAATTTTTAAAAATAATGAGTGATGACAAAATAAAAAAAAAAATTCACAGAAATTCCTACACCATGGTAGGAGCCATGTGTACAATGTTTGTTATTCATTGAATAAAAAATCAAATACACAACACACATGGACCTATATGCAATTATTGAAAAGTTATCATCCAAATAGTAACACGTGGAAATAGTGTAGGGCTCAATTTGCGAAACAACCAGATATGCACGTGGGCGGTAAATGAACTAGGCACTCAAGGGTATAATTGAAAATCCTATTTATAAACATCCATTTAATAACAATAGTGAAGTCCAGGTGAAAACATGCAAATATCCCAATGTCACATGGGGTAACCACGTACTACAGAGACAGAAGGACTAGAATGCAAATACTAAAAGCATAAGGTCCTTAGTACAAAATATATGAAATAAAAACTACTTCAAAAAATAATTACAGGACTAATGTGGAAATGTAACTAGGTAGGAGGGCTTAAGTGCAAATACCATTCTTATTGGTGATCCAACAAACGAGGGTTCTTCACTCATGATCAGACGACTTAACTCTTTGGATAACCCTTCGACGATGTACGACTGAAATCTGATCCTCATATGGATCGAACGACCGAGATGCCTCATATAATGGACGTTGATGATTAGAACTGGGAGAGTCCTCAATCCAACGACGGGGACAACCTCTGTAAGAGCAGCAAAGAATTCACCGCCGGTGAGCTTCGCTCGGCTGCTACGTGCGACTGAGACGTCCTCCGGAGCTACTTAGATGGGGGAAATGATGCTGGTTCCTGTCCGCAGCGGTGACAATGCTCCGATGAGGCTGGGAACGTCGGGAACGACCCAACGGCATTGAGGACCTGGAGCGGCTGTGCTTTGATGTTTGGACCTCTAGATGAGACCCTTTGTGCTCTAGACCTGCATAAAAAGGCTACTGGGTCGAGGGCAAGGTGCATCGACCCGTTAGTGCGCGCGATGGGTGAAGGATGAGGGGGGTATAGGCCTCCGGCGAAGCGATGGAGGAGGAGGATAGGGGATCTCGTTCATGGGCGAATGAGGTGAGCGGAAGGGTGTAGAAGATGGGGAGAGGTCTGATGGAGGTGCTATGATCATCGGGATGGCAAATGAGTGATTCGATCACGGGGAACGGGGTGACGAATGCAAGTTGGCAAAAATGCGAAAATCTTGAATCAAAGTTGAAAAAGGGAGAATCGAAGCTACCTTGTGAATGGGATTGTCTGGGCTGAAGGTCAGAGACCTCTAGGGGTCTTTGCCTTGATGGTTCGACGTGTCCAGAGGCTAGAGCTCACCTCGCGGCGGAGCACGGCGATGAGTTCGTCGGACCCGAGGCTATAGACTTGAATCCTCTCTACAACGCCCTCAAATGCACGCTGTCACTCATGGGTGGAGGTGGAGGTCACTAGAGATGAGGGAGCGGCCAAAGATGCAGAAGAAGGTGCAGTTCCAAGAGACTTTATACTTTCCTGGGTCTGAGAAGTGTGGAACGCGGGCATGCGAACCGAGGGACAGATCCCGAACGAAATCATCGGGCGTGTATCCTAGATCGTCCCTCGATAATCGGAGCGCTAATCAGGATGGAATGGTGATCGGATCGGTTTGGAAAAAATAGGAGAAATTCAGGTGGAAACCAGATCCGGGCAAAGAAAGGTCCAGGGGGGACAGTTGACCAGGGTCAACAGTCCGCCCTAGACCAATCAGAAAAAAGATATTTAAAAAAATCACAAATTAATTAAAAATAGCAAACAATTTTATTTAAAAAATTTATAAAATAAACAATATTTGTTATTTTTCAAACTATTTTTTGTGATTTTTTTATTTTTATGAAAAAAGAAATTATGGTATATACAATATATTATATTATATACATGTATAAAATACCTATGTATTTTATGTAATTATTTTTATTTTCCTATTTATGTACAAATACCCCAATTTTATATTTTATATATTTATATCATAATTTTTGGAGGGTAGAAATATTTTTATTTTATTTTTATTGTTATTTTCAAGTGTAAAATAAATAAGTATATGATACATGTGTACATGTACTATGTACAAGGTGAGAGAGAAAGACTTTTGTTTTTATTTTATTTTTCTAACTTTTGTTTTATTTTTAGAAATATGTACAAGGGGATAAAAATACCTTTTTATTTTTATTTTTGTATAAAGAAAATAATAATAAAATATATATACATGGGAAGGAGTATGTAAAAGTTAGAGTGACCCTATCTCTCTCTAGTTATTTTATTTGGCGATCAGGTCTACTGGATCAAGAGGAAAAACTCCTTATGTACATATTGCACCTTGTATATAATTGAAAAAAATGCAAGAACTCCAAAATTGTAGACAAGACACATAGAAAATAAAATACATGTTGGAGTGTGTATTAGTAAGAAGTCTGCAGCTGGATGACTTGGCTACACTAGTCAAGAATCCCGGGATAGGTAGCTACACTAGATACTGTCAATTCTTTTCTCCACCCCCTCCTCTTGAGATAGTTGCACTTGAACTTATAACGGAATACCCTGCTCCTCGAGGAAAGAGTTACTGGACTGGGGAACTAGAGTTACCTTGTTAGAGGAGGCTGATTCTTAGCCATTTCTGATGTGAAGAGATATCTTTCACTTACACAATACAAATAAGAATCATAGTCATCAGAAATTCACATATGAGGATTTGTTCTGACCTAACTGTTGAGGCATCTTGAATAGAAGACTTGTGGAACTTGAAGTCTGTTAGGACTTACGTTCATATCCCAATAAGGTTCTGCCACACAATTAATCTAAAGGTTGAGTCAAACTCCATTTTCAACTTTTGTTCATGACCTTGGTTTGGAACCTAATCTCATTTCACTCTTGCATTTCATTTTACTTGCTCGGGGACGAGCAAGCTTTATGTATAGGGGGTTGATGAATCTGTGATTCGTCACTCTAAAAGTTGAAAATAGAGTCTTTCTCTCAAGTAATTAGCTGCTTATTTACACTTATATTGCATAATTAGCATTCATGCATAGATAATATCTGCATTTTAGCATTCATATTTGCACTAAATAAGAAGCCGAATTCACTTATAGAAATCACTTGTATATTCACCATATTTCACCTATTTGTATATATCTTATACTCACTTCAAAAACAATAAAATCAACTCCATACTGTACATTTTACTGACAAATACCAAAATTTTCTAACTTGAATAATTACCCAATAAAACCCCAAACCCAATCGGAGACATTAGACCTTATGATGCACATATCTCTCTCATACAACTTCTGATCTAGGTCTACTCAATTTTAAATTAATACACATTTAGAGACCTTCAAAAAGAGACTAATTTCAATTAAATCAGAGCTCGTATGCAAAACTTGGGTTTTGGGAACCCATTGTGCACTATATGTATGTATACTTGTAACCGTGTATTTTAGCACTTTATTCGACCTTATTTCCGTTTTTGGACAACATGAAACTTGTATATCTTATCGAGATCTACAACTTTCATGTTTTGAGTTTTTCGAAATCCATCCATCTTCTCCCCCTTATCTCACTTTCTTTTCCAGCCATCCAGATTGGGCCACGTGGCGCCCTCTGATTGCGCCACGCGGCCCACTCATCCGCCCACCACGCGCCTTGCCTCTAGATCGTCAGATCATCCTTACCTCCTTCAGATATGGGCCCTTCATACCACATCACCTTGCAGCCATTCGATCAAGGGTAGATCAAATCTGAGCCGCTCTCCAGCATTGCCCTCTCCTTGCGCCACGTGGTTCACCAGGTGCCGCTAGATCGCTTCCATATATGCCGCTCATTCCGGCTAACTCTGGATCCTCTGATACTCGACCCTGATATAATCTTAGCCAATCTTCTCCGCCCGACGCTACGCCTGCCACGCGTCACGCCCAACACCCTTCGATCTCGACTCTAGGATCTAATCCTGGACCTTCTCTTGCGCCCTTCTTATGGCCGTTAGATCACGAGATCCAATGGTCCAGAGGTCATCGTCTACCTCTAGCCACTTTCCTCGGGCACGTCGTCCTCCTCGCATAACATTCACCCCCTTCCTATTTTTGGCGCCACTACAACCACCCTCTTCGCCCCCTAGCACCTCCACAACAGAGCCCATACTTCCCTCTTCCTCGCCGCCCTCCATATTTACCATGATACCCTCTCCTTCGCTCCACAAACCCCACTCAAACAACACCTTCCATCGCCTGTGCCTCCACCTTATCCCTATATATTCCCCACCTCCGGCCAACTTTCAACTCATCTGCCCTTGCAAGAGAGAACCTAGAGATCCCCTCTACCTAACAGTGACAGTGATTTGGGCATTGAAGCGAGCGACGGTAGGGTCCATCTCTAGCGAGATACACAACAAACTCCATCGTGTCGTAGCTCCCCCGAAGGGATGCACCAGCTCGGGACACTACCGACCTTTGAGAGAAGACCAGAAGGCCCCTCCTCGAGCATCTGAACCCAGGTAGACTCCTCCACCTCCTCCGATCATTCTTCTTATTTTGACGCATTATTCTCTGATTTTATTCCGCCGCTCCGATCGATCCCATCCCCGCCTGACCATCCCTTGAGCTCCTCCTTGGCGCTCTCATCTTCGTGCAGAAGTCCATCAATTCTATTATCACCTTAAACCTCCTTCTAACTAAGGCTCCGCCGCCATGGCGGAGGAAGATCACCGAACCTCTTCCACTCCACTCAGGCCTCACATTGTACACGCACACATTCCCATGAAGCACGAGCTTCCATTTTGGGCATCAGCTAACCTTACAGGAGCATCCTCTTCACTAATCGGAACGTCACCGGAGCGTCACTCGAGCTTCGACATCTCTGGCTTGAGGAACTCCCCATCTTCGACATCAACTTTTGTTCATTACCTTGGCATGGAACCCAATCTCATTTCTCCCTTGCATTTCATTTTAGTTGCTCGGGGACGAGCAATGTTTAAGTATAGGGGGTTGATGAATCTGTGATTCATCACTCTTAAAGTGGAAAATAGAGCTTTGTCCCGGGATATTTAGCAGACTATTTTCCTTTATCTTGCATAAATAGCATTCGTGCATCTATCCACAATATATGCATTTTAGCATTCATATTTGCATTAAATAAGAAGCCAATTCATTTGTAAAATCCACTTGTAAGATATCCACCAGAAACTTACCTATTATTTGTATTTTATATCCCCTCCAAACTGAAATAACACCTTCCTTATAATGTGTACATTATTAGTTAATAATATAAGGAAGAAGGCCAAAATCCCTATCTTGTAAAATACCCAATAAAGCCCCAAACCCCTGGACCTTAGAATGCCAATATCCCTCTCCTACAAACTCCGAATTAGGTCTACTCACCTTCAGATTAATACACATCCAGAAACCTTTAAAATGAGACTAATTTCATTCGATTCGGAGCTCGTATGCAAAACTTAGGTTTTTGGGCCCCCTTGTATACTACATATATGTATATTTGTACTCGTGTATTTTTGTATCATATTTGACCTCATCTCCATTTTTTGGTCAACATGAAACATGTAGATCTCATCGAGATCTACAACTTTCATGTTTACAGTTTTTCCAAATTCGGCCTCCTTCTCTCTCTAAATTCACTTTCTTTCTCAGCCACTCAAAGCTGGCCATGTGGCACCCTCTGATTGAGCCACGTGGCCCGCCCCTTTTGACCTGTCCACCAGCACCCCTGACCGTTGGATTTTAATCTACATCCAATGGCCCCATGATTTCCATGCACTCCCTTGGTTCCCCACCGTCTGATCATACCCAGCTCACATCTGCACCGTCCGCTAGCGCCTCTCCTATAGCCCACCACGTGGCACCTTGTACACCATCCGATCTCGCTGTTGGCACCTTTATCTTCATCGTTCATCACCGCAATGATTTCCAGCCGCCTGATCACACCTCTGACCTCATCACAGCCGCACGCTACCGCCTTTCTCTCCTCGCACCACGTTGCGTCTGCTGCACCTCACGATCACCCCTAGGATGCTCCATCTCAGTCGTTCATTGACGCACTCGACAACCACCGTCCGATTATCCTCCATCTCATATCAGGGCCACTCTCTAGCGTCGCATTCTTAGCCCGCCACGTAGCACACCCTGAGCGCTTCGATTTTTCTCCCTAGATCTAATCCAAGGCGTTAAACCGCGCCTCCATCTAGGCCGTTGGATCGCCAGATCCAATGGTCGAGGCATCGTCTTCCACCTCCTGAATACCCCATACCCCACGTCTTCCACCGTGCGCAAGGGGCCGTCCCTTTATATTTTGGGCGCCATGCCGATCACCTTCTCCGCCCCCTGGCACCACCACTACACAGCCCACTCTTCCCTCACCCATGCCAATCCCCTCGTTCGCCATGAACCCCCTCATCTTCGCTCCATGATGCCCACGAACTCCACCTCTTCGCCATCTACGCTGTCACCTTCATCCTATAAATAAGTCTCCTACGACCACCTTCACCCCCATCCGCCATCACGGAGAGTACCTCCAAGATCCTACCTTCGAGTTGGTGACAACAATTTGACGTGAGGACGAGTGACGACCGAGATCCACCTCCGACGAGATCCACGGCCCAAACCCGTCGTGCCGCAGCTTCCCTCGTGAGCTGCACGAGCTCAGGTCTCCTACCGGCCTTCGAGCGATGACGAGGAGCTCAGATCCGAGCTTCATTCCCTAGGTAGACACCTCCATCGTCTCTCTGATCTTCTTCTTAATTTTTCTTCTTTTTCTCCGATTTTCTCCGTCGTCATCTCTTCACTCCCCGCTCCGTCAACCCTCCTCTGAGCTCCGCAAGGGAGCTATGATTTTCGCGCTACCCTCCATCTTCTCCGACGACGCACTTCACTTCTCACCGACGCCAGCTCTGCCACCTTGGCGGAGCTCGATCACTGGACAATCTTCATCGCATCTCAGGCCTCGCACCACACTTCCGATAACTCCATGAACATTTTTCACGTCTCGACTATACCACTAACCCCTACAGGTACTCTCTCCTTAATTGGCCGGAAGCTTCACCGGCGCATCCTCGAGCTTCATTGTCGTTGGCCTCCAGGCCGCCCCAGCCTCAGCCAACATCACCGGACGTTCCGCCACGCCTCCGCGACCCTTCTGAACCACACAAGACCCTCCAACACCTTTCACCAACGACGGAAGGAGGAGGCGGAGCTAGGTCCACTTCGTCAGAGTACATTCCTTTTCGCCGCTGGAGGCGGAGGACCGTTGGGGACGAAAGCCAGCAGTCATCTGATCCCCTTGATCAAACGGTCATGAGCCATCTACGTCGCTATCAGCCATAACTGTAGGATCAGGCGGATCCTACGCATCCAGATCGAGCCATGTCATCACTTCTCTGCGCTCCAGGTGCCTTTGGATCAATCTAGATCCAATGGTTACTGATCGACCATGCCTTCACCTCAGGAGCGAACCATCGTCGTTGGATCACTTACGATCTAACCGATCCAAACACACCACGCGCCAGCAACTAGCTGCCGTTGGATCCTCCTTGATCCCATGGTCTAGATCGAGCCACGTCGCCTGATCTGAGAGTCTTCCCCGACAACTAGGCTTGAATCCCCTGATGCTACCCCGAAGCTACCCCGAGCCAGCCCCGAGCCTCGAGGGCCAACCGAGCCTCCGAAGACCACCGAGCTTGGGACCCCCCACGTGATCTGCTCGTGTGTCCTGGGTAAATTGCAGCGAGGCCTCTGGAGGTTTCCATAATCGTAATTCAGTCCTTGCTAGGAACCCCTACGTGAAGAGCACGTGTTCTGTGGAGAATTTGCATCCACCCCCTACTTACTATAGGTAATTGCATTTTAGTCCCTGTCAGCATGTTTTATTTTTATCAAATTTTTTGTAATTGCATTTATACCCCTAACTTTACACACATATTTAGGCACTCATTTTAAATCATTTTTCAAGTTTAAAAATTGCATTGTGTAGCTTACTTTGTCCTCTTTCATATGTGATACTTGGCACATTTTTGTAATATCAATGGATTTTTCTATTAATCAATTTAGTTGAATTTTGCTATATTTTGCCCATTTATGCCTTTTAATTCTTATTAATTTCTCTCCAACTCCAAAATTCACCAAAAAATCACATTAGACTGAGGATACTTAGGTTTACATTGTGCCCAAAAATCATCTCAATTGTACGCATCTGGAGGCCTAAATAAATCATTTAGTGATTTTCTTAATTAGTTTTTAATAGGTGCTTTTTACATAGAAATTTAGGTTGATTAATTTTCCTGGATTCTTCACATTAGATCTATCTAGGATAATTTTGATATCTGAAAATATTGTGATTTGATATTTACTAAATTAATCCAGTAAAAATCATTTTGCATCCATTTTAAATTCGTAAAATATTCATCTAGTGTCAGAAAATTCTAAAAAAATTAGTGTAGCTTAATTTTATCATATTTCATCATCTGGACATGTTTCATAATTTTTGGACTTGATTTGATCACTTATCTGAATTAACTTGTAAACTGGCCCGATTGTGCATGTGTCTTTTCTTTCTTGCATAAAATATATTGAAAAAGACCAAAAAAACTTATCCCCTGAGAATTAAACCTTGGAATTTGCTTAAAATCTACCTAAGGAGGCAACTGCCTCCTTGAGTTCGACCTTGGGCTTGCCAAGGTAAAAAAAATATTGCCGCTTGTGATTAAATCATCTTAAATGGAAAAGTGGTTTTTGATATGCTCTTATTATCCGACTACAACGAATGACAACACATTAATTGACCATTAATTTGATTAATTAACGGGGTGGTAAGACACGTTTCAAAATGGCACCGTTGCCGGGGAGGCACGGCTTAGGTTAATTACAACTGATTTCTGAGTGTTTGATTTTTCTATCCCCGGGTAGTCTGACCCCCGGTTCTCATGTGAATATTTTTTATCATATAATTCTTGTATTTTTGTGTCGTTCTCTATCTGACCTCAACTTGTTTTCGTGCGAGGAACGCGAGGAGTCGATGACGCTTCAAGGAACCTGCATGTTAATTTGTTTGAATGATTTGAGAGGGCTTTTATTTTTCATTTTTTTTAATTTTGCATTATTTCCAGTGGTTCCCATTTGGGTTCTCGCAAGTGTAAACATAGTGGAACCGTGTCTCCGTCTGCTGTGTGGTTTGAATTTTTAGAATAGGAGTGCACTAGCGGCTCCTCGAGCCACTCTAGGGTTTGCTTGTGCTCGTAATTTTTAGGACCACACAACCACTTAAAAGACACACTTAGACTGCATATCTAGTCAAATCAACCTGTGCTTCACTCGGTAATAGAACTGCCTGTCTAGGAGAGGATTTTGTCATCTGCTTTTGCATGTAGTGTAAAAAGATTTCAATTCTATTTTGCATCCTACATAAAAGCGAAGGGATCACTGTAAGTATTCTTCACTCAGCACAAGCATCATTGTTTTCCATGCATCGGCTTTTCTCTATTTCTCTCTCTTGATTTTCCAACTTAGGTTAAAGGAAATTGGGACTGGACTATAGGCATGCTGTGTGGATTGAACTAAATCAGTGAAAACTTAACTTAAAACTTGGACTGCTAAACATTATTGACCAAAAAATTCAATAAAATTAGAATTTCTGCTTGCGGGAGATTAACCCCGATCTTGTTTTCAGGCTGAGTGAGGGTACTTGAGTGTGTGTGAACACCTGAAGGCAAAGCCCAAATCCCCACCTTCCATATCACGTTCCAACTGATCCTAGCAAATAAAACGAGTTGAATATTTTCAGGTTCATAGACTAGTACCAAGTAGCCTATGCCATTTTACAGGCTCGTACTCCACGACAAGCTGCTAGTAACCCTTCGGGGCGAAGTTTCCGCCTTGTCAGCCTCCGCATGCTTGCAGGTAGATAGAAGCATGGTCTTTGAATCCATCAACTTGGGATAGGAGCGAATAAAGGAAGGACGTAGGTATCTTAGGCGACAGGTTAAACAGGGAAGACGCATCCGGCATTGAGCCGACTTCCCTCTAGGCCACATAACCATTGCTATTTGCTTGAAAATCACACTTAAAATCAACCAGATTAATTGGACTCGGTTTCGGGTCCTTCACCATGTTGAGTGTGAAAATACAGGGTTTGGATTGAATTTCTTGCTTCAGGTGGGAGTAAAAATCCTATCTTTACTTAGAACTTCCCAATCTTCTCGCCAATCCAAGATGGATAACTGGCGGGAGATCGACTCATTATTCGCCAATCTCTCTTTGAGCCCCCCACGAAATTCATCTTCACCGTCCCAAGTGCAACTTGGACCACCAAGAGCTCATGACCCTCTTGAGTTCTGCATCCCTCACACCCAGGGTGGTTACTCTCCAACCAACCCTTACCTCTCCTCTGAGCTTACCGAGGAAGACCATCGCCTCGGTAAGAACCCCATCCTTGATTTGTCTTCTAACCCAAACCATTTCCATCCCCCAGGACTAGAGGACAAGATGCCACCAAAGCGACCTCTAGATGAGGAAGAACCCAGAGATGACCAACTCCAGCAAATCCTTACTCGCCTTGCCACAACCGAACAATAGAATGCGGATCTTACAGCAAAAATGGGACAGATCATTGCAGTAGGAGGAATCGACTGACCAATGGTCGATGCCTAGAACCCAACAGAGAACGAGATGTACAGTTGGTTGGCACCAATGGTTCCCCTCGAAGCATTCGAGCTCAAGCCCCACTTCCTTAGCCTGCTACCGTAGTTTAAGGGAAATGTAAACGAAGAACCATATGCCTTCATCAAATACTTCGAGCTGGTTTGCAACAATTTTAGTCATCCTAGGGTTGGGCAGGATTACATTCGGTTGAAGGCCACCCCATTTGCCTTAGGAGATAAGGCAACACATTAGCTGAAAAACTTAGGGGTGATGTGTACAACCCGGATACAATTCAAGGACCTTTTTCTGAAGATGTTCTACCCCCTCAGTAGGACTAATCAAATGAGAACAAAGATCGCTAGTTTCTCCCAGGGACCCACTGAACCATTCCATGAGGCCTGGGATAGGTTTAATGACCTCATTCAGAAATGCCCGTGCCATGGCATTTCTAAGGTGATCTTAGTCCAGACCTTGTTCTGTGGTTGGACCCTGGAGATGCATGGGTTAGTAAGTGCCGCCTGTGGAGGAAGCTATCTGAACAAGAATGAGAATGCTATAAGGAAAATACTGGAGCAGATGGTGGAAATAGGTGGGTCGCAAGCCACCAGGGCCTATCAGTTGTCTCCATCAATTCTATCCAACGAGACAACAAGGAGGACTGTAGCGGATCTGACAAAGGACCTCATTCCTAGCATGGAAATGATGGCTGATAAGTTAACCATGGTCGAGCAGATTCACAAGAGGGTCACTGACCTTGAATCTTTCTCGCGTTTGCCGAAGCAAGTGGAGGAACTTACTGAAAGGGTAGCTAAGATAAAGCTACATGCCCCTTATGCACCACCTGTACACCTAGTCCATCTTGTATAGGGATAGGTACCGGGTCCTTAGAGTGGTTGGGTAGAGGAGCAAACTTACACCCAGCAGGACCAGCATGCACCCTCACAAGTGGAAGCTAGATACGAGGAGCCTCCATAGGTATTCGAGATCAACGGGCTGTGGTACAGCCATGACCCCGTCAGTAGACAGTCGGGGATGGGGAACGGTCGACCTCACTGACCTTCCCCAGCTTACTAGGAAACCAGCTCCATCCCCGCACCGCGCTTTGTTCAGTCCAGGCCCGAATGAGGGTACCACCCTCAGCAGCACCAGCATCAACGCACATTCTACTTAGGCCAGCAAGGCCCGTCACCGTCCTATTCGTAGCAGCAGTATCGACATGGTCAACAGGGCCAATATAGGACCTCATCTATAGGACATCATCAAGCCAACCAGCCCACCGAATTAGAGTCCCTCACCTAGGTAATCCAGACCCTTTCTGATAGGGTCCAAAAGATCTAGAATGACTATCTGGATACGAGAACCAATCTGAATCATGTTTCTCGTATCCAGGATCAACAAATGGCGCCAAAGACCCGAATTCCCACCCAGGTTCAGGCCAACCCGAACAGCTTAAATCAAGGCAAAAACCGACCTCGTGATAAGGTATACTATTTAGATAATTCTTTATCTAAACATGAGATCCTGTCGTACGATGAGCGGAAGGACCGTGATCGTACCTGATCGGGCACGGGCACAAGAGGAAGAAGCCATCAAGTCTCTACCTGAGGAGAACATAGAGGCAGAGGAGGAGCAGCACCACCTTCACCACCACCGGCAGAAGAAGAGGACTTCTGAGTCCTCAAAGAAGCAAGGGAACCGTATCGGCAGGGAGTCCATCGAAATCGATGAAGAGCCCACACCTCCATCTAAGGAGGACAGTCTAGTAGTCACAGAGAATGCATCACCGATTTCACAGCAGCATTTTTCTTTTCGTCATAGTCCAAGTCAGAGTCAGAGTCCAAGTCCTGTACAGAACTCAGTTCCCACTTTGAATGAAAATATTTCAGTTTCAGAATCTGAGTTGGAATCAATAATCCCTTTCCCTCGAGCTCTTATGGGTGGAAAAAAGAAAACTAAAAAAAATCCAAGAAGATGACCCTGAGATGGCAGAGTTTTGTAAAAAATATATCAAGGTCACAATCCCCTTTGACAAGTATGTGGAAATGACTCCTGTGTTTCAGAAATACCTTAAGATGAGATGCATATCTACTAGGGTCAGCAGGAAGACCAAAAGTCGTGCTGAGAAACCGGTTTGTCAATAGCCACGACTTGTGCAATAAGGAACTCGTTTCTAAGGAAACGAAGAGACATGGGTGCACATTATGTAGTGAGTCATGTTGATGACATTGCGTTTGCATGCACTCTCATAGACAACGGCTCCTCAATTAACTTAATGCCTACAGCCCTCTATGAGCGGCTTAATCTCGGACCCCTTAGGAAATCTAGAGCCCTCCCGCAGTTCGCTGATAAATCAACCAAAAGGTCCCAAGGAGAATTGAGGAATGTTGTCATTAAAGTCGAGGGACAAGAATACATGGTGGAATTCATTGTCCTAGATATGGAAACCCCTCGTAATTAGAGATATTCCCAGATCATCCTAGGCAGGCCCTTCCTCAGGACAGCGGGGGCCTTCTTTGACTACAAGATCGGGAAGATCCAGTTCCAAACTCCAGGCGGAGATGAGGAACATGAGATGAAGCAAACCAGATGGTAGAGACCGGACTCTGAATCCAGCACTGAGTACTCTTCGTCCGAAGCAGACTGCGACCATGTAGACACAGTTGGGCCATGGAGACAAAACCCAGCCAGCATCGATGAGTCCCTTCCCTCCGAAGAAGATCCACTGCATGAGTCAGTTTGCGAGGTCCTTAGAAATGAGTTCAGCTCAGAGCCTGCATCTCTCTACATCTTCGATGACTTAGAGGCCCAACTGGGCCTGTCAGTCCTTCCCTCTTTAGGACAATCAGAAGATGAGGATGACGAGTCGGACATGGCTTTTGCCGATTGCATGGAAACCTTTGATGATCTGACTCCAAAGCCGAATGACTTGGTGGCAGTAATTTTAGAGACAGATCCATCCACTTTCAACACTGAACCGGATTCGGTTGAGCCAGACATCTTAGACGATCACACCTTACCTGAGCTCAAGCCTTTACCCACAACACTAAAATACGCCTTCCTTGCAGTTCAAGAGAAGAAATATCTAGTCATCATCAGATTGACCGAGGAGAAGGAATCTCGCTTGCTAGAGATCCTGGAGAAAAACCGCAAGGCAATAGGCTGGAGCATTTCCGATCTCCATAGGATAAATCCCTCTTTGTTCGCACCATATCTACGTGGAGAATGAAGCCAAACCCTCTCGTGAATTCCAACAATGTTTGAATACAAATTTACGAGAGCTAGTGAAGAAGGAGATAGAGAAATGGTGCAATGCGGGTTTCATTTATCCTGTCTCCGATATAAATGGGTGGCCTCGATCCATGTTGTCCCGAAAATTCGAGAATTCAGACGACCACCAACGAGGATGAATAGGAGATGGTGACGCGAGTGCCCATGTCGAGGCGCGTCTGTGTTGATTACAGATGCCTGTATGATGCGATGAAGAAGGATCATTTACCCCTACCGTTCATTAATCAGATCTTAGAAAGACTAGCGAGGAAAGAATTCTTCTGCTTCTTGGATGGGTTCTCGGGCTACAATCAAGTAGCCATAGCTCCAGAGGACCAGGAAAAGACCACGTTCACATGCCCCTTTGGTACCTATGCTTTTAGGCGCATGCCCTTTGGGTTATGCAATCCTTCAGGTACTTTTCAAAGGAGCATGATTGCTGTATTCACCGAAATAGTGGGGAATTATTGGAAGTCTTCATGGACGACTTCTCGATCCACGACAATACCTTCGATTCCTGTCTTAGAAATCTGGACCGAGTCCTCAAATGTTGTTGTGAAGTTAATATGGTGCTCTACTGGGAGAAAAGTCACTTCATGGTGATGGAGGGCATTGTGTTGGGGCACGTCATCTCCAAGAGAGGAATGGAGGTTGACCCTGCCAAGGTGGATGTGATCAGATGACTTCAGCTACCAACCAACGTTAAGCAGTTGCGGTCGTTCCTCGGGCATGTCAGATTCTATCGGAGATCATCAAGGATTTCTCTAAGATTGCCCGACTGCTAACTGAGCTTTTAGGCAAAGTCATGGAGTTTATTGTTGATCACAAATGTCTTGAGGCCTTTAAGCTATTGCAAGGTATGATCATGGATGCCCCGATCCTACAAGCCCAAATTGATCTCTACCTTTCGAGATCATGACTGATGCCTCAGACTTTGATGTTGGGGTTGTGTTAGGACAAAGGAGGGATGGCGTCCCATTTGCATGCCACTACGCAAGCAAAGTGCTTGATACCGCTCAGCGTAACTATATAGTTACGGAAAAGGAGATGCTTGCGGTATTATTTACCTTGGACAAGTTTAGATATCATTTAATTGGATCTAAGGTTATCGTGTTCACTGACCACATGACGCTACGATACTTGATGGAAAAGAGGGATGCCAAGGCGCATCTTCTTCAGTGGTTTTTGCTTATCCAAAGTTTGATTTGGATACTTGTGATAAACCTGGAAAGAAGAACGTAGTATCCGATCATCTCTCCCGTCTCGAAGATCTTAATACTTCCGAGGGTTCATCAATTCGAGACTCCTTCCCTGACGAGTCGATTTTTTTTTGTCGATTCACTCCCATGGTATGCCAATATCGTGAACTATCTTGTCTCCAAGAAGGTTCCCGAGGATTGGCCCAAGAGCCATATTGACCGACTGAAGTCGGATGCTAGACACTACCATTGGGAGGATCCAATCCTTTTTTTGAAGTACCGGATTGTATCTGGAGATGGTGTATTCCTCAGGGGGAATATTAGAGTGTCCTTTCTTTATGCCACAGCTTGGAGGTAGGAGGACACCACTCTAGGAAGAGGACCGCATGGATGGTACTTCAGTGTGGCTTTTACTGGCTGACTCTATTTCGCGATGCCATCACCTTTGCGAAGTCGTGTCCACTATGCCTAAGAATGGGAGGAACCATTAGTTTTAATGATGAGATGCCGATGCAGCCTGTCATCATTTGTGATGTCTTTGACGCTTGTGGCATCGATTTCATGGGCCCATTCCCTGTTAGACATGGATTCGCGTACATCATTCTTGCGGTAGACTACCTATCTAGATGGGTGGAGGCTATCCCGACCCGAGCCGCAGACAGCAGGATTGTCTGTAAGTTCATCAGAGATCATATCATCTCTAGGTTCGGGATCCACAAGATGTTGATATCAGACGTGGGTAGCCACTTTGTAAATCAAGAGGTGAAGAAACTCTTGAAGGACTATGACATCGAACACCGTGTCGCTAGTCCTTACCACTCACAGACTAATGGTATGGCTGAGGTGTCGAATAGGGAGGTGAAATCTATATTGTAGAAGCTTGTCCGCCCAAACAGGAAGGATTGGTCTTAGATCATGGATCAAGTCCTATGGGCTTATAGGACAGCTTACAAGACACCGTTAGGAGCCTCCCCATTCCAGATGATATTCAGAAAGCCGTGCCATTTGCCCGTAGAGTTAGTGCATAAATCAGAATGGGCAATCAAGAAGGTCAATTGGAACACACACCTTGGGCAGAAGCAGAGAGAAATGGATCTGAATGAGCTTGTGGAAGTCAGAAACCATGCATATGACAATAGTTTGGTGTATAAGGATAAGATTAAGCATTGACACGATATATATATATCAGACGAAAGACCTTTGTTCCTGGACAGAAGGTATGGTTGTTTAATGCTAGGCTAAAGTTCTTCCAAGGCAAGTTGAAGTCCAAGTAGACAGGCCCCTTCGTCGTCCGTACGGTGCATGATAGTGGATGTGTCGAGATATCAGATCTCGCAGATGATGCACCAACATTCCTAGTGAATGGACAACTATTGAAGCACTTCGTCGAATCCAATGAGCAGTTAGTCCATGTTGAGGAGATTGTATTCATGCGCGAGACAGATTCAACAGAAACACATCGAGCCACGCATGAGACCTTGCAGCAGTGAGCTCTAGCCATCAATAGCATCTTGAAAGATTCAGACCGACACCATTATATATACCCATCATTCTTGTACATTCTGTCCTTTTTCGCCCACGACTCTAGTAACTCATCCCAACTTCATTAATCACCATCTTGGACTATACTTAGGATGACTAGATCCTAATTATAGGGGGGATGAGCCACCTGAGTATATTCACTATATATCGTCCAGATCACATTGGTCCTCATACTCAGTCATGTCCTATACTCAGGTTGACCAGAGCCTATGTATAGCGGGGACCGATGCCCACCTTGTATATATTCATCCCTTTCTCTTCTTGACCTCATCTGCCCCAATTTTGACCCTCTTCTACACTTAGGCTGCCAAAGCCTAAGTATAGGGGGGAGGACGACTTCTATACATTTTGTCTCCCTTGGCTCTCTTACGCTTAGCACGAGCTATGTCTTCTTCTTCGCTTTTCGTGCTATGAGGACATAGCACACTCTAAGTATAGGGGGGTATGTATATATTACATATATACTTTACCCATAGCTCGTACTTTCACATATTTCTTGTATATATTACGTAATAATTACGGGATGGGTAAAATTGGAGAAATTTTTTTTAAAATATACTTGTATAATCTGTACAATACTCATTGTACAATAGGAGGTATACCAAATTCTTTAAAAAAATGGAAAAATCAAAATCAAAGGCTTCTTATTTACTCTTGCATATCATCTCTACATTAGAAAAGAAAGAAAAATAAGTCTTGCATTTTATCTGCATCTCATCTGCATATCTTGCATATGCAAGGTGAAAAGCTAGTGGGTTCTGAACCAAGTTATGAGTAGATGTTGACGAGGGACTTGATTTGACCTTAATCCACCTAATTTCAGAGGAACCTTATAGGAGCTGGAGTTAAGATTTCTCAGGTCAAGTGACTTAACTCTTTGAGTCCGCAAGTCTATATTCACATGTCATCTTAATCAGTCTAAGTAGAATATCTCGTGCACACGCATGATTCTTTTAGACAGTGACCTAACTTGGACAAGCACAATGCACATAGCTCTTCATTGATGAGATGGTGAGGAGGTAGAATCCTTTAGCTTGGAGTAGCACATGGGTAAAAACAACCGTCCTCCTCTATGGAGGGTAGTGCATCTCAACCTAGTCTGGTGGTGTTGACGTCTGAGGACAGGACGCTGTGGGTTGCAATAATGCTTCAAAAGAGGGATAGTCTACTGGCTCAAGAGGAAAAACTCCTGATGTACATGCTGCACCTTGTATATAGTTCCAAAAGAAAAAAAACAAAAAAGGAAAATGCAAGAACTCCAAAAAAAGTAGACAGGCCAGAGAGAAAATAAAATATTGCCTCTCGGAGTATGTATATTAGCAAGAAGTCTGCAGCTGGATGACATGGCTACACTGGTCACGCATCCTGGGATAGGTAGCTACACGGGCTACCGTCCACTCTTTTCTCCACTCCCTCTTCTTGAGTTCATCGCACTTGAACTTAGAAGGGAATACCCCGCACCTCGAGGAAAGAGTTATTGGACTGGGTAATTAGAGTTACCTTGTTAGAGGAGGCTGGTTCTGAGCCATTTCTGATGTGGAGAGTTACATTTCACTTACACAGTACAAGTAAGAATCATAGTCATCAGAAATTTGCATTTGAGGATTTGTTCTGACCTGACTATTGAGGCGTCTTGAATAGAAGTCTTGTGGAACTTGAAGTCTTTTAGGTCCTAAGTTCAAATTCCAATAAGGTTCCAGCACAAAATTAATTCAAAGGTTGAGTCAAGCTCCATTCTCAACTTTTGTTCACGACCTTGTCATGGAACCCAATCTCATTTCACTCTTGCATTTCATTTTAGTTGCTCGGGGACAAGCAAGGTTTAAGTATAGGGGGGTGATGAATCTGTGATTCATCACTCTTAAAGTTGAAAATAGAGCTTTGTCCTCGGGTATATAGCAGCCTATTTTCCCTTATCTTGCATAAATAGCATTCATACATCAATCCACAATATATGCATTTTAGCATTAAATAAGAAGCCAATTCATTTGTAAAATCTACTTGTAAGATATCCACCAATAACTTACCTATTATTTGTATTTTACATCCCCTCCAAAATGAAATAACACCTTCCTTATAATGTGTTTATTATTAGTTAATAATATAAGGAAGAAGGCCAAAATCCCTATCTTGTAAAATACCCAGTAAAGCCCCAAACCCCCTGGACCTTAGAATGCCAATATCCCTCTCTTACAAACTCCGAATTAGATCTACTCACTTTCAGATTAATATACATCAAAAAACCTTTAAAATGGGACTAATTTCATTCGATTCGGAGCTCATATGCAAAACTTGGGTTTTTAAGCCCCCTTGTATACTACATATATGTATATTTGTACTCGTGTATTTTTGTATCATATTTGACCTCATCTCCATTTTTGGTCAACATAAAACTTGCAGATCTCATCGAGATCTACAACTTTCATGTTCTGCATTTTTCCAAAGTCGGCCTCCTTCTCTCTCTAAATTCTCTTTCTTTCTCAGCCACTCAGAGTTGGCCACATGGCACCCTCTGATTTGAGCCACGTGGCCCGCCCCTTTTGACCTGTCCACCAGCACCCCTGACCGTTGGATCTCAATCTAGATCCAACGGCCCCATGATTTCCACGCACACCCTTGGTTCCCCACCGTCTGATTGTCGCGACCCCGTTTCCCCAGGCCGTCAGATCCTCCCATATCCGGATCTGGTTACTCAGCAATAAATTATTCAGCAATCACAACTAACATTCAGAAATAGACTGCAATTAAAAATACTCAGAAGAAAGTATTTCAACACTTTTCTATTCACAAAATAAAGTTCAGATGATACACTGTCCCACTATAACCATTTACATGTACATCAGCTTGAAAGGAAAATATACAAAAGATTACTAACTACCTTAAAGAGTAAAGCTTCTGTGGCTGGCTGGATGTCTAGTATGTAAGCTGGATGTAATTTCTAAAGTCCTTGCGATGTCTCACCGATACCTGTTGGGTTTTCCATAAATCATAGGATAAAATTAGCGAATGCTAAGTAACGAAGAAGAGAAAAGCAAACAAATTGGGTAATTTTTCAAAACTTGATATCACAAAAATTTCATTCCTTCTCATTAATTTAAGTCATATTCCTTTCTATTCCACATCAGGGATTAGTCCAGGGGAACCCCACCATTCTTCGACTCCAAAGCTGTAGACACTTCGGGATTGGTAATTGTGTTGATCTTGGTAAGCTTATACCGCCACACGTCGCCTCAACCAATCCTCCAATACTACCCTGACAATTTCCTATTCTTTTATTAAATAGGGTCTCAAACCCTCAGCCTGGAAAATCAAATGAGCACACCATCCTCGAGGACTCAGTTGCTTAAAACATCAGGCTAACATTTAATCATATAACCTAGTGGCTTTAAATACAAATTATCGTGACCCAGCCGCTATTAAACCACCCGTGCCTCCACATGGCACGACCACATCTTCCATCGTTCCAACCCGAATATATTGGCTCCCGGTACCACGCGTTGCAAAACATTCAATTTATGTGCACTTATCATAGCAGGGCAACCGTGTACCACCTAGGTAGGGAAACGCCAATACGGGTTCCTTCCGACAAACCTACAGGTTGCATGCCCGACCTGTAGTACTACTCCCAGTTATCCTTAACGTGACACACGATCCTTTTCAGGATCCAACTCAAACCACATCGATTCCCATGATGTAATTCTTTCGTTAAGTCTTTGACTTACATAATTAACAATACTTAGTATAGACTCACATATATATTATTCATAACCATATATATATACTCGTATTTGTGCCTATTTTAACTCCCAAACCCTAACTTTCAAATCCAACGCATCAATTTGACGCGTAAACCTTATTTTAGTGGGAATCACAAAGTAATTCTTCAGACTTTTTCAAAATAGCCAAAATTAGGGTTCTTCAAGGCAAAGAACACAAAATCAAGAATTTCAATAATTTCGTAAGAAAACCCAACAGCAAAAGGAAGGATTTCGTTACTTAATCGAGCTCTCTCTCATGTATGCAAGGCTTTATCGAGTTTCATTTTTAGAAAGGCTATTTTAAGGCTCCTGAAAAGATCAAATTTCATTTTCGTATCAAAACGCTAAGAACATGTCAAGAACGCGAAAAACGAACGAAGAACGCAAAGAATGCGAAGAACACGAAGAACGTCAAGAACATATTTTCTCTTAAAATTTTGGCAGAGCTTCCCCTTATATTGGGACATATTTCTCGGAAAATTTTGGCAGAGTTTCCCCTTATATCGGGACATATTTCTCGGAAAATTTCGGCAGAGTTTCTCCTTATATCGGGACATATTTCAAAATAAAAACAGAAAGAGTTTCCTCTATATCATCAATCGAGAGGAAAATAACAACGAAACTGAAAGAATATACTCAAACAACAAGAGATGAAGAATCGATAGACACCACGCATCTTAGGTGAGTGAATGTGTGACGAATCACAGGGTCACTAACGTGCATAGTCGCCCGAACCTAAGTAGGGTATTACACAGATTTCTTCATAAAAATAACTATAAAAGCATAATAGAAAGAATAGAAACATAAACGATGGAGAATCGGTAGACACCACACGTCTTAGATGAGTGAACGTGTGACGAATCACAAGGTCACTGACGTGCATAGCCGCCCGCACCTAAGTAGGGTGTTACACAGCTTTCTCCTCGAACCACAATAGGAAAACAAATCGAAAAGAAAGATAAATCAAGAACAAGACTTGGAAGAACAAGAGGATGAATTGAAAGCCTAGCTTACGAAGAAAACTAAGAGGGGATCATACCTTTCTCCTCCTCGTTCACCCGGCAGTGCTTCGCTAGTGCTCCTCCTCGCCTCTCACTCCTACTCCCGACCTCTCGACCCTAGCCCTTGGAGTGGTGTTGGTAATGGAAGTCATAGAGAATGAATAGGTAGGGGGGTCTATTTATAGGCCCCAGAAAACCACTAACCATGGTTAGAAAACCATGGTTTAGACCTTAACCATGGTTTAGCAGCCCATGGTTTTGGCCCATGGTTTTAGCCAAAACTTATCCCAAACTTGGGGCTCAAGTTTAGAATATTCTAGAGGATTCTAGATTCGCTAATTACGCTTAATTAACACTAATCATGATTAACTTTCACTAATCACGATTTAACTTTCACGGCTTACGCGTATCTTTTGTTAACTATTGATTAGTGTTTACTAATGATCATTAGAGGCTTTCAATCGTCATTAATTTCTTTAATCATGTTTAATTAGTCTTAATGACAGTCATTATGGATTAATGACATCTTAGCCTTCCTTACTTCTCTTTCTTCGGAAAATCATAACAATTCGAAACGAAGTCCGATTCACACGAAACAAATTTTGTTGGTTTTCTCTTGACGAGCCGGATCTTATTATGTAGGATCCAAGATATGCCATGTTCAAGGCTTTACAATTATAACAACCTTAAAGGAAGTCTCGTCCTCGAGACTATAAATGCAAGCATAATAACCTTAAAGAGGATTGAAACCATAACAACCTTAAAGAGAATGAACCTGATTTCATTTATAAAGAAGATATACAATACACAGTGTTATTACTCAAATAAGTAGGGGTATTTCTCTCTCATTTCTGCCTCTGGTTCCCATGTGGCTTCTTCAAACTCTTGTTTCCGCCATAATATTTTAACAAGAGGCACCTCTTTGTTTCTCAACTTCTTGATATTTCTTTCAAGTATTTGCACATGTATCTCTTGGTATGTCAAGTCTGGCTCAACATGTAAATCATCATAACTTATCTTATGCTCTAGATCCCTAATGTACTTTCTCAGATTTGATACATGAAATACATCATGTATTGCCGAAAGATGTGGAGGAAGCGCAAGTCTATAGGCAAATTTTCCAATCCGTTGAATAATTTCAAAGGGACCCACGAACATGGTTGCTAACTTTCCATGCAAGCCAAACCTCTGAACACCCTTCATAGGTGATACTTTGAGAAATACAAAGTCACCTACCTCAAATTCAAGGTCTCTTCATCTGGTATCACTATAACTTTTCTGGCGACTCTGGGCAGTTAATAGTCTTTTTCTAGCAAGCTCTACAGCTTCCCGGGTCTCTTGAAGTCTATCTGAATCATAAAGGTTCTTTATTCCGACCTCTTCCCAACACAAAGGAGTAGTACACCTTCGTCCATATAGTGCTTCAAATGGTGTCATGCCAATACTTGTATGATAACTATTATTGTAGGTGAATTCTGCAAGAGGCAAATGTTTAATCCACGATCCCTTCCATTCTAAGGCACATGCTCGTAGCATATCCTCTAGTGTCTGAATCGTACGTTCTGACCGACCGTCTGTTTGTGGATGATATGCCGAGCTCAAGCATAATTGTGTACCTAAGGATTTCATGAAGTTCTCCCAATAGTGTGAGGTGAATCATGAATCTCGATCGGAAACTACTTCCTTTGGGATACTATGGAGGCGAATCACATGTGTAATATATAACTCAGTAAGCTGGTCTGGAGTGAAAGATAAGCTTATCGGAATGAAGTGTGCTGTCTTTGTCAGACGATCTATTATAACCCATATACTATCTTTACTACCAGTCGTCTGAGGTAAGCCAGTAACGAAATTCATGGAAATGCTTTCCCATTTCCATTCAGGTATAAGAAGGGGTTGCAATAATCCCGGTGTCTTTTGGTGTGAAGCCTTTACCTGCTGACAAGCGAAACATGAATTCACAAACTCAGCAACATCTTTCTTCATTCCCGGCCACCAAAAGTATGAATGAAGATCCTTATACATCTTTGTAATTCTTGGATGAATAGATAATCTTGAACAGTGCGCTTCTCGTAAGATGTCTTTCCTTAGTTCAGGTGTGTCTGGTACACAAGCTCTGTGATGGTTATATAGTAACCCATCTTGTATCTGGAATCCCTCTATCTCATGCTTCTCAAGTTGTTGTTTCAAGTCTTTAAGGACTGGATCATCCTCCTGTCCTTTCTTTATTTTATCCCAGATCTCTGGTTTGTATCGATGAGGGATAGTTATAGTATTAACACTACTATCAAATGGTTTCCATTCACTTAACGTTGATAGTAAACCCCAGAAGTGGATAGCACTCACTAACCCAGGTGAATAAGTTCTTCTGCTACGGGCATCTGCTACGATGCTCCCCTTACCAGGGTGGTAGGAGATAGTGCAATCATCATCTTTCAACAACTCTAGCCACCGTCTCTGTCTCATATTGAGCTCCTTTCGATCAAACAGATATTTCAAGCTTTTATGATCGGTGAAGATTTCAAAAGTAATACCATACAGGTAGTGTCTCCATATCTTTAAAGCGAAAACTACGGCGGCTAATTCAAGGTCATGTGTTGGGTAGTTTTTCTCATGTGTCCTGAGCTATCGTGATGCATACGCAACTACCTTACCATGTTGCATAAGAACCGCCCCAAGTCCTTCTTTAGATGCGTCAGTGTACACTGTAAACCCTTCACTCCCGGAGGGTAGAGTAAGGATTGGTGCAGATGTTAGGCATTCTTTCAGTGTCTGAAAACTAGCTTCACAGGTATCAGACCATAAGAATGGGACCTCCTTCTGAGTTAGTCTAGTCATTGGCAATGCTATTCGTGAAAAGTCCTTCACGAATCTTCTATAATATCCAGCTAATCACAGAAAAGATCGTATTTCTGTGACAGTCTTCAGGCGTTCCCAACTTATCACCGCACTAACCTTTGTAGGATCAACTGATATACCTTCCCCAGAAATAACATGGCCTAAGAAAGATACTTCAGATAGCCAGAAGTCATATTTGCTATATTTAGCATACAGTTTGTTCTTCCTTAGAGTTTCAAGTGCCCGCCTGAGGTGATGTTCATGCAGATACTTATCCTTGGAGTAAATAAGCACATCATCAATAAAGACCACTACAAAGTGATCTAAGAACTCCTTGAATACTCTATTCATGAGATCCATGAAGGCTGCTGGGGAATTTGTTAGTCCAAAATGCATAACAAAGAATTCATAATGTCCGTATCTAGTTCGAAAAGCTGTCTTGGAAATATCTGTATCTTTAATTTTCAGCTGATGGTATCCAGATCTTAAATTAATCTTAGAATACACAGTTGAACCATGTAACTGATCAAAGAGATCATCTATTATTAGCAGTGGATACTTATTCTTTATTGTCCTCTTGTTTAGTTGTCTATAGTCAATGCACAACCGCATCGACCCATCCTTTTTTCTGACAAATAAGACAGGTGCATCCCATGGTGAAGTACTAGGACGAATGAATCCTTTATCTAACAATTCTAGCAACTGTACTTTTAACTCTCGTAATTCAGCTGGTGCCATCCTATACAGAGGGATAGAGATAGGTTGAGTATCAAGCATAAGAGATTTCAAATTCAATCTCTCGCTCAGGTGGTAATCCAGGTAGTTCCTCTAGAAATACATCAGGAAACTCGCACACTATAGGCACATCTTCTATCATTCTTTCTGACCCTGATGTAGTGGATACATAAGCTAAATAACCTTGGCACCCTTGCTCTAATAACTGTTGTGCCTTCAATGTAGAGATATATTCGATATTATCATTGGATGTCTTTCCAATGAACTGAAACTCTATCGAGTTAGGAAGGTGAAACGTTACTGTCTTGTGAAAATAATCAAGACATGCATAATGCCTTTCTAGCCAATCCATCCCTAAGATAAGATCAAAGTCCTCAATTTCTATTAGTAGTAGTGAAACAGGTAACTGATGTCCTGCTATCAGTATTATACAATTATCTAGGATTTCTCGAATTATAAATACTTGTCCTCCTGGTCCCTTGATCAGATAGGACTGTACTTCTACTGGTATCTTACCCAAAGCGGGTACTAACCATCGAGCAATAAATGAATGTGACGCACCAAAATCAAATAAAGCATGTACTGAAAGGCCATAAATAGTAACGGTACCTCGTACGATTGTGCCTGAGTGGTAGGCTTGTTCCTCAGTAATTGCATTTAGTTGGCCATTATAAATAGGCAAGCTAGAGCCCGCAACACTTTGTGGTGGTTGTTGTGTAGGAGACGCTCCTTGTGAGCCCCGACCTCTACCATGTCTTCCTCTGTGTGTTGCTCCATTGCTCGAGTTGGATGTTATACTATTAATTGGGGTTGATTTAAACCCTGAACCTCTCAACTTCGGACAATCTTTCTTGATGTGGCCTTCCTGATGACAGTAAAAACACACAAGTGCTCCTGTTTGAGCTGAAGATCCAGCCACAGAGGTGCTAGCTCCTGCAGTTGAGTCACGAGGATATAGTGGAGGTCTAGAGAAACCCCTTCTTCCTAATAATTCCTGACCCAAGGTATGTGGTGAGCTTATATTGGAACCGACTGGATGATAGCGACGATCTCTACGATTATAATGTGCCTTGCTTTTGGATGGTCCACCATTAAAGTGAAAACTTCTTCTTTGGCAGTTATCATCCCTCTCCATCTCAGTACGAGAGGCGATGTCCATTGCTTCATCTACGGTTGTGGCTCTAAAACCAGCAAGCTTTTCTCGTAGATCTCCCTAAAGACCGCTAACAAATTTGGTAAGACACTCTTGTGGTGAAGCTTCTAGAGCTGGTGAGTATCGTAGTAGCTCAGTGAAGTGGATATGATAATCTTGTACGGTCTTAGAACCCTGACTCAGAGAAGCCAACTCTTTCCTCTTTAATTCCTCCCAATGAGAGGGACAGAAGTGAGCTCGAAACTTCTCTTCAAAGATATCCCATGGAACAGGATCTGCTAACTTCTTCGAAATTGCTCTCCACCATCGTCGTGCATAATCTGCTAGGGAGTAATCAGCAAAGTGCACCCAGGTATCAACTGGTGCATGGATTATCCTCAACATCCTAGTAACAACATCGAGCCATAACTCAGCCTCGGCAGGTGTCTCTACACCTTTGAATCGAGGATTTTTTCCCTTTCGGTAATTATCTAGTAATGTTTGGTGTCTAAGAAGGGCCTTCTCCATTGCTCCTTCAACCGGGGTAGGAGCAGATTTAGTTGAAGGATGGTAACTAGATTCTTCCTCAGAAAGATGGACAGAACCTTCAATCCTGGCATCCGCAGGCTTAGATGCCCCGGGTCTCTCAGCCTGTGCATTGAGCCTCTCCTACAATGCATGTTGCCTTTGCCCCATGTCTTGGAGCATTGCCATCATAGCCGCTAATTGTCTAGACACGTCTTGGTCTGCCATGATCCTGGGATGAGTCAAGGTCAAAGGTCAGTTCCTATATGTCTTAGCATGATGTATATAAGGGACAATGACTTGTGAATGGTACTACAGACAGTTATTAAGATCAAAGGATCTTAATACAACCTTAGTTTTCTGAATACTGCTCATAGTTGATAATTACTAAATAAATTACTGGAGTAACCTTGCTCTGATACCAATCTGTCGCGACCCCGTTTCCCTGGGCTGTCAGATCCTCCCATATCCGGATCTGGTTACTCAGCAATAATTTATTCAGCAATCACAACTATCATTCATAAATAGACTGCAAAAAAATATACTCAGAAGAAAGTATTTCAACACTTTTCTATTCACAAAATAAAGTTCAGATGATACACTGTCCCACTATAACCATTTACATGTACATCAGCTTGAAAGGAAAATATACAAAAGATTACTAACTACCTTAAAGAGTAAAGCTACTGTGGCTGGCTGGATGTCTAGTATGTAAGCTGGATGTAATTTTTAAAGTCCTTGCGATGGCTCACCGATACATGTTGGGTTTTCCATAAATCATAGGATAAAATTAGCGAATGCTAAGTAACGAAGAAGAGAAAAGCAAAAAATTGGGTAATTTTTCAAAACTTGATATCACAAAAATTTCATTCCTTCTCACTAATTTAAGTCATATTCCTTTCTATTCCACATCAGGGATTAGTCCAGGGGATCCCCACCATTCTTGTACTCCAAAGCTGTGGACACTTCGGGATTGGAGATTGTGTTGATCTTGGTAAGCTTATGCCGCCGCACGTCACCTCAACCAATCCTCCAATACTACCCTAACAATTTCCTTTTCTTTTATTAAACAGGGTCTCAAACCCTCAGCCTGGAAAATCGAATGAGCACACCGTCCTCGAGGACTTGGTTGCTTAAAACCTCAGGCTAACATTAAATCATATAACCTAGCGGCTTTAAATACATATTATCGTGAACCAGCCGCTATTGAACCACCCGTGCCTCCACATGGCACGACCACATCTTCCATCGTTCCAACCCGAATATATTGGCTCACGGTACCACGCGTTGCAAAACATTCAATTTGTGTGCACTTATCATAGCAGGGCAACCGTGTACCACCTAGGTAGGAAAACAGCAATACGGGTTCCTTCCGACAAACCTACAGGTTGCATGCCCGACCTGTAGTACTACTCCCAGTCATCCTTAACGTGACACACGATCCTTTTCAGGATCCAACTCAAACCACATCAATTCCCATGAGGTAATTCTTTTGTTAAGTCTTCGACTTGCATAATTAACAATACTTAGTATAGACTCACATATATATTATTCATAACCATATATATACTCGTATTTGTGCCTATTTTAACTCCCAAACCCTAACTTTCAAATCCAACGTATCAATTTGACGCGTAAACCTTATTTTAGTGGGAATCACAAAGCAATTCTTCGGACTTTTTCAAAATAGCCAAAATTAGGGTTCTTAATGGCAAAGAACACAAAATCAAGAATTTCAATAATTTCGTATGAAAACCCAACAGCAAAAGGAAGGATTTCGTTACCTAATCGAGCTCTCTCTCATGTATGCAAGGCTTTATCGAGTTTCTTTTTTAGAAATGCTATTTTAAGGCTCCTGAAAAGGTCGAATTTCATATTCGTATCAAAACGCTAAGAGCATGTCAAGAACGCGAAGAACGAACGAAGAACGCGAAGAACGTGAAGAACACGAAGAACGTCAAGAATATGTTTTCTCTTAAAATTTTGGCAGAGTTTCCCCTTATATTGGGATATATTTCTCGGAAAATTTTGGCAGAGTTTCCCCTAATATCGGGATATATTTCTCGGAAAATTTCGGCAGAGTTTCCCCTTATATCGGGACATATTTTAAAATAAAAATAGAAAGAGTTTCCTCTATAAAATCAATCGAGAGGAAAATAACAACGAAACTGAAAGAATATACTCAAACAACAAGAGATGAAGAATCGGTAGACACCACGCATCTTAGGTGAGTGAACGTATGACGAATCACAGGGTCACTGACGTGCATAACCGTCCGCACTTAAGTAGGGTATTACACAGATATCTTCATCAAAATAACTATAAAAGCATAATAGAAAGAATAGAAACATAAACGATGGAGAATCGGTAGACACCACGCGTCTTAGATGAGTGAACGTGTGACGAATCACAGTGTCACTGACGTGCATAGCCGCCCGCACCTAAGTAGGGTGTTACACAGATTTCTCCTCGAGCCACAACAGGAAAACAAATCGGAAAGAAAGATGAATCAAGAACAAGACTTGGAAGAACAAGAGGATGAATTGAAAGCCTAGCTTACGAAGCAAACTAAGAGGGGATCATACCTTTCTCCTCCTCGTTCTCCCGGCAGCGCTTCGCTAGTGCTCCTCCTCGCCTCTCACTCCTCCTCCCGACCTCTCGACCCTAGCCCTTGGGGTGGTGGTGGTAGTGGAAGTCATAGAGAATGAATGGGTAGGGGGGTCTATTTATAGGCCCCAGAAAACCACTAACCATGGTTAGAAACTATGGTTTAGACATTAACCATGGTTTAGCGGCCCATGGTTTTGGCCCATGGTTTTAGCCAAAACTTATCACAAACTTGGGGCTTAAGTTAGAACATTCTAGAGGATTCTAGATTCGCTAATGACGCTTAATTAACACTAATTGTGATTAACTTTCACTAATCACGATTTAACTTTCACGGCTTACGCTTATCTTTTGTTAACTATTGATTAGTGTTTACTAATGATCATTAGCGGCTTTCAATCGTCATTAATTTCTTTAACCGTGTTTAATTAGTATTAATGACAGTCATTATGGATTAATGACATCTTAGACTTCCTTCTCTTTCTTCGGAAAATCATATCAATTCGAAACGAAGTCCGATTCACACGAAACAAATTTCGTTGGTTTTCTCTTGACGAGCCGGAACTTATTATATAGGATCCGAGATATGCCAAGTTTAAGGCTTTACACTTATCATACCCAACTCACATATGCACCGTCCGCTAGCGCCTCGCCTATAGCCCACCACGTGACACCTTGTGCGCCATCCGATCTCGCTGTTGGAACCTTGATCTTCACCGTTCATCACCGCAATGATTTCTAGCCGCCCGATCACACCTCTGACCTCATCACTGTCGCACGCTACTGCCTTTCTCTCCTTGCGCCACGTGGTGTCTGCTGCACGTCACTATCACCCCCAGGATGCTCCATCTCAGCCTTTTGTTAACACACTCGACAACCACCGTCCGATTATCCTCCATATCAGATCTGGACCGCTCGCTAGCACCGCATTCTTATCCCTCCACGTAGCACGTCTTGTGCCCTTCGATTTTGCTCCCTAGATCTAATCCAAGGCGTTAAACCGTGCCTCCATCATGGCCATTGGATTGCCAGATCCAACGGTCGAGGCATCGTCTTCCACCTCCCAAATACCCCGCACCCCACGTCTTCCACCGTGCGCAATGGGTCACTCCTTTTCTATTTTGGGCACCATGGTGATCACCTTCTCCGCCCCCTGGCACCACCACTACACAACCCACTCTTTCCTCACCCACGCCAATCCCCTCGTTCGCCATGAACCCCCTCATCTTCGCTCCATGATGCCCACCAACTCCCTCTCTTCGCCATCTATGTCGTCACCTTCATCCTATAAATAAGTCGCCTATGGCCACCTTCACCGCCATCCGCCATCACGGAGAGTACCTCCGAGCTCCCACCTTCGAGTTGGTGACAACAATTTGACTTGAGGACGAGCGACGACCGAGATCCACCTCCGGCAAGATCCACGGCCCAACCCTGCCGTGTCTTAGCTTCCCTCATGAGATGCACGAGCTCAGGTCTCCTACCGGCCTTCGAGCGACGACCAGGAGCTCAGATCCGAGCTCCATTCCCTCGTTAGACACCTCTACCTTCTCTCTGATCTTCTTCTTAATTTTTCTTCTTTTCTCCGATTTGCTCCGCCGTCATCTCTTCACTCCCCGCTCCGTCAACCCTCCTCCGAGCTCCGCAAGGGAGCTCTGATCTTCGCGCTACCCTCCATCTTCTCAGACGACACACTTCACTTCTCACCGATGCCTGCTCCGCTACCTTGGCGGAGCTCGATCACCGGACAATCTTCATCGTATCTCAGGCCTCGCACTTCACTTTCGATAACTCCACGAACATTTTGCACGTCTCGGCTATACCACTAACTCTTACAGGTACTCTCTCCATGATTGGTTGTAACCTTCACTGGCGCATCCTCGAGCTCCATCGCTGTTGGCCTCCAGGTAGCCCCAGCCTCAGTTAACATCATCGGACGTTCCGCCACGCCTCCATGACCCTTCTGAACCACACAAGACCCTTCAGCACCCTTCACCGACGACGGGAGGAGGAGGCGGAGCTAGATCCGCTTCGTCGGAGCACAGTCCTCTCCGTCGTTGGAGGCGGAGGACCGTTGCGGACGAAAGCCAGCAGTCGTCTGATCCCCTTGATCGAACGGTCAGGAGACATCCACGTCACCATCAGCCGTATCCGTAGGATCAGGCGGATCCTACGCATCGAGATCGAGCAACGGCATCACTTCTCCGCGCTCCAGGTGCCGTTGGATCAATCTATATCCAACGGTCATTGATCGACCACGCCTTCACCTCAGGAGCAAACCATCACCGTTGGATCACTTGCGATCTAACGGATCCAGACACGCCACGGGCTAGCAGCCAACTGCCGTTGGATCCTCCTTGATCCCACGGTCTAGATCGAACCACGTCACCTGATCCGAGCCTCTTCCCCGACCACTAGGCTCAGATCACCCGAAGCTACCCCGAGCCAGCCCCGAGTCTCGAGGGCCAACCGAGCCTCGATCCGAGCCACCGAAGACCACCGAGATTGGGACCCCCCACGTGATCTGCACGTGTGTCCTGGGTAAATTGCAGCGAGGCCTCTAGAGGTTTCCATAATCGCAATTCAGTCTATGTCAGGAACCCCCACGTGAGGAGCACATGTTCTGTGGAGAATTTGCATCCCCCCTCCATACTATAGGTAATTGCATATTAGTCCCTGTCAACATGTTTTATTGTTATCAATTTTATTTCTTGATACCCCTGTCTTTGCACGTATATTTAGGCACTCATTTTAAATCATTTTTCAAGTTTAAAAATTGCACTATGCAGCTTACTTTGTCCTCTTTCATATGTGACACTTGGCACATTTTTGTAATATAAATGGATTTCTCTATTAATTAATTGGTTGTATTTTGCTATATTTTGCCCATTTATGCCTTTTAATTCTTAGTAATTTCTCTGTAACTCCAAAATCACCAAAAATTCAAATTAGACTGAGGATACTTAGATTTACATTATGCCTAAAAATCATCTCATTTGCACACATCTCAAGGCATGAATAAATAATTTAGTGATTTGCTTAATTGATTTTTAATACGTGCATTTCACATAGAATTTTGTTTAATTAATTTTCCTAGATTCTTGACACTTAGATCTATCTAGGATAATTTTGGTATCTGAAAATATTGTGATTTGATATTTATTAAAATTAATCTAGTAAAAATCACTTTGCATTTATTTTAAATTCATAGTAAATTCATACAGTGTCAGAAAATTCTAAAAAATTTAATGTAGCTTAACTTCATCATATTTCATCATCTGGCCATGTTTCATAATTTTTGGACATGATTTGATCACTTATCTGAATTAACTTGTAAACTGGCCCGATTGTGCATGTGTCTTTTCTTTCTTGCATAAAATATATTGAAGAAGACCAAAAAATTTATCCCCTGAGAATCAAACCTTGGAATTTGCTTAAAATCTACCTAAGGATACATCTGCCTCCCTGACTTCGACCTTGGGCTTGCCCAAGTAAAAAAATATTACCACTTGCGATTAAATCATCTAAAATGGAAAGTGGTTTTTGATCTGCTCTTATTATCCGACTACAACGAACGACAACACATTAATTTGACCATTAATTTGATTAAATTAACAAGGGTAGTAAGACGTGTTTCACCTGCCACTGTTGGATCATTCATATCCAACGGACCTCTTCGCGCCATGTAGCAGTTACTTCGAGCTTTAGCCTCCATTGGATCTATCTCGATCCAAAGGCCAATATTGAGCCACGTCACCATTGGCCTCAACACTAGATACCTTCGGATCAACTTTGATCTGACGGTCCTTGATCGCGCCACGTTTCCAGCCTCTGCCACCGTTGAATAATCCAGATCTAGCGGCTCACATTCGCCATGTGGAGACTCTGAGCCTCTTCCACAAGCCTAGGCTCGGAGCAATTGAAGCAAACCCGAGGCTGATCCGAGCCTCCTGAGCCACCCAAGCCTCCGACCGAGCCTCGATCACCATCCGAGCATAGCCCTGCACGTGATTCTCATGTGAGGGTTGGTTAAATTACGCAGGGAGCCCCTGCAACTTTCAGAAATTACAAATTGGTCCTTGTTAGGCGCGTCACACGAGGAGCGCATGCCTTTGTGGGACTTTTGCATCCACCCCCTCTGTATTATAGGTAATTGCATTTAAGTCCCAGTCAGCACGTTTTATTTTAGCAACTTTTATTTTCTGTATTGCATTTTGGTCCCTGTCTTTGCACGCATAATTACGTGTCCATTTATCATCATTTTTCAATTCTAAAAATTTCATGTCGTGGTTAAACTTATCATCTATCTGATGTAACACTTGACTGAATTTTGTGACTCATTTAGAATTTAATAATATTAAGTTGATGAAATTTTCTATATTTTTCCCATTGTATGCCTTTTAATTCATGTTAAATTCCTTGTTGTTCCACAAATCATCATGAAATCACATTAGACTTAAGATAAAGTATTCTACACTATGTCAAAAAATAACCGCATTTATACACATCAGAATGCCTGAATAAATCAAATAGTGATTTGGTTAATTGATTTTTAATAGGTCCAATTCACATAGAATTTTAGGTTTATTTATTTTCCTGGATTCATCATACTTAGATACATCTAGGATAATTTTTATATCTGAAAATAGTGTGTTTTGATATTTATTAAAATTCATTTCACAAAAATCACCCTGATTTCATCTTTAATTCATATTAAATTCATACAGAGTCGAAAAATTCCAAAAATATTGTAGACACCTAGGTTCATAGCATTCCATATTATGGCCAATTTTCATAATTTTTAAACTTCTATTGATCATCTTTATGGATTAACTTGAAAATTTTGACTAAAATTGCATTGTTTTCCTTTATTGCATAAAAATTTATAAAAAGACAAAAAATATTTTGTTGAAAATCAGACCTTTGAATTAACTAGAAATTTACCTAAGGAAAAAGCTGCCACCCTGAGTTCGACCTTGGGCTTGCCCAAGTAAAATAAAAATATGCCCCACACATTTTATTGAATATTAATTGGAGTGGTATTTTTGATGGTCTTGATTACCCAACTGCAACGAACCTAACTTTTAAATTTGATCGATAATTTGATTAAATTAATAAGGGTAGATTAGACAACGTCAAAATGGCACCGTTGTTGGGGAGGCACGGCTTAGATTGTTTTTAAGAAAAATTTTGAGCTTTGATTTTCCATCACCGGGTAGTCTGATTCTCAGCTTTTCTTGTTAATATTTCTTTGTCATTTATTTTTGTGTATTTTGTAACATCCTTTATCTGATCTCAATTTATTTTCATACGAGGAAAATGAGGAGTCGAAGGCTTTGCTAGGCGAATCGAGGAGCTTGCATTTAAATATTTTGAGTGATTGTGAGGACTTGTAATTGTTGTCATTTTCACTATTTTTGCATCTTTTTAGCGATTCCCGTTTGGGTTCTCACGTTTGTAAATATAGTGGAAACGTGTGCCCATGTGCTGTGTAGATTGCTTTTACATAGAATAGGCTTGCACTTGCTGCTCTTAAAGACACTCTAGGACTTTCTTGCACCCGTAAAATTCTAGGACCACACTTCATACATAAAAGACGCACTTAGACAACATATCTAGTCAAATTCAATCTGTGCTTCACTCGCTACTAGAACTGCTTGTCTAGGAGCAGCTTTTATTGCTTGCATTGTATGTAGTGTAAAGTTTTCAATTCTGTTTTGCATCTGCATAAAAAGCAATGGAATCACTCTAAGTCTTCTCTACTTGGCATCTCATCATTATTTTATCTTGCATCGGCTTTTATCAACTTCTTTCACCTTAGTTTTTCAAACTTAGAATAAAAGGAAATTGGGACTGAACAATAGGTGTGCTTTGTGGATTGGATTAATCAAGTGATCACCTAATCATAAAATCGGGACTGTTAAACTTAGTTGACCAAAAAATCAATAAAATCAGAAACTTTACTTGCGGTAGATTAACCCCGACCTTGTTTTCAAGCTGAGTGAGGGTACTTTAGTGTGTGTGTACACCCTATGGCAGAGCCCAAATCCCCGCCTTCCATATCACATACCAACTGATCCTAGAAATTATCACGAGTTGAATTTTCTTAGATTCGCTAACTAGCACCAAGTAACTGTTAGCAATGTGAGCCCGAGGAGAACCATTCCTGCAATAAATTGTTATTGCAATAAATGATTTATCAATAAAAGTTATTGATTATTTTTCACTCCCTTTCTGAGATTGAATGGATGAATGCACTATAAGGTCCCTCTGTACAATAAGGGTTATGTACCAAGGCCAACTTGATAATCATACAGCTATTGATTCAATAATTGAATCATAGAGGCTGATGCTTAGATGAATATCTAGGGAGTTAGATAGAGGACTCATCGAGCATCATCAAATGATTGTTAAGTGATGATCTCTAGCCTGAGTAGGAGATGACAATCCTTTCTCATATGGTTGATATCTGACTGACCTCTTGATCCAGGTCCTCTGCATGGGAATAGTGATTTGGAGGTGTCAGATTAGTTGTGTCAATGAGTTGACTTAACGAGATTGAGATAACCAAAGACCTATGTTGAATGTTGTCATAGCATAGGCATGCATTCTCTGATTAGAGATAGATGTGTTGCTATATGTATGAGTGTGTACATTTGGCAGACAAATAGGTTGATGACCTAACCAAGGTCTATACACCGATCAGCTAGTGTGCATTTAAGGACATATGAGTAATACGATCTCTCAAAGGGATCATGCAGGTTCACTTGTGAACCAGGAGACATGAGCTCACTCATGAGGTTTTGGGACTGATCAAATTCCATGCATGGCCGTAATGCTTTGGAAGCATGACATAAATTTGAAGGTAAGATATATGCTTTGGGAAAGCATATGATCTATACCAATTCCAAATGACCAGGATTGAGAAACTTGGTGATCAAACCCTGAAGAAGACAGTGTAAAAGTGATCCATACATTCTGGATGATCATAGGTCTTCCAGTGTGCAGGATGTACAGGTGTTGGGAATACATGAGGGTGATGTGATCATAAATGATTATATAACCATGATTCTTCCATTCTGAGGGAGTGATGAAACAGGTTTGGATTTTAGTGACTTCTCTTAGTAGATAAGTAACTTAATCTTAGTCCATGTATTGGACATTGATCTGAATAAGATTCAAATGCAATGAGAAGATTAGGTCTACGGTCTTGATTTAATCAAGCATCTATGAGAGGTCCATGAGATCTGGATTTGAGATGTGATCTCAATATCCAAGTCACTATATGTGGAACAATACAATCGCCCCGTCCTTATCTCCAAGTATCTGCGGAGAAATCGCATTATACTTGAAAGTGTTCAAGAACAATTCCATAGTTGAATTATATCTAAGCATTAAGAGAATGATAATTAAATGTGATTTAACTATCTTTATGTACGTGGAAATTATCCAATATAATTAAATGTGATTTAATTATTGTGGATAAGAATAACATGGACTACAATATCCAATTATTCATACTATATTATAAATATGATTTATAATGTATTAGAGAGAGCTAATTATAATTCGTATTTGTTAATTAATTATAGATGTGTATTGGATACACATTGTGAAATTAATTGAAAATGTAAATTATATTTTTGTTTTGGGTTGTGAATGTGATTCACATAATTCCAATGGTAAGATTGCAGTATTCTCAAAATTAATTATGACTTATTTTTGAAGAATAAATCACAACAAAAGCTATTGGAAAATTAATGAAGATTTTAATGGAGATATGCAATCTCATGAGATTTCATGAGATTGCCTCAACATGGTAACATGTGGACAGCTACCAAGTCCTATATGGAAATGGTGGCCGCCCACCTTGTTTCATGGGGTGATCTAATGTCCATGATGATTATTTCCTTAATTGCTTGATTTAATTTAGGATTGAATTGTAATTGATTTATCAAATATATTTGTTCTAAATTAAACTATTACTTGTTGGCTTTTTACCAACAACAATCTTTACCATTGGATTAAAAATAAATCAATCTCATACATTGATTTTATGTGTCCCATGGATTGAGATCCATGGATCCCAAAACCCTATAAATAGAGAGGCATACCATGATCTCTAGGGTTATGCTTTTGAAGCACATCTCTCTCTCTCTCATTCCACACGTCACCTCTTCTCCTCTTCTCTCCTCGGTGGTCATCCACCAAACCCTAGAGGAGGACTTCGTCGTTGCTTTGCCACCACGCTGCCGCTTCGACATTCTTCGGTTCTCCATCTTCTTTGGAGTGATACGCTCGTGAATAAGGTGTACGATCTCGTACGACGAGATCAGGAGTTCACCGTGCTTGGATCAACTTGTTGGATTGCGAGGATCACGCGACTCGTCCCCGCGCTCGCAAGCATCTTCTCTAAAGATCGGACTTGAGACAGGAGGTCTCTTTTCGTAGACACTCGATAAACCACACTTCAAGAGGTATTCCTTTATACTTGATGTGGTTCTAGATGAAACAATCCGAGAATCGTTCTTGGATCATGTGGTTTCATCGCATGAAAATTTTTTAAATTCCGCCATATAGAATACCTAGTGCGACTAATCATTCTACGTCGTATTCGATAAGACACTCATGTTTCCATGATGAACTTCTGGATAATACCATATCTTTCAAGTGGTATCCGAGCCTTTGGTCGAAGGTTTTAGATGCGATCCGTAAACCTAGGACGACTTGGGTTCGTTAAGGTTGCGAAAGTTTTTGTCGCATTTGATTTTCGCACATCTGTTTAGTGAATGAATTCGGACCTGTTTAAAACTTTTGAAACACGAATTAATCACTTGAATTTTGTTCCATACTAAATAAGGAAACCATAGGATCTTAGTTTATGTAATTTGGATTCTGTTTGCTCGAGATATGGTTATTTTAATGAACATGTATTCACTATTGTGGGAACTGCGAATCTTAACACGATTAATGAGTTAATTACAATTTTGATCCGCCTCAAAATACGTGAAATATCAGTTAGGTTCTGTCCTAAATCAAACTAGAAATCTTTGAAAATTGATTTTGTCTAATTTGGATTTAAATTGATTGATACGTGTTAATTTTAGTAAGTAGGGGTCAGTGTTGAAATTACATTCCTAATAAAGAACCAGGTGATTGTCAATTAGTGAAATTAATTGTTAATTTCATGAAATAAATATGGAGAATATTTGAGAAATAATTAATGATGATTATTTCCTTGATTGACATGGTTCAACCAATAAATTGATTAGATTTGATCTAGATCATAATTGGAAACACAATCATCAAACTCCTTGCTTGAATATGATTGGAAATTTGCCTAGCAAATTTCCTTATAATCAAAAAATATTTTGATTCTTACTATATGGTATAATTTCGATTTAAGAACCGATGATCATCTCAAGTATAAATTTATCTATTTGGCATTATCCTTTCCTGAGGTGGATATGGTGTCTAGTCGGCAAGCATTGGGGTAGCGGGTCGCACCGGTTGCGGTCCATCCCACTTTCGTCGGTATTGGCCATGACAGCGGTTAGGGACTCGATAATGCCGGAGAAATCAAGTTGTATTTTTCTAATTATTAAAATTCAAATTAATAGTTACTTCGAGAAATTACCATATATGTATTCAAGTAAAAACAATCAAGTTTGTTGATTGAATTAGAATGATAATTGATTTAATGAGATTGAATTAATTATATCTAATTGAAGACACTCTATTATGAATAGATGTGTATTTACCTTGGAAGAATTAATTATATGAATATGATTCATAATAATTAATTGAAATTTGAATATGAGGTGGAGGATCACATAAGTGACATCCATGGTCTCCCGTCAAGGCGAAGGGTTCCGTCGCCATATATTGTATGGAGGAGACGCCTATCCGAAGTGACAGCTCCTGCATACGATTCATTTGGATCGGGCTCGTCGCTTCTCGAATGAGTAATGATGTATGCGTAGTGACCCCGATATCGGGTCCTCATATTATTGGGGCGATACTGGATTGCACATAGTGAGTTGTATTCCTGTTGACGGTTGGTTCAATTAATGACGGGTCAACATCACCTTAGGGGTGGTGGACCCGGGTGTTAAAGACCGAATTGGGAAATGCAAGTTGGACTTGCAAAGTAGAACGTGTTCCTGCTTCTCTTTAATGGAGTCATAGGTTCTCATATTATTGGGACATGACAAAGATAAAGAGGAGATACTAGTTTTTGTTTGAGATATAGCGGTTAGTATATCTCATACTTTGAAAGTGATTAAGGGAATAAACTTTCAAAGTTGACAGAGCAAGGCCAATTTGATTTAAAAATGCCTTAATCAAATATCATAAATATGAATGTATGATTATATGTTTTAATATAGTGCATTCTTAATTTCAGAAAATGAAGTCCATGAACCCACTAAGTAGGCTTCTGGAGGTCAACCAGTTGACCGGATCGAATTACTCGGATTGGATCCGTAATTTGGAGCTTGTTCTCTCGGCTGAGCGCACAAGTTATGTGCTCACAGAAGACAAATATGATAGCCCTAAATCGAAGGAAGAAAAGCAATACAATGATAAGTATTATGAAGATCATATCTTGGCTAGATGCTATATCCTGGGTTCTCTCTCCACTGTTCTTCAAAAGCAACAAGTGGAGATGAGCACATGCTAGGAAGTAATGCAGAATATGAAAGATATGTTTGGTGACATTAACCGCACCCACCATTATAACATTATGAAAGAACTCGTTCGCTGCAAAATGCATGAAGGAACTTCAGTCCGAGAACATGTACTCAAAATGTTTGGGTACTTGTTGGAGCTGGAGACCCTTGGGGAAAATGTGGATGCAGACATGCAAGCCGATTTCATTATGTTGTCTTTGCCTAAGTCTTTCAATAATGTTGTGGTTTCATTCCACATGAACAAGTTAAACATGACGAATGTTGGACTTCTTGCTGCATTAAAGTCTGTAAAATACGTAATGAAGAAAGATGGTCCTGCTGGCAGTGCAATGGATGCACAGGTCAGAGGGAAGCGCGGTCGGAAGCAAGGTTCTCGAAAGGGCCCGACCCAGAAGATAAAGAATAAGAGTCAAGGTGTTGGCTCATCTTCCAATGCATCCACACTGATAGCGTCAAAGAAAACCGACGTTTGTCATCACTTCAAGAAGCTGTGGTATTGGAGGCGTAACTGACCGGAATACCTGATGTCGGTCTACAAAGGTAAAGCCCAGCAGGTATGAAATCTATTTTCATCATTGAAACTAGCTTTCTCGTTGGACGAGAAGGAACTTGGGTCGTAGATTCTGGTGCTTTTGTTCATGTATGCAATTTGTTGCATTTGTTTGAGGAAACTAGGAATCTGGAGGAAGGAGAGATAGTCATCCAGATGGGATCTGATGCAAGTGTTGTAGCAGTCGTCGTCGGGACCTGTCGACTATCATTATCTAGTTATAGAGTCCTAGTACTTAAAGAGTGTCTTTATGGACATGAATTCAGAAGGAATTTAATATATGTATCTAAGCTTGTTAGAAGTGGATATTCATTCCATTTATGTCATGATAAATATATTACGGATGGTATTTTAACTTCTGGTGGACTCTATCATTTGTGCGTTAATGAGCATGTCATGAATGTTACAACCACCAATAAAAACCCTAAACGATCTAGGGAGAATAAAAAATCATTCGAATATGATTTGGCATCAAAGGCTTTTGGTCATTTGTTTGTTGATATGATCAACAGATTGATAAAGGATGGACCTTTAGATTTTATACAGGTTCAATCTTTGCCTACCTGTGAACATTGTATTCGAGGTAAAATGACTAGGATGCCTTTCCGTAAAAAGGTTACAAGATGCGAAGGTATTATTGACCTAATACATACCAATGTATGTGGTCCCTTTAGCACCGCGACTCGAAATGGATATCGATATTATTTTACGTTTATTGATGACCATTCACGATACAGGTTCATCTTCCTATTACGTCATAAATCTGAAACCTTTGAAAAGTTCAAAGAATTCAAGGCTTTGGTTGAGAACCAATCCGATAGGAAGATTAAACGGATTCGATATGATCGAGGTGGCGAGTACCTCTCAGATGAATTCAAGGAATATATTAAAAGAGAATGGAATTGTCTCCAATCTCACACCTCCTGGAACTCCCCAACATAATGGTGTTGTTGAAAGATGCAACAGGACCATCATGGATATGGTCCGTTCAATGATGAGTAAAGCACATTTACCACTTAGTTTCTGGGGATATACAGTAGAGACTGCAATATATATCCTAAACAAGATTCCTAGCAAATTTGTACCTAAGACTCCTCATGAGCTCTAGTATGGAACCAAACCTAGTGTTAATCACTTGAGGGTTTGGGGTTGCTTGGTCCATGCGAAGAACATGGACGCAATTAAGCTAGAATCTTGCACTCGTGAGTGTTACTTTATTGGGTATGTTAAAGATGGTATTGGACACCAGCTCTATGACCCTGAGATCCAAAAGGTTTTTGTCTCTAGATATGTGAAATTTCTGGAGGATGATCTCCTTAAAAGTTAAGACAACAATGAAATAGAGGAACTCATTGAATCCCCTGAGGATTCTGAGCTTCCTGGACCAAAAAATTAAGAGATAAATAAAGATGAAATACACATACCTCTTCGAAGGTGTTCGAGGGTGGTTGCGCCACCTGAAAGGTATGGATTCCATGTGTCAAGTGAGACTGACAATGATCCTACTTCATTTGATGAAGCACTCGCGGATCATGACATGGATAGATGGATGCTAGAAATGAAGTTAGAAAATGACTCCATGCATAAGAATGGTGTATGGACCCTAGAAGATCCACCTAAAGGGGTAAAACCAATTGGTTGTAAATGAATCTTCAAGAGAAAGAGGGGACCTGATGGGAAAGTAGTGACTTTCAAGGCACGACTTGTAGCCAAGGGCTACACACAGAGAGAAGGCATCAACTACGATGAGACATTCTCTCCTGTGGCCATGCTTAAATCCATCAGGACACTGCTAGCTATCGCTGCATATCTTGACTACGACATCTGGTGGATGGACGTCAAGACGGCTTTCCTCAATGGAAACCTCGAGGAGGATATCTATATGAAGCAGCCCTAGGGCTTCATTACAGAGGATGGAAAAGTATGCAAGCTGAAGAAATCCATCTATGAGCTCAAACAAGCTTCTCGTAGTTGGAACATTAGATTTTACGAACCATAAAGAGTTATGATTTCGCGTAGAATACTGATGAGCCATGTGTGTACAAGAAGCTTAGTAGACACGCCATTTTATTCATCGTGCTTTACGTAGATGACATCCATATCATTGGGAATGATGCATGTATGATGACCAGTGTGAAAATACCTTTGAGATGAAAGATCTTGGAGAAACCTCTTACATCTTAGTCTTGAAGTTGTTCAGAAACTGATAAAAGAGGATATTGGGATTGTCACAGCATGGGTACATTATGAAGATTCTTGAACGATTCTGAATGGATAGTTCCAAGGAATGTTTCCTCCCCTTAAGACATGGTATCCACCTGTCTAAATGAATGGCTCCTCAAACTATTGAGGAAAAGAAGGCCATGGTTGGATGCCCTTATGCATCAGTTGTAGGAAGCTTAATGTACACCATGATGTGTACTAGGCGAGATATCTGACATGTAGTGGGAGTTGTAAGTCGTTACCTATCCTGCTATGGAGAGCAACACTGGAATGTAGTAAAGAACATATTCAAATATCTAAGACGGACCCAAGATTACATCTTAGTCTATGGAGATGGTGATCTCAAAGTCTTGAGATATACAGATTCTGACTTCCAATCTGATATTGATGATCAAAAGTCGACATCAGGGTTTGTATTCCTGTTGAATGGTGATGTTGTGAGATGGAGAAGCAAGAAGCATGACACTATAGCAGATTCAACAACAGAAGCCGAGTACATTGCTGCATCAGATGCTGCAAAGGAGGTGGTGTGGTTGCGCATGTTCATCCTGGAGCATGGCGAAGTTTCCTCTGATACTCCCATCCCGTTACTCTACGATAACACGGGAGCCATTGCCCAGGCAAAGGAACCCATATGGCATCAGAAGAGCAAGCACGTGGAAAGGAAATACCACATCATTCGGGAGGTTTAAAAGCGTGGTGACATCATCATCACCAAGGTGGCCTATGTCGATAACGTTGTTGTTCCTCTTACCAAACCTCTGACACAGAAGATTTTCGACCAGCATGTAATGAGTATGGATTTAAGTATTGTTCCTGAATGGTTATGTGGGCTAGTGGGAGATTGTTAGCAATGTGAGCCTGAGGCAAACCATTCCTGCAATAAATGTTATTATAATAAATGATTTATCAATAAAAATTATTAATTATTTTTCACTCCCTTTCTGAGATTGAATGAATGAATGCACTATAAGGTCCCCCTTTACAATAAGGGTTATGTACCATGGCCAGCTTGATAATCATACAGCTGTTGATTCATTAATTGAATCATAGAGGTTGATGCTTGGATGAATATCTAAGGAGTTAGATAGAGGACTCATCGAGCATCATCAAATGATTGTTAAGTGATGATCTCCAGCCTGAGTAGGAGATGGCAATCCTCTCTCATCTGGCTGATATCTGACTGACCTCTTGATGCATGTCCTCCGCATGGGAATAGTGATTCTGAGGTGTCAGATTAGTTGAGTCAACGAGTTGACTTAACGAGATCGAGATAACCAAAGACCTCTGTTGAATGTTGTCACAACATAGGTATGCATCCTCTGACCAGAGACAAATGTGTTGATATATGTCTGAGTGTGTAAATTTGGCAGACCAATAGGTTGATGACCTAACCAAGGTCTATACACCGACGAGCTAGTGTGCATGTAAGGACATATAAGTAATATGATCTATCAAGGGGATCATACAGGTTCACTTGTGAAACGGGAGACATGATCTCACTCGTGAGGTATTGGGACTGATCAAATTCCATGCATGGTCGTCATGCTTTGGAAGCTTTACATGAATCTGTAGGTAAGATATATGCTTTGGGAATGCATATGATTTATACCACTTCCAAATGACCAAGATTGAGAAACTTGGTCATCAAACGCTGAAGAAGACAGTGTAAAAGTGATCTATATCGTCAGGATGATCATAGGTCTTCCAATATGCAGGATGTACAGGTGTTGGGAATACCTGAGGGTGATGTGATCATAAACGATTGTATAACCATGACGCTTCCATTCCGAGGGAGTGATGAAACAGGTTTGGATTTTAGTGACTCCTCTTAGTAGAGAAGTAACCTAATCTTAGTCCATGTATTGGTCATTGATCCGAATAAGATTGAGATGCCATGAGAAGATTAGGTCTACGGTCTTGATTTAATCAAGCATCTATGAGAGGTCCATGAGATCTGGATTTGAGATGTGATCTCAATATCCAAGTCACTATACGTGGAACAATACAATCATCATGTCCTTATCTCCAAGTATTTGTGGAGAAATCGCATTATTCTTGAAAGTGTTCAAGAACAATTCCATAATCGAATTATATCTAAGCATTAAGAGACTGATAATTAAATGTGATTTAATTATCTTGATTTATGTGGAAGTTATCCAATATAATTAAATGTGATTTAATTATTGTGGATAAGAATACCGTGGTTAGAAATATTTAATTATTCATAATATATTACAAATATGATTTATAATGTATTAGAGAGAGGTAATTATAATTTATATTTGTTAATTAATGATAGATGTGTATTGGATACACATTGTGTAGTTAATTGGAAATGTAAAATATATTTTTGTTTTTGGTTGTGAGTGTGATTCACATAATTCTTACCCTAAGTATAGGTAGAGACAAGGGGGATCCTTGAGTTGTTCATTCCCACCCTCGACCCTCCCTGCATGTAGATACAATATGTTATACTTAGGATTATTTGATCCTTTATATAGGGGGGACGGTCGACTTTTTATTCTTTCATTCATTATCCTTTATTTGTTGTGGTATAGACTTTACTATACTCAGCACGAGTTATGTCTTCTCTTTTTCTTTCTGATCTATTAGGACATATCTCAAGCTAAGTATATGGGGGTCATATATACTTTGTATATACTTTTGCCATAACTTGTACTTTTGTATTTGAATAATATGGCTATAATACTTTACAGATACATGTAAAATTCATTAAATCAGTTAACAAAAATATGCATATTATCCTTAAATTTTTTTGTAAGCATCCTAGAATGATTGGGGTATCGGTCACGGACTCAGGGATCTCCATGTCCAACACAACGAAGTCCACGGGGAATTTCAGGCCCTAAATCGTGACGACACCGTCCTTCAACAACCCCTTCGGCCTCTTGACAAATCGATTAGCAAACTGAAGGACTGTCCTACTCTGTCGTAGAGGGCCCAACTCGAAGCGTCGAGAAGGGCTGCTGGAAGTAGGTTGATCGAAGAACCGTTGTGTAATAGAGTGCGGTCGAATCTCTGCTCATGAATGTGGCATCTGACTGACAAGGCTCCTGCATCTGGCCTCTTGGCTGGCAGACGGATCTGTATGGCGAAGCATGTGGCACGAGTGAGCACATGGATCTCTAACTGGTGGTTCTGCCTCTTTCTCCTAACTGTGGTCCTATCTGTGAGTGATCTCTAGAAGAGAGGTATGTACTCCAAGGCCTCCTGTAGAGTCAGCCGTCTGTGAAATCTGTCCGTCATCTGCTGGCTAAACTCTATCTGGTGGTTCTTTTTCTCAATTTTTTTCTTCCCCTTAACCAAGCGGAGTGCTTGGGGAAAGGGGACTACTGGGTCCTTCTCAGATGAAGGACTAGGAGAGGGTCTAGAATTCTCAGGCAAAGAAGAATCCATGCATACATCATCAATCAACACAGGTGGATCCGAAAATAATAAACCCTTTGCTTTATTTGTAAAAATGTCCTGAGATACATGCACTGAAGGAAAAACAACAGGACTAGCAGAATTGAAAATAGTGGCCTCAGTACCACCCTCAGCATCACGATTCGCGGGCTCAGTACCGCGCTCTGGCTCAGCAACTGGTATGGTGGCATCAGTACCACCTTCTCCATCTGGAATCGCGACGGCTTCAGTATCGTCGGTTGAATAAACATCCGTGGTGGCATCAGTGCCACCGTCATCATCTGTAGCACCATCATCATCGCTCTCCTCCTTGCCTGGCGCTCCTGAAGTGGCATGGGATCGTCACTCAGACGAGGCTCCGGCTGCTGGCATCCTACCGCTCCTAAGTGTAACAAAATCAGCATCAAACATGTATGCAGACATATCACCAAGTGAAGCACTAGAAGTGGTAATCTCATTGAACTCTACCTGCTCAGACTTCCTCTTGAGGTTGTCCGGGTTCGGCTCGATTTTGGCATGAATAACGGTCTTTCCTCTCACTATCTCCCTCATCTCCTACCGAAACTCGTCCATCTCCCATCGAAAAGTAGCCTGCTGCTCGGACATGAGACGGGCTAAGTTATCCAAGGCTGGGTTCTCATAGGTTTGCCCATGAGAACCTGACGGGTTGCCTTGCTGGTAATTAGGTTGCTGCTGCTGGTGAGGGTGAGAGGGGTACTGGGGATGATACTGGCATACTACTGATGAGTCTGCTCTCGCCTCCAAGACTGTCCCTGCTGATAGGGACGAGGACCATACTGCTCTCTGTTGTGGGATGGCTGCTGGTGTACTGGGGGCTGGGGCTGCTGGTGCTGCTCACGTTGCTGGCCGTACTGGTCACCATGAACTGGAGGTTGCTGCTGGGAACTGGTGCCTCCGGCCGACCAGCAGAATCCGGGATGGTCTCATCAGATACCGGGCTGGGGTCAGTCGTACCATATCCCATTGATACCCATCAACGGCTCCTGCTCGTAGGTGGGTAGGGGGAGTACTGCCAGGGGCTGGTCCGGCTGATACACCACCATCTGGTTGTCCTGAGGTGGTGACTGGACATACTGCTGCGACTGCGGCTGGTAGTGCTCTGCCTGCACATGGTAGACCTGTCAATACTGGGCAGAGGGCTGAGCCAAACTGCTGTTGCCGGTGTCTGCCCGTGACCTGAGACGGGGCTGAGAAGCCATCTGTGCCTCTTGGAGACACATGATGTGGGTCTTCAGGTCACTCAGTGTCTGTGCCATCTGATCGATCTGTGTCATGCCCTGGCACTACTTCTTCTCGATCAACTCGATTTGATCCAGCTTCTCGCTGATGATGCCCGTGTTTGCGGCTATGGACGCTGCCTGTGCGGCTGCCACTAACGAAGTGGAAGGACCGGCATCAACCCGTGCTATCCTCTGAAACTGTACGACCTGCGGTTGTGGGCGTCCCTGAGCGTAGTGTCGGGTCTGGGACATCGCTATATAGTTCTCGACCATCTCCTCGTAGATGGAGCAGACCTGATCCTCATCCTTGGCAAAGTAGGAACTGTCGCACGATGCATTCACCAACCCCTACAGCTCGGGTGTAAGTCCGCAAAAAAAGCTCTGAACTAGGTTCGGCTTCGAGATATCATGGTGCGGGTATCTATCTGTAAGCTCTCTGAACCTCTCCCATGCCTCATGGAACTACTCATTGGGGAGCATGGAGAAGTTGCTGATCAGGGCCCTCGTTGCATTCGTCCGCCCGAGTGGATAGTACTTGTTCAAGTACTCGATGCGGAGCTACTCCCAGGTGGTCATAAATCTCCCCAAATGCTTTAGCCAATTGGTTGCTCTGTCAACAAGGGAGAAAGGAAAAGCAATCATCCGAATGGTATTCTTGTCCACCTGCCGATCGTGGATGGTGTTGCAGATCATCTCGAACTCCTGTAGATGAAGATGGGGCTCCTCAGTCGCGAGCTCGTGGAAGCGGGGAAGAAGCTGAAGCGTTTGTGGGGGGAACTTGAAGTCCCCCACGATCGCTGGAAGTACGATCCATCGGTGTAAGCATTGATCCGGGGTTGTGCAACTCCCGCATCGGTCTGGCTGGCGCTGGCTGGACCGGCATCTCCGGCTGATCTGGTATCTCTCCCTCTCCTGCGACTCTCGACTGATCTCGCTCTATCCTCAGCCTCTCCATCTTTCTCCGCATCTCCACCATGAAAGCTCCCTGATTCCGTATCTGGCGCTGCATAGTCTCAAGGGAAGCTAACAGGGTGTTGTTGATCGTACCCTGGTCCAACACATATGTCGTTGTCTCTGCTCTCGGACTCTCGGTGCTCCTCGCTGTTGGCCATGGTCTCTGCAAAGGCAAAAGACCCAAACATAGGTGCCGATAAATCAGCTGACTGCTGCTCTCTCTGATCTGGCACTGGCATCTCAGGACTGGTAGAAGGGTGGTCAAGGGGGAACATGGCGGAATCGAACTCGGGTTCGGAGAGCGGGTCTCGGATCTCACGAACCAACCTATATGAACGGGCTGGAGTGCTGAAAAGCGGTGCAGCCAAAAGCTGCCTAAGAGATCTCCTACCCATCATCTTGATTTGGCGAGTCAGGCGGATGAGATCTGGAAACACACAAGATGAGCAAACAAACTCCCAATTCACCTACGCAATGCTGAGCTGAAGACCGCAAAGGTTCAGTCAATTATCTTGTCAATTTTATTTAGGTGATCAAGTCAGTCAATCAGAGAGGTTACGCGAGCTGATGGGAATCCAATACTCCCAACAGATTGTCTCGTATAAAAGGCCAGTAGTCTGATAAGAGATCGGATATGGCTCTAGCCTAGTGTACGGGTCGGTCGCTCTCTCGCTCATCCAAACCAAACAAGGAGGGGGTTGCTCTTCCCAATACAGATTTTTAGGTGAAGTGTCTTTTAGGGTCAAGTGTGTTTAGCAGTCCCAATTTTATAGTTTTTTATGTAATTTTCAAGCAAACAATGCCTAACGAATTTTTCGGTTCTCCTGATTATTTAAGTCCGAAAACAGGGGGAAAAGACGAAAAAGCCGATGCGCGATGAAATCAATGATGCATGCTGAGTAAGAATGCGTACCTTTCCTCCAGCTCTCTACATGCAAAGTGATCCGGACATAAATGTAAAGACAGAAATAAACTACCTATATGATGCACGAGAAATCAACCTTAGATAGAGCAATTCTACGCGTGAAGAACAGTAGCCGGGTAATCAAACCTAAGTCCGGAGTCCTATCGTGGGAGCCACTCGGTGTCCGCCACAACGAATCCTGCACGCACTGTATGTGACTCCTCAAGGCACGTGGACTTGAGTCTAACTAATCCAGCTTTTTCTTTGTGAATTAATTAATTAGGTCCAATTACGATCTATAGGTGTAGGCAAATATTAGGGATTGGGTCCTAATCAATTATGTCACAATCAAGAAAATTCCTAAGTTAAGGCCAAAACCATGTAAATCAGATAAGCTGTAATAAAATACGAGAAATCAAAACCAATGAAAAACGCGGTGAGATCCCCCGAGCACACCGATGCTCGGCGAAAAAGACCCCGATAGTCACCGAAACAGTCCAAGTCTGAGTTCTTGTGTTATTACAAATAAGGTTCTGCAGAAAAATAAACTAATCTAAGCTACACTACGACTATTCTACGGTTATTTTACGGTTCCCGCACTCCTGCTCGCCTCCTCGCACTCTCCTGCGGTTCTATGCAGAAAGGAGCCGCCTCCGATTCCCGCAGTTGCGTCGGCTTCCGAAGAAGGCCGCCTCGGTCCTTGAGCCGTCGCAAGAAAACAAAACAGAAGTGCATCAGTTCATATTATTATCAAAAATATGGAAATAAAATGCGAAGAAAAGTATCTACAAGCATAGACAAAAAGCCATGAAAAAGCCGCGAAAACAAAAAGCGACTACTAAGTCGTGCTCCTCGGCAACGGCACCATTCTGATGATCGAAAAATCCTAAAAAAAGATCCGAGTAAGGTGTAGAAACAAGGGTCGTTGCACCCCGAATCTCGGAGATCGATCAATAGACCACCAAAATATAATAATTAGACAAAAATTCGAATAGCGGTCTCTCTATTTATTTAACCTGGTATAGCGACCACGGTCGAACACAAGGAGCATGAATTGGCCAAAGGCCTATGAAGTAGTCTAAAATCGAAAATAAAAGGAGAAAATATTTTTTTGGTGTATTTTATGGATTTTTAAATTTTTTGTATTTTCAATTATGAAGAAAATTTATAAAATGGCTAAAAAGAGTGCAATCAACTAATTATTTAATGCATCAAAACAAATCCAAAAATTGCAGCAAATTTTGGTGGGTTTTTATGTTTTTTAAATGTTTTTGGAAATTTTTCAGAATTTTATAATTTTTAGTTGTTTTTATAAATATAGAACAAGGCATAAAATGTGAATCAATGTGCAGCCAGATTTGAAAGGCTATTTAAAAATAGATAAATAGTCTATAAAAATCTGGAGACAATTTTATATGAAACTACAAGTAAAAACTAAACTACAGGAAAAGAAATTGTATTTTTTTTATTTTTTTAGAATTTTTAATGATTTATAAGGTTTTTAGGGTTTTTCAATTTTTAGGGGTTTTATATATCCAAATGCAGCAAAAATCGAACTGAAGCAAGAAGACAAGACTAACAAACACAAATTTTTTTATAATTTTTGGAGGGTTTTAAATATTTTTAGTTGATTTTATAATTCAAACAGTAGCAAAAGTAGGTGTTTTTGAATTTTTAAAATTAAAAAAACAACACAAAAATGTTCCAAAAATTTACTGAAATTTTTACACAGTGGCAGGGGCCACGTGTCCAAAATTCAGTGGATTTGGACTTGATTTGGTATTTTATTCGACTAATAAACAAGGCACAACACATAGGGACCTAATCGCAAGAAAAACAAGTTTCAGGGGATAAAATGAAACACGTGCGAAAACTTTAGGGGATCAACTGTAAATTTCACGCTAAATTCAACACATGCTCAAATATATCACGCACAGGGGTATAAATGCAATATCTAAAACTAAAAGTTCAATTCATAACATTCATAAACCCAAGCCCTTACATGCAAATTTCCCAAAATATCACGTATTGAAACACATGCACAACATCTAGAGGGATTAAAAGGCAAATATTAAAACTACATGTCCAAAGTGCAATTATTCCAAAATAAAAACAACTATGACACGTATTTACAGGACTAAACTACAAATGCTAAAAAAAGAGGGGTTTAAGTGATATTTACACCTTTATTATGATCCGATGGCTGGAAGGCGCTCCATCTCAAATATAACGGTGGAGAATTGTGGATGCCCCTTCGTTGATCGATGCCTCGGATCTGATCCTCAGATGGATCTGACGGTCACGATGCTCGCGTGAATGGATGGACGAGATCTAATCTGGAGCGAGGGGCTCGATCGAACGACTCCGGAGGGTTCTCAAAGAACTGCTCGTCGGCGAGGTTCGTCCGATGACTGTACGCGCTAGGGACCTCCTCCGATGCTTCTAGAAAGGGAAAAGGAAGCTGGCGGTGCTCCGCAGCTGATGGGGGTCTCCGATGAAGCCGGGAGCGACCGGGGTGCTCCTGCGACGAAGGGGACCTGGGGCTTTTGTTCATGAGTAATCGAGCAAGAGGGGTCGAGAGCAAACTGCCTCGACCTGTTAGCGGGCGAAGGGGGTGATCGAATGGGGCGATGTGTGGTTCTCCGGCGAGCGGCAGCGGAGGAGAACCTATGTCTGGGTTCCGGAGCGAACCAGGATGATCGGAGGGGTGAAGAACGTGCGGAGAGGTCTCGTGAAGGTGTGGGTGTTGTCGGATGGTCGAAAGGATGAACGGATGATCGGGAATTTGCCGGCGAAGGCCGGCGGCGTGAAACCTAAAGACTGGAATCTAAACGAAACTACGGGCTAAAGCGAGTACCTGATGGTTGAAATCGTTTGTGGTGGAGGTCAGCTACCTCCCAGGATCATTGCCTCGATGGAGCGACGCCTCCAGAGGCTCGAGCTTCGCCGGTGGCGGAGTTCGACTATGATGGTCGCCGGACCTAAGGCTTCGCCCCCAAAAACACTCGCTGCAACACGCTAGCTCACTCGTTGTCAGTCGAGGAGGAAGGTGAAGGTCATTGGGGTCGAAGACGGGGGCCAAAGGTGAGTGAAATGGCGGCTGGGAGGCGAAGCTTTATACCGGTGCAGGTCCGAAAAGGTTGGAGTCGGGCGCGTCAATCGATGCACGAACCCCTAACGAGAAGGTCGGGCGAGGATCATGGATCATAGAGTGAGAATCGGAGCTCGGGGTTCGAGGAAATGGATGGCGGATAGCATCAGGAAAATTGGGAGAAATCGTGTCGGCACAAAGTGGTCGGGGGGGGAGTTGACCGGGGGTCAACAATTCCCCGTGGACCAATCAGATTATTTCATTTCAAAATTATTTGAAAATTGATTTAAAAATAGTAAATGATTTTATTTCAAAATATTTTCTAAAAAAATGTTTCTTATTTTTCAAATTATATTTTAATGATTTTTATTTATTTTTTTGAAAAATAAATTAATGTATATACATAATATATTATTGTATATAGGTATAAATAACTAGATATTTTTTATTTTTATTTTTATTAGTTTATTTTTGCGTAATTATCCCCATTTTATATTTTTTTTTTATTTACAACATAAAATGTGGAATATAAAAAGATTTTTATTTGATTTTTATTGTGTATTTACAATGGCAAAATAAATTAGGATAGGTACATTTGTACATGGTATATACAAGGTTGAGAGAGAGAATTTATTTTCATTTTCATTTTATTTTTTTTAGAAATATATACAGATTATGAGGAAGACATATGTATTTTTATTTTATAAAAATAAAATATATACACCGTGAGGGAGAATATATGTACAATGGTAAATGGCCCTATCTCTCCCTACTTGTTTTATATTGCAGTCAGGCCAATGATTGGCCCTCCCTTGGGTTCGGGTCACTCAATATTTATTCTAAATACTTCCCTCTTTTTCTTTATTTCTTTATTCCTTTATTTTTGCACAAAAACATGCTTAAATATTGCTATTTACACAAAGCATGCAATTTGACTATTTATCATATTTACAAATATTTACATGGTGCTTTGCAAAGAATTTTTGCTAAAATAAAGGAGTAAAGAGTGATGAATGTGGATTCATCATGGTGTCATTGGCAATCTCCGTGGTAAGCTAACTAGAGAGCCAAACCCGTGCATAAGCATCATCTTGCTTCCAAGAAGCATTGACCTCAGTCTTATCCTTCGGTTCTGCATCAGTCGGGATGTGCTCCTTGTTAGTGTATTGCACGAGGGTGAGAAACTGCATGAACCACAACTTGTAGTTGGTCCCGCCCATCTTTACGATGGGATCTAGGCCCTTGAAGGCACCGGGCGAAGAGAATATATCACCTTTGTTCTCTGACATAATAAAAAATGGCCGACAAACAGAACTCGATTGGGGAGTAGACCAATCTGAGCGAGTCTACATGATCATATGAAGGATTTGTTGTACTTGTAGACTTATACAACCATCCTCGTCAATCCTTGCTATACGCTAGAGCTGGAAAATACGATTTATAGGTCTGGAATTGCATTTTGCTGTAAAAAACAGAGCGGTTCAGGCCACAGATCGACCTCCTAGAGAAGCACTGAGGGTGAAGTGAAACGCAGCGGGACTGTAGGGTATGGGGGAGGGGCAACCCTACCCTGGAGACAACACTGATGCACCCTGGTGGTAGCGCTGGGCTGCAGCAGTGTCCCTTCGCGGTGTCGTTGTGGCCATGGCAACGGCACTGGGTTGTGGTGGTGACCCCTCAGGTGGCATGAGAGGGAAGGCTTATGGAATGAGAGGTATTTTAGGTCATGGCTCTAGTCTAGGACCGTTGCTCTGATACCATGTGGAGAGAATAAAACAAGATACCTTCACAGAGACCCTATGGCTCTCTTATATAGGAGAAAAGTCCTAGGGTAAATTACATACAGAGGACAAAAAGAAACATAAATAAGAGAAAGTAATAAAATAATACAAGTATCTCAAGAACTTGTGCTGATTTTTGTCAATAATATTAATATTACGTGTGCTAATCCAAGGTTGCAATAGTTGGTGGGCCATACACAATCGGTTCAGTCACTAACTAAAGATTAATCGGCAATCAGGAAGATTAACCGAATTTAATTTGAATTGATTTTGATTTTTTTAATTCTTTTAAATATATTAATTAATTTTCATACATATCTTATATAGTTGTATAGATTAGACATTTTCAATACTATAATACATTCAAGAAAGTATTACAATAATATTATATATACTAAAAAATTACAATAATAAAAATAAATAGCATAAATGTACATACCAATATCATCAGCAGTGAAGAATATCATATAAAATAAATCACTCATACTTAGATGTTTATACTAAGCAATAACATTAACAATAATACAAAACTGAATATTATAAACTATTGATATGCCTTAAATCCTTAACATCTGATGTCCCCCCGTGCCGCCACACCCTATCAGCACAGGGGGTCTTGTTATCCGATTTTTGTTGATTGTGGTATGTTTTTTTTTACAACTTAAACTAAATATACGACATCGTATTTAGGGATGACCTGAAGCCCGGCCCAGCCCAAGTCCAAAAGAACATTGGGCCGGGCTTGGGCCTAAATGTTCGGCCCAAAATTTCTTTGGGCCGGGCTCAGACTTAGCTCGGCCCAACCCGACCCGGCCCAAGGCCCGACCCATTTGGGGGCCCGACATAAGGCCCGAATGGTGGCCCGATATGTAGCCCAATACTCATCCCAAAATTATGCACGGGTCTTTAAGCTCAAGCCTTACATAGACCATCTGTGCCTCCCCTTTCTCTTTTAGCACGATTGGACTCTCCATTTCATATATTCGTATTGCTTGATGATGTTTTGGAGGAGCTTCAATTGATGAATAACCGAGGATTTATCTATTGCATGAATAGGAATAACCAAAAATGCACATCACAAACAAGAGCAATAAAAGGGAAGCCTGCCACAATTGAGGATAGGTCGGCCCGACCCAAGTCCGGCCTAAAGGAATTGGGTCGGGCCTGGGCTTGGGCCGGACCACAAAAAAATTTGCGGGCCGAGGCCCGGCCCAAGGCCCAAATTTTTTAGACGGGCTTGGGCCTGGGCCCTTTAGGGCCCGGCCCAGCCCGGTCCATACCCATCCCTTATCGTATTATGGTTTTTCAAAAAATAATTGTTTATAGATGGTTTAAGATGGTGGGAAAAGAGAATGGATTATTTATTCCTAGGAACCCTAGGCTCTCTTATATAGAGGAGAAACCTATGGGTAAATTACATAAGATAGACATAAGAAAAGAAAAATAAAGAAATAGTACAGAAACACAACAAATATATCTCTACATTCCCCCTCAAGAAGGAGCATAGATATTTATCATGCTCAGCTTGGATGAACACTTGTGAAATAGTCCTTTGAGTAGAGCCTTGGTGAAGATATATGTCGTTTGATCTCCTGAGCTAGCATAAGAGGTAGAGATAAAACCTTTCTGGATCATGTCATGTATAGTGACAATCCACTTCAATATTCTTGGTTCTCTCATGAAATGCAGGATTGTTTGCAATAACTAGGACAGTCTGGTTATCACATTGTAACTGCATAGGAAGAGGTACATCTATATGTAAGTTTGCTAGTATCGCTTGAACATACATCATTTTTGTGCTCTATTATGCCATAGACCTATTTTCAGATTAATACTTGACTTAGCAACCACAGTTTGCTTCTTACTCTTCCAAGAAACAAGAGAACTACCAACAAATACAACGAAGCCCGAAGTGGACTTTATGTCCACAGGACATCCTACATAGTGTGCATCTGCACATGCTGAAATAGTAAGAGTTGTTCCTTTCCTGAATAACAATCCAACACCTAAAGTTGACTTTAGGTACCTCAATATCATATATATAGCATCCATGTGTACTTGTCGATGTTTCTCCATGAACTGACTCACCCGACTAACTGAAAAGGAGATATAAGGTCTAGTGTTAGTAATATAGAGAATCGTTTCTTCCAGTTCTCTATATCTTCTCCTGTCTACCTCATCCGGATCATCATCATATAGTCTCATATTAGGATCCATAGGAGTAGTAGCAGGTCTGCACCCAATCATGCCCGTCTCAACAAGCATGTATGTAACATACCTCCTTTGGGTCATCACAAGACCCCGTTAAATTACTGGCAAACTCTAATCCTAAGAAATACCTTAGGGTGCAAAGATCCTTGGTGACAAATTGATGACCTATAATCTTCTTTACTGTTTTAATCCCATGTACATATCTCTTGTTACAAGTATGTCATCAACAAAGACTATGATAACAACGATACCTTTGGGGGTTCTCTGTACAAACAATGAATGATCTGCATTTGACCTCTTAAACCCCTCCTTTTCAATTAAATCCGAGAGCTTCAGAAATTATGCCTTCAGACTCTACCTAAGGACATATATTGCCTTGTGAAGTTTACAAACCAGCTGACACTCCCCCTCAACAACAAACCCCGAAGGCTGTTGCATGTAGACTTCTTCCTAGAAATCACCATACAAAAATGCATTTTTAACATCAAACTGAAATAAAGGCCAATAAGCTACCACTACAACTGAGAGAAGAACTCATAGAGTGAAGTGACGAGCAACATGGGAAAAGGTGTCCTGATAATCCACCTATACGTCTGAGTAAATCCTCATGCAACCAATCTGTCCTTTTAATGATCAAAGCTCCCATCTCCATGGTGTTTTACTGTAAACACCCATGTACAACTGACTATAGACGCCCCCATTGGGAACGAGGACCAGTCTTTATGTATTACGCGATTGTAGTGCAACCACCTCCTCTTCCATAGCAATACGCCACTGACTATCCTTTAATGCCTCCTGGTAATTCCATTGTATTTCCACGACAGACAGAGCAACAACAAACCTCCTGAAATCCCCTGTCAAGCGATTGAAGAATATCTGAGAAGAAATAGGATATGAGGCACACGTACGCTTTTGCTTCCTAAGTGCAATTGATACGTCGAGATTATTGGGAACTCCTTCAATCTCCTGTATATCGGCCTCATACATGGGTTCTTGCTGAAACACATCTCCATAACCATCATTATAAACATTGTATTCAGTACAAACCTGAGGCGTGCTGGATGATGGGCGATGAACATGAGAAAGAGTAGGCTGACGACTATAGTATCGTGGTAAGGATGAGACATGGGCAATAGGAGGTATCATGGCTGGAGGAGGTGATGGAAACTGTGGTGGTGGTGGTGGTGACGGAGATGGTGATCGTGATGGTAAATTCATACGCGGAGGTGGCATGCATACCTCATTATCTGAATCTCAAGAGGTCAATCTATCACCTGTAGGAGAAATGTACATCATTGACCAAAGAATATGACATCTGCACTAACATTATACTTCATGTGTAATGAATCATAACATCTATATCCCTTCCGAGTCCTGTAATACCCAACAAAGATACATTCGATAGATCTAGGAGCGAGGTTTTTAACACCTAGAGACAACTTAGGGACGAGGAAACCGAACAAAAAACACGAGCAATGAGTGAGAACGACTCTTTCTCTGGAAATACCAGTACGAAGGGAATTTTCTCACCCAAAAAGATGAACCGCATCATTGGTGATCTTTGTCACCCAAAAACTAGCGATGGGATGTTGTAGCACATCGTGGCGATCTTTGTCGTCAATGTACCAGATAACCAGACCTGCGCATACACATCATCTACCTCCCACGAGGCGTTGACCCATTTTTCTTAACCGGGTCTTCTTTGGTAAGAATACGTTTCTTACTTGCTGACTTCACGAGGCTCATGAACTGCATGACCTAAAGTTCGTAGTTTGTTTCGCCCACCTTGATAATTGGTGCTAGAGCTCTGAAAGTGCATGTGATGAGAACATCAATTTTGCTCTCTAACATAATACCAGATTGAGGAAAAACTAGAGTTTTTAAACCAATAGAAATACGTCTACATGAACATATTGGGATTTAATTGCATGTATGGACCTAAAATGCATCCAAATCCATCAATACGAGCAGACCTTGACGCAAGCGGAGTAGACCGTGGATAATTGTATCCCGACTTACACGCATATGCGTATGAATGAGTTATGTGCACGTACGTGTGTAGTAGGAGAGGGCTATGGCGAGCGGCGGTGCTGCTGTTGAAGGGTGCACCGACGAGCAACGACGTCGTGGGGAGAGGGGAGGAGTACCATGCAGCAGTGCTGCGAGAGGAGAGAGAGGTCCGATGGCAGTGCTACACGTGCGAGCAAGGAGAGGTCAACGACGACTGCACATAGAGGGAGACGACTTGTGGTAGGGTTAGGGTTTTTTGATCAATAGCTCTGGTTTAGGACCGTTGCTCTGATACAATGTTGGGAAACAATAATGAATTGTTTATTCCTGGAACCCTGGGCTCTCTTATATAAAGGAGAGACCTATGAATAAATTGCATAGGGTAGAGATAAGATAAGAAAAAATAAAGGAACAATACATAAACACAAGTATATCTCTACATTGCTAACATTTTTGTAAATGACACAAAGATTAATATTACAACACACATCAGATAGACACAATCGAAATAAGCATTAGATATACAAAATAATAGGTTAAGGTGCGCAAACAAAAAACCACATACAAGAATGAAAAATAATAGGATAAGGTGTACAAACAAAAACCACATACAAGAATGTTGAGAGAAAATAATGATATACTTATTCATGAGTCTTAGGATTCTATTATATAGAGATGAGAAACCTTGATGAGAAAATTACATACTGTAGACATAAGAAATAAAAAATATATAAAAATATGAATGATATATATACCTCTTAATATTCTCCCTCTCAATGGAGCGTAGATGTCAATCATGCTTAGCTTGGAACAACATCTTTGAGATGGCCCTCTGGCTATAATCGTGCTGAAAACATCTATTGTTTGTGCCTTTGACTTGTCGTGGTAACTAGCAGATGACCCCTTTGAATTGTGTCATGTGTATAGTGACAATATACCTCATGTACTTGGCACTCTCATGAAAGGCAAGGTTGTTGGCTATGAAAAGAGTAGCCTGGTTGTCATATGTAGATATATGGGAAGAGGTGAATCAATAGTTAATTCAATCAGAACAGATTTGATCCACATCATCTTAGTGCTCCCCTATGCCATTGCTATGTACTTTGACTCGACACTAGATTTGGCAACCACAATTTGCTTCTTGCTTTTCTGTGACACCAAAGAGATCCTTATGAATACTACAAAGCCAGAGGTAGGTTTCCTCTCCTTGGACCATCATGTATAGTTTGCATCTACATGTTCCGTGATAGTAAGATATGTCCCTTTGCTAAAGAGAAATCCGGTACATGTAGAGGACTTCAGATACCTCAGAATCATGACAACCTCATTTATTTGTGCTTCTCTTGGCTGCTCCATAAATTGGCTAACTTTGCTCACAACAAAGGAGATGTTTGTCCTGGTAGTGGTCACATAGAGGAGCTTCCCAATGGGCTCCCTTTAATATTCTCTTGTCCACCTCCTATATATAATCATCATATAGATTAATGCTGGATCCATGGGAGTGGTGGCATGCCTACAATCTAACATGCCTGTTATGAGAGAAGATCGGTAATATACTTTTTCAGTTCATCACAAGTCCCCTTTGGTTAATGGCAAACTCAACCTTTAGGAAGTATCATAAATCTCCAAGGTCCTTTGTGACAAACTCTTGTCCAAGGAACTCTATAGTCGCACTAATTCCCTACACATCATCTCCTATAGCTATGGCATCACCAACATACACTAGTATAACAACGATACATCTTTGAGCCCTTTGAACAAATAATGAATGATCTGTAGTTAATCTCGTGAATCCATACTACTTTATCATATCTTAGAGCTTCCAGAACATGCCATGCTCTGGGACTCTACCTAAGGCTTTGGATAGCCTTATGAAGTTTGTAAACCATCTGACACTCCCCCCAATAGTGAATCTAAGTGGTTGCTACATGTAGACAATAGATTTCCTCCTGCAAATCACCATATACAAATGCATTTTTCACATCTAACTGGGACATGGAGTCATGGACCAATCCGTTACCTCTACAATAGAGAAAAAGATTCAAAGTGTGGGATGATGCGCCATGAGAGAGAACCTATCCTGGTAGTACACCCCATAAGTCTGATGAACCCATGATCTACATGCCTAGCCTTATAGCGATCAACATTGCCTTTTGCACTATGCTTTACTGTAAACACCTATTTGCAACTAACCACAATAGCCCCCATAAGAGCAGTGACCAAGATCCATGTACCATGTTTTAGTAGAACATCCATCTCTTCCTCCTTAGTAAGACGTCATTGACCATCTCACATAGTCTCCTGATATGTCCGTGTGGACTCTATGATTGATAAATCCATGATAAACCTCCTGGAATCGGCCAAATAATGTCCCAAAGAAACATGAGCAGCAAGAGGATCCATTAGACATCTATGTCTCCACTTCCATGAAGTAATAAGCACGTCAAGGTCCTCTATATCTATTGCAGGTTGTAAAGTAACCCCAGAGAGCATCTGTTCGTCCTGCTTGGGGTAGGACTGAGTATTAGCTACAGAGGGCGGCATGTGAACGTAAAAGTGTGGAAAAAGCTGAGCTAAAGTAGTCAACGGTGGGATAGATGGGCATTGGGCACCCACAATTTGAGGTGAGGTTGGTTGAGGTGGTGGAGGTTATGTAGGTGGTGGGGGCAGAGCCACAACTAGAGGGGGTGGTGGCATATGAGGAGGAGGTATGTAGACCTCATCTCAAGAGTCAGACAGAGTCAACATGTCACCTATAGATACATGACCGACATAAAAAAGATGACATCAACACTAACGCAATGCTTTCATCGAACTAGATGAAAGCACTGGTACCCTTTCTAAGTCTGGGAGCAACCAACAAAGATAGACTTGACATCTCTGACGCAGAGCTTGTCACGACCAAAAGTCAAATGATGAATGAATGCCACAAAGTCAAAGACACGAGGTGTTGGAGAGAAAAGATCCTCCTCGAGAAACACAATCGAGAAGGAATCTTCTCTACTAATATAGAAGACACCAAGTAACAAGTGATGATGATCGCATTACCTCAAAAGGAGTAGGGAACGCAACTCTGAATATAAAGGATCCTAGTCACATCTAGTAAATAACATTGTTTGCGTTTAGCAGCACCAATCTGTTGGGAAATGTACACAGAAGATATCTATTATGCCAAAGGAATTAAAGAATGAGTAAGTTGTAAAGTGTAGAACTCTAATGCTTTATCATAATGGATATACTTGATGGTAGATGGAAATGGTTTTGTGGAGAAGTTTATATGTTTTCCCTATTTTATGTTTCTTATGCCCTTACTTGTAATTTTCCCTAGCCCTCTAGGATTTTCCATCTCTATATAATAGAACCCTACAGTTATGTATTATAATATGCGAATTATTAGTTTCTTCCACATTGTATCAGAAACACCTAACCCTTCCAAAAACCATAACTTTTCCTCTCACCATAGCTGTCGCTATCGCTGGAGTTACTGAACCCTAACAACCAGCCTCCGGCAACAACCTCAATGTTCCTCATGCATTGCCCAACAGCAACAATGCCCCTTCGACACTGCTCTTGCCACAACAACAGTGCCACAGGAGGCATGTAGCAGCCTCTCTAGTGCCCCTTGGCTGCCAAGAGGCTTGCAGTGACCCTCTCGATGCTGCACAGACCTTCAACGTTGTCTCTAGCCCTCTGACTAAGGGAGTCGATAAAGACTCACTCATTACAGAAGCATGGAGATCGTATCACATACTATCTAGGTTGACCAGTTATACTAGTCGATGGGGCAAGAAATTACAAAAAAATTGATGAAACTACATGACATGGAACGATTTCGATGTTTAATCATGTTCACATAATTATAAGGGTTACCTCTTGAAGTGTGATCATAATCTCATAGCCTCTAAAGGAAGATGCCTCTTGTCTTAAGTTCGATCCGACGAGAGAACACTTGTCGGAGCATATATGAAACACGTATTTCCCACAATTGAAGGCGATGATCCGAGCGAGGAACCTCCTGATTTCTTCCTAAGAAATCCACCATCTTCTTCAAGAGCACGAGCCGTCGAAGAAGATGAAGTTCAACGAGCAGTTATTCTGACAGTATGACGACATCATGTCGACGGCGGTGCTCTCAACAAATCCTTAGGTAGAAGGCCACCAAGAGTTGAGAGATGGAATACATGTAGAGAGATATAGTAGTTGCAACTTTTGCTTCAACTTAATTACTGTAGACAAAAGTGCTAGGGTGTTAGCCTTTCTTTTATGAGGTGGACGGCTACAATGGAGCCTTCCCCATGACTGTTTATTCCTATTAGGAGTGGAGATACTCCTTTTCCTTTCCCTAGTTGAGGAGATCTTAATCTCCATCAAATCTTCCACATGTTGCAACAATTTTATCGCTTGAATTTCACCAAAATAATCTAAATTACTTCGTGACAATTTCAATCATATGTCATTGATAATTTTAAATCAAATTCTACCATTCAATAGTAAATGTAAATCACATTTACATTTAATTGTATAATGTGCTCGGGATATGGGTTATCTGTTTACACAACATTCGAAATATTAAATTTACTATAGATCGCATTGAGTTACAAAAATGAGGGAAAAAAATTTCGCGATTTGAACTCATATGATATTTCAATCCACAACTAGACATATATCATTAGGAAACATTTTCATTAATTTCCATGTAATGAACATGTAACAAAAAAATATCATTCTTTACATGTATACCAAAACTTGACAGAAGAGAAATACAAAATATCCTATGTACCGACAAAAGAAACTACTAATTGAACTCCCGGCGAAAAAATATATAAGTCCATTATTGTGTCACATGCGCCTTTCTTGCCAACCATGATAGGAACAAAGAGACATCAACAAATGTCAAATACAACAAAATTTATTAAAAATAATTGGAGTTAAATGGTTACAATAGTTAATGACATTGTAGAATAATTAGACTACTTGCATAGAAAGAAGGTTTTCTATTGCTTAATACACTAGTCCTCTTTTCTTACTCACTACTCTCCAAACCTCAAAATGTAACATTTTATTAATTAGTATTATGTAAGAGTAAGTGACCTAGATCGAGGCTATCAACTTTTCATTGTTATCAATTGTGAGATATGATGATGGATAATATTATATATAGACGATTGATGATGATATCCATGTTATGATTTTTTCATTGCCAAATTATCCAAAATTCGTGGATAGTCGGTGGTCTTGGTCCGGGTGAGACCTCACATTATGACTCTAAGACGGGAAGAAAGCATTAGGATTGGGGTGCCTCTGTAGGCATGCGGTAGGGTACAATGAATCCTAACTAAGTTCCCAACATGTTCACTAGCTTCACCTAACAACTGTAGTAATAGATCTCATTTAGATATTAGATGATTTTCATGTCACGATCTTTTTCCTCGCATAATCTATTGGTGGAACAATGACCAAACTCAAGCGGTGAAGATAAAGGCTATGTTTTGGTCCTTAGCGTATCATGGAAGCGTGTAGGTTGTATCACATACGACCTAGGGTAACTAGTCATACTAGTTGCATTAGGCAGCAGAATTTAAAATTTTATAGGCAGTAGAAGACCAATCAAACTTTATCCCTTTCCTAGTCAATTCGGTCAAAAGAAGTGAAATCTTTGAGAAATCATGGATGAATCTACGATAATATCCAGCTAAACCAAGAAAGCTCCTAATTTCTGTCACGCTCGGTGGTTGCTTCCGTTCCGAGACTGCCTCAACTTTGGTTGGATCAACAGAAATTCCGGAACATGACCTTTTCCATCTCCTAACTTCTGTGCCCAAGTAACATGACCTTTTCCATCCAGAATTCACACTTGGAAAATTTAGCTCCTCATGTTGCTCAACACTCTGACAATAAACAAGAATATCATCCACAAAAACAATGACAAAGTGATCTAAGAATGGTGGAAAGACATGATTCATAAGATCCATAAAAGCGGCAGGAGCATTAGTCAATCCGAATGGCATCACACAAAACTTGTAATGCCCATAGCGTGTTCGGAAAGCAGTCCTCGAGATATCTTCCTCTCGAGTCCTCAATTGATGATAACCTGATCGCAAATCAATCTTTGAGAAGACACTTGCCGATTGGAGCTGGTCAAATAAATCATATATCTGTGGTAATGGATATTTATTCTTCATAGTTACCTGATTCAGAATTCGATAATCAATGCATAAGCGAAGAGATCTATCCTTCTTTCTAACAAACAAAATAGGTGCACCCCATGGTGACACATTGGGCCTGATAAATCCCAAGTCAAGAAACTCTTCAAATTGCTTCTTAAATTCTACTAGTACGGCAGGAGCCATGCAATATGGTGCTTTAGATATTGGTACTGTTTCAGGAACCAGCTTAATAGTGAAATCAATCTCTCGCAGAGGTGGGGGTCCAGGCAATTTTTCTGAAAAAATATCAGGAAACTCCCGAACCACGTTGAGATCAGATAAAGATTCGGTTGATGGCTCAACCCCTATAATAGTGGCAAGATAGGCTTCTCACCCTTTCAAGATCATGCGATGTGCCTTCATGGCGGAAATAATGCACCATTCAGAATCGGTGTCATGCCCTTTAATAACGAGCCAAGGGAGCTGATGGCTTCCAACGAGCACCCTTTTCTTACAGCAATCAATAATACAATGATATCGAGAAAGGCAATCCATCCTAAGGATAATATCGAAATCTGTCATCTTCATGACAATGAGGTCACTAGGCAGCTCATGACCTTCAAATATCAATGGATCATCTTGAATATACTCCAATGCTTTGACTTTTCCACCTATAGGTATGATGACTGTTAGATCAATATCTAAAAGTTTTGATTGGGCATCCATGTACTAAAGCCTCGGAAATAAAGAATCTTTGCATGCAGATTATCAATAAGAAGGGTACCTTCAATGACCTTGTCCTCCTTAGCAGCATCATCCCCAGTGGTGAGAGCATAGACTCATGCAGGAACCTTCGGCTTTTGCTCTTGTCCTTAAACTACGGACTACTTCCTAGGCTTCGGACAATCACGAACAAAATGCCTTTTCTCTCCACAGTTCAAGCGCTGACCATTCTTGAGATAGCATTCTCCAGGATGGAAACAATGACAGAAAAAGCATTCAGGAAATCTGTTGTTTTGATCTGGCCTAGAGGCTTTCTTATGCTTACGAGATTTTTTGAATGATTTGGACTTCCCAAATCAATCCTTCTGATCATTGCGTGGCTTCTCCTCCCTTCTTCTCAGGAAATCTCGCTCCATGGTGGTAGCACTTGCTAAGGCATCCTCCATGGTCTTCGGCATGCTGGAAAGAACCTTCGATCTTAAAGCAGGGTGAAGTCCTTCAATGAACTTTTGAGTCATCCGATACTCATCTGGACATAGATGTGGAGCATACTTCAGTAAGCGATGAAACTTGTTATTATATTCAGCAACATTCAGATCTCCCTGCTTCAGATTAATAAATTCTTGCTCCTTAATCAACTACAAGTGCATCGGAATATACTGCTCCTGGAAGAGTTTAACAAACTCATCCCACAGAATAATCTCTCCTTTTTCAAATTTCCGTAATTGACAACAGGTCCACTAGTCCTTAGCAGGACCTTTCAGATGATGGGTAGCGAAAGAGACCTTGCTATGATCCGGACATCTGATTGCATCAAATAATTTCTCAATTTCCTCCAGCCATCGATCTGCAATCTCAACGTCTACTACACCTTCAAAGCTAGGTGGGTTCACCTTTAGGAATCTTTCAAAGGTAACTTCATCCCTACGCTCCTCACGAAGTCATCTTTCTCTATCAAGACGCCTCTCGCAACGTCTTTAATCTTTCTCCTTACTCTGGTGGTGATCAGCTTGATCATGAATCAGTTATGAGAGCTCCTCGACTGTCTTCATCAACTTGACATTTTGTGCTGCCAAATCATGAGAGCGACGACTCCTCTTACGGTTCGAGACGGTCAACATCTACAATTAGCAATGATCCTTTAGTCAAATATCTCAACCTTGTCTGTAAATAAAATAGTCCATCCTAAAATTGGATAAAATTCCTCTAATCTTCCATTTGACTCTGATACCACGTTGTCACGTCTCGGACCTCGAAACGTGGAAAAAATTGCTGAAGCATCCCAAAATAATGAATTTTTTTTCAAGTCCAGGAGCGAGAAAAAACTCAATAATCCATAAATAACTTTCAGAGTGCCATACATAATGGAAGAATAAAGGAAATTAACCAATAAATAAAGACTCACCAAGTCTGAACTACATAATAAAATTAAATAAGTCTATCTGTACAATGACTTAAGAGGCTAGAAAATATCAATGACTCTTCAATCCAGCCGACGACCAACCCTCTTGCTTTCCTCTAAGCTGCAAGGTTGTAATTCAATATTAGTCAAGCGAATTTGACTAAGTATGCATCAATAATTTATGAGATATACCATCAATATCCATATACCATGAGTAGTAAAGAATGGTATGATGACAATTCCACATAATAAGGCATATAGATCAATAAAACCAGTGAACTATACAAGTCTTTTCAATATGCAAATCGTCATGAGATAACAATAACAATTCAATAACTTTTCTTGAATATCACAATTTTTGTGACCATAATGTATATATCCATATCACTATAAATCAATACCATCTGCCGACACCGGGCAGTCCGAGCTTGGATAGAAGCCACCCCGTTCCCTATAATCAAAAATTTTAAAACCAAAACAAATATCAATACGAGGTCTCCTATCCAAACCCCAATGCAATGGACATCAGTACTGAGCCAACTGCCGTAGCGGAAAATTGTTTGGGAGTAGTGTAGAATTACCCATCTACAACGGTCAATTGGCGGAATTAACCGTCCGCGCGGCACTCGACCAGGTCAAAGTCTCTAATGGACCAACAATGAACAATGTCTACTCCCGCACAATCGTGGTGTCAAAAACAATAATTACTTTTCAATAAAAATATTTGAACAAAAAATGCAAATTAACCTATATATGTGTAATAATGTATCTATCTATGTAATATTTAAGAACTAATCCATAGGTAGGCATTATGGCTAAATATCAACTTATCACCTAATTACTTAGAATTGTAACACAGAGATATAATCAAAGTAGTTTAACGAGATGAAAAAAAACACCATTACAACAACTAATAAAATCGAAAGTGGGGTATAAATAGCAACGGTACGTGACATAGATTAATTTACATACCTTAATCAATACAGATAGTTTTTTAGGGTTCTCCATTCATAGAAATCAGTCTTCACCTAAATCAGAGAAAAATGTCTTAACACCATACTCTATCAAAATACTAGCCGTCTCCCTAACAGGTTCCCAAGCATCCAATATTTCTAAGGTTGAATAATAACCATTATTATTGGTATTAATGTTATTGTTATCTGATTCCTAGAGCAAAGACTGGAAAAGTCTAAAATATTACAGGTCGATTTATGGACGTGAATGATAAAATGGTTATTGTGACTTTTTATTTGGAAATCAATATCCTTGGGTAAAAAGGTGGAAACAAAACTCCGATCTTGATTTGCACAAGAACTGCACCAATGATTGATATGGATTTATGGTTTTGAAAACTTATACATGTTGTTTAATAAAGGTGTATATCCGAAAATCATTAATTTAAAAGTGCCTAACCATCTATATAGATTGACCATCAGACCAAACTACCCTGGGATAATGCCGAACAAACATGAATTTTGTAGCAGAGTTGTACACGGGCACAAGATCTAAATTTCCATACGTGAATCAAGATATTAAGTGATGTCAAATCTTTTTGATATGGCAATGAACATGTGGATAAAAGAACTCCAACAACTTACGTATGTGCTTAAATAAAAAATCCAATTGGGTCCCTAATATTATATATTTTTCTAAAGAAGCTCAAAGTTTCTGATACTACACTAAAACATGATAACTTGGCTATGTCTAACAATGATCAAATGACACAACCCTAATGTCATCGTAATCACGAAAAAAATTACCAAGACGAAGGTCTCCCTTAGGATTCTACTCGATCTGGATCCTCTATCCGCCTTGATGACAAAACCAACGAATTATGCATAGCCAAACCCCACACGAAGGAAACGATGATGGTGGAAAAAAAATAGGTCGTCTTGTAGAACAGGAGTGTGAGGATCCAGAGATAAGTATTGTGTAAACAAGTTGTAATCGGATGGAATATATATTATCGTGATGCGATAATGGGGAAATTTGTGAGGATGTTCCAATGTCTGGCCGTTAATCTCCTTTAAAAAATAGGTATTAGGATAGAGATAATAATAATGTTGGAGTATTTGTCGTATGCGTCATGAGTTGTAGCTGGGTAAATGGATCCTGAAGAAGATACATTTACCCCATCCATGTGTTTAGTCGCACAACTCCTAGTGGTGGGACTTGGAGGCTCTGGAGAGGCTCTATAAGGAGTCCCAGACCTCCTATATCCATTGAGAAAAAGCAATGAAGCATAAGCCCCTTTGAGGGCTTCTCCCATGGTTTCATCCCGCTCCTCACGGAGTAGGGTTCCACGTAAATCCCGCTGTTCTTCTTTGATGTTTATTCTTCTTCCATGTTTTCGCTTCCGCTTCCTATTTCTTTACATGGTATCAGAGTGGGTTCGATTCTCAGGGTTTTTATGCTCGATGGTTGTTTAAGATTCGATTTTGGTTAAAGATTATTCTTGAGAATCGATTCCTTTTAAGACTCAGTTCTAGGGTTCAATCTTGTGAATCCTGTTGCAGCCAGAGATTCAGATTCCTACTAGATGCGGCAAAACCCTAGCCGCAAATGATCATGCATCAAAGCCCTCCGTGCAAGGATCTCCAGGCAGCAAGAACCAGTCTGCATATTGGCGGCAACCTCCAATAGAGCTTCAGGCGGAGCTCATCATCTCTCAAGGCACCGCCCTCTCCTTTGGCGATGCACCTCCTCGTTGCACCTCCTCGGAATCTCCAAAAGCTTCGGTGGCATCCTCCTCACCAGAACCCTAGAGGCGATGCCATCCCGCGCGTGGCTGCCGATGTTAGCAACGCCCTCCGTGTGCGCACTGTAGATCGCCAGGCGCAACAGGCAGCGCTTCTCGCAGCGGTGATGCTTCTCCCCTATCGCCGGCAGCAACTGGCAACACAACAGGCGAGATACGCGACCCAGTCCTCGTCGCCACCCTCCAAGCCGCATCCAGAGAAAACCCTGGGCCTCAGAGGCACCCTCTAGGTGCGTAAACCCCAGGCACGATACTCAACCCAGGCGCCACGCTTCCTCCAACGCCACTTCGACTCACGTAAACCTCATGCGACTCCACCCCCTTCCCAGACGGTGGAGCGGCACAGCTACAAGTCCCACCCCCTTAGGCGATGATCTAGTCCTCCCATGCCGCATTCCTCGCGCGCGACTTCAGGCGGCGGAAGCCCCACACAGGCGGCGGTTTTTTTTCCTTGCAGAGAGGGTTCCCGATTGAACCCTAATAAAGGGCGGCTGGATTGAATAGCGAAGGATTCCCATTGTGGGAACCCTAGAAGCCTCGACGCTTAAAAAATGTTTTATTAAAGCCCATGTGGGCTATGGGCTGTATGTTCAATTAAAAAATTGTGTTTTCTTTGAAAAAAAGAAAAAGAAAGAAAAAGAAAAGGTGCGTACAAAATGAAGAGTCGTACGCAAGTTAAATAATAATAATGTGAAAGCCGAAAAAAATGATTGAAACAGCTTTAAAAAAATTGTGACGGCTTAAAAAAATGATGAAAAGCCGCAAGAAATGTTTTGAGAATGTTCATGTATTACTCCCATATTATCTTGTCTTCTCCCAACTTTGTCGATGTTCATGTTCCGACAAGTATAGGAGAAAGGGGGAGTATATATGTAGAGTCACAGGTCTTGAGTCAGATCCAGATTCAGATGCCAGATGCAGAACAACCAATTTTCAGACTCTACGGTTTTCAGATGAAGATTCTTCATGCGCAAGATTCAGACTCGACGATCAGATTCCGAGTCCCAGTTTGATGCGCAGATTCAGACTCGACATTCAGATTGGTCAGAGTCCAAGTTCGACGCACTCCATGTTGAGGCCCATTTTTCGAGTTCTCCAGAGAGAGACTTCAGTTTCAGATACGCACGAGTTTGCAGTCATTTTCAGATGAGCACATGTTGACATCATTTGTTCGTGGTCCCCATCATTATTCTTATTTTTTAGGCCAGAATTTTCATGTGAGCCATAGGGACTCCAGAGTAGAGGACCATTCCCTATGCCATGTTGGCAAGGGTTTTCATGTGGTATCATAGGTACACCAGAGCAGTGCACCATTCTCTGAGCCAGATGGGAGAGACCCAGTTCTCCGACGAGGAGACTTATTGCAAACTCCATTCTCCAGCGACCGTGGACTCCGACGAGTATTGCACAACCACGACGCCTTTTCAATTAGGCCCTTTTCAGAGATGGAGAAGTTGTCCACATTATTGTGGCGAGCCGGAGTACTCCGACAAGGAGACTCATTTCCAGTTGTAGTGACTCTGACAGGCGCGGTTCAGAGAACATGCTCTCTGTTAGAAAATCGGAAGCGGAAGCGTAACATGGAAAAAGATAAATAACAAGAAGAACAACGGGATTTTTACGTGGAACCATACTCCGTGAGGAGCGGGATAAAACCACGGGAGAAGCCCTCAAAGGGGCGGATACTTCATTCCTTTTTCTCAATGGATACAGGAGGTCTGGAGCTCCTTATATAGCCTCTCCAGAGCCTCCAAGTCCCACCACTGGACGATGTGGGACTAAACACTGGATGGGGTAAGTGGATCTCCTCCAGGATTCATTTACCCCGTTACAACACAATAGGCGCACACAACTAATACTCCAACACTCCCCCTCAAGATGGAGCATGCAATGCTCAGCTTGGACAAACATAAAGAGACTCAACTCAACGCTACAGGACACTACGGACAATATCATCCCAACGCGCACATTGCTGCAGTCGAGGACGTTGCTTCTCATGCCGTGCAGGTGAGGAGGACGAACGGGCTGGAGTGTGAGTCAACTGAAGACCCGGAATCTAACCATCGAGTCTGAAACTGCGCCTGAAGTCTCCACGTCAGAGAACTGGGTCTCTCCCATCTGGCTCAGAGAATGGTGCACTGCTCTAGTGTACCTATGATACCACATGAATACCCTTGCCCTCAAGGGAATAGTGCTCTGCTCTGGAGTCCCTATGGCTCACATGAAAACTCTGGCCGAACAACAACAAGGATGATGGGGACCACGAAACAAAAGATGGCAACATATGCTCATCTGACAATGACCGCAAACTCGTGCGTGTCTGAAACTGGACTCTCTCTCTCTGGAGATCTCGAAACTGGGCCTCTCATCTTGGAGTGCATCGAACTTGACTCTGACTAATCCGAATGTCGAGTATGAATCTACGCATCAAACTGGGACGCGGAATCTGAACGTCGAGTCTGGAATTGCGCATGAACTGTAGAGTCTGAACGAATGGCTAGTCTGGAGACTGGTATCTGAATCTGGATCTGGAGTACAAGACCTGTGACTCTACATATATACTCCCCCTTTCTCCCATACTGGTCGGAAAATGAACATCGATAGTTGGGAGAAGACAAGATAAATGGGGAAAACAATATGCTCATTCACAAAAAAATTTTGCGGCTTTTCAATTTTTTAAGCCGTTTTATTTTTTCTTTTTTTGGCCATTTAATCATTTTTTTTAATAGCCGCCATAAGCCGTTGGATTTTTTTACGGCTTTTTCTTTCTTTTTTTTTTTGAAAACTTTACGTACGGCTTTTTTTCTGTAAATGTACGCGCCTCTTCATTTTTTTTCATTTTCTTTGATACGGCCCATAGGGCCCAAAACACAGCAGCAACCCAACAAGGCTTTCTCTCTCTTCCCCTCTTTTATTTTCTTTTTTTTCTGCCTCTTTTCTCCCTCTCTCTCTCTCTTTTTTTTGAAAAATACTCATTTTTTTTGTTAACAGGTCAACCCACATGGGCTTTCAATCAAATTTAAACAACCATCGGCCCCCTCTCCTAGGGTTCCCATCGTGGGAACCCTTCAATCCACGCCGTCACCCTAGACACGACTGCAAGGAGAGAGCGCCTGAAAAGGAGGAAGTCTCTGCGGAGCCCAGCGGGAAGGCGCGGAGGAGCCCACCGCCTCCGCCTGATGAGGATGCGCCACCCGTGGGCGCGAGGATGGCTTCGCCTGGACTGCGGCGAGTTGGCTGGGGATCGAAAGAAGTCCATGAGAAGCCCGCACGCTCGCTGGAGTTGGCTGGGGATTTTGCGGGCTCTGCGCCGTCATGCAGGGTCGTGGGGAGGCGCATGGGGATATGCCGCTATAGGTGTAACGGGGGTTGCCGCCTTGTTGGGTCTTTGTGCGCCGCCTCTTCTGGAGGGGGGGGAGGGGGGCGCCTTGCTCCTGGAGGTGCGGGGGAACCTGCCTGCACCTGGAGGGTGCTACGTCACCGATGGAGCAGGAGAACTTGTTCGAGGAGGGCGAGCGGGGCTACACCGCCCCTGGAGGCTTCTTGCGGCCTACACGAGGACGAAATAGGGCTCGACTGGATCTGGTTGCGGGTTTGATACCCGCTGGTGATTAAGATGCAGCATGTTGTTGAATCGAACGTCGTCGCTGCTGTGCGTGAAGAAAAGAAGGGAATGGCCCTAGAATTGATTGGGGTTTCAAAAGAAACCCTAGAATATGAAACTTGAACAAACTACGAACATGATCTCCATAAAACTAATCTTCAAGAACGATGAACAATGAATCTGATAATCGAATCTCGAAAATAATGAGAATATAAAAACCTCGAGAATCGAACCCGCTCTGATACCATGTTAGAAAATCGGAAGCGGAAGCGTGACATGGAAAAAGATAAATAACAAGAAGAACAATGGGATTTTTACGTGGAACCCTACTCTGTGAGGAGCGGGATGAAATCAAGGGAGAAGCCCTCAAAGGAGCAGATACTTCATTCCTTTTTCTCAATGGATACAGGAGGTCTAGGGCTCCTTATATAGCCTCTCCAGAGCCTCCAAGTCCCACCACTGGACGATGTGGGACTAAACACTGGATGGCGTAAGTGGATCTCCTCCAGGATCCATTTACCCTGTTACAACACAATAAGCGCACACAACTAATACTCCAACACTCTCCGATGAGGAGATTCAACAGACTCACACTCCAGCCCGTTCGTCCTCCTCACCTGCACGGCATGAGAAGTAACGTCCTCAACAGAGCAATGCACGCGTTGGCTTGATAATGTTCGTAGTGTCCTGTAGCGTTGAGTTGAGTTTATTTCTGTTTGTCCAAGATGAGCATTGCATGCTCCAGCTTGAGGGGGAATGTTGTACTATTCGTTGTATGCGTCATGAGTTGTAGCAGGGTAAATGGATCCTGAAGAAGATACATTTACCCCATCCATGTGTTTAGTCCCACATCGCCTAGTGGTGGGACTTGCAGGCTCTGGAGAGGCTATATAAGGAATCCCAAACCTTCTGTATCCATTGAGAAAAAGCAATGAAGCATATGCCCCTTTGAGGGCTTCTCCCGTGGTTTCATCCCGCTCCTCACAGAGTAGGGATCCATGTAAATCCCGTTGTTCTTCTTTGATGTTTATTCTTCTTCCATGTTTTTGCTGCTGCTTCCTATTTCTTTACAAATAATAAAATAAAGGTAATGCCAAATAATACTTTGTTGCCGTTATGGTTGAAGCAACAAAACCACAAAAAATTTGGTGGGAAAGAGTCATGATAGTCTATATATATTATTTTTATATCATAAATTTTTGTTTTGTTGTTTCCAAAAGAAAAAAATTATTGCATATTTGGTACATTTTTTAATTTTTTTTTAATAATAAAAAAAGTCATTACATGTTTGATGAACTTTTAGCGTGACTTAAGGAGATTATATTTGCTCCTGGGTCTACCAGTTCTCCTTCTGGATCCTCAGAGGTAGCTTTTTCAACATCAGCGTCCACATCGGGTATATCATATGCTCTTACTAGTTGTTACAAGGTAGTTTTGTCAGAATGGATTATGGATTCAGGAGCATCCCATCATTTTTGTGGTGATAGAGAGCAGTTTAGCACTTACTGTCCGACTCAGTCGGGGAGATCTGTAGTAACGGCAGATGGGACACACTCTCTCATCACTGGTCAGGGGGAGGTGTAGTTAACTCCCGTAATGTGACTTCATATTGTTCTTTATGCTCTTGAATTTTCTATGAATTTACTGTCCATTAATCAAATCACCAAGGATTTACATTGTCGTACCATATTCGATCCTTCTGCTTTTGTATTTCAGGACATTATTACGGGCGTGGTGATTGGATCTGGTCGTGAGCAAGGAGGTCTCTATAGACTGGTACAATCCCCATATGCTGGTGCTTCTTCTCATCGCACTGGATCCATTTCTCCCTATCGTTGGCATCTTTGATTTGGTCACCTTCCTCTGTAAAAGTTGTGTCACTTCTTCCTTAGATTTCTCCTCGCTCTACTTTTCAGTGCGAGGCCTTCCGGCTTGGGAAGCATCATCGATCTACATTCCAGAGTCACCGGGGTCAAAGTAGTCATAGTCTTTTTGAGTTAATTCATTTTGATATTTGGGGTCCAAGTCGTGTCCCTGACCATCAGGTGCGTAGGTTCTATCTTGTTGTTGTCGATGAGTTTTCAAGGTTGTCATGGATCTTTCTTCTTAAGAACAAGTCTGATGTTGGTCCTGTTTTTCAGTCTTTGTCTAAATGAAATAAGGAATGTTTTCTCTGCAAAAGTCAAGTATATTCATTCAGATAATGCTCTGGAGTTTTGCAGTACTCAACTCTCTCAATTTCTTAGAACCTATGGTATTGTGCATCAGACATCTTGTGCTTATACGTCTCAACAAAATGGGGTGGTTGAACGAAAACATCGCCACCTTTTGGATGTTAACAGGACTCTCTTAATCCAGAGTTGTGCTCCTCATTTGTATTAAGGTCTAATTGCTTTCTACTAGTGAATCGAATGCCCTCTTTAGCCCTAGGGCTGAAGATTCCATTCTCAATTGTGTTTTTCGAGACAGATCTTTCTCTCTTACACCTCGTGTTTTCGGGTCAGTTGCGTTCATTTATCAGATGTCTCCAAATCTTGAAAAGATCTCTCCTACAGCTATCAAATGTCTGTTTGTTGGGTATTCCAGGGCCCAGAAGGGATACCGTTTCTTTGACCCTGCTCGACGAAGGTATTATGCCAGTGTCAATATTACATTCTTTGAGTCTATTATGTATTTCTCTCCTATAAGTGACAAGCTCATTCCTTCGGAGAATGGAGAAGATGTATACATGCATCTACCTCTGATTTCATCTACACCAGATCCCACTACACCGCCTCCTCTACCACCACCTCCACCACCATCTACACCACCTCCACCATCGCCTGTTACACGTACCTTCCTTCTGCGAGTTTATCAACGCCGACCTCATACTCATATCCCCCCTTTATCATCCGGCATGCCCCATGTATGTTCTAAGCATTTGTGTTCATCTAATTGCATTGGTGATTTGCTTGTGCAGCTTGAGGTGCAAGATGTCTTAGATGATCCAGTCTCAACTACTGAGGATGTTGAGGACCTTGATATGTCTATCGCCCTGTCGAAAAAGAGGTGTGCATGCACTAAGCATCCTTTTGCTTCCCATGTCTCTTTGGCTCGACTCTCAGAGGATTTTCAAAGGTTTGTTGTGGGTCTATCAGCTGTAGAGATTCCACGGTCTGATGCGGAAGCATTATAGAGTAGTCAGTGGTGTTTGGCTATGGAAGCGTTATAGTCTCGTGGTACGTGGGGTGTTGTACAGGCTCCTCCTGATGCATCTGTTGTTGGAAGCAAATGGGTGTTTACAGTGAAACATCATGCATATGATACTGTGGACATGTAAAGGTGCCGGAGTTGTACCATGTTTCGCAACGCGTGCGGATGCTGGAAAGCCATGATTAGAATATCATGTTTCCTCTATATGCTTAGAGCGGTGACAGTAGGTGTAGGGTGGACGTGCATGTCCTCTACCACGTGGTCTACGACCATGAAGCTGAGATGTACTTCCCCTTCCTCAGGAGGCCGCCATAGAAGATGAATTTGGCATTGGAGAAGGGGATGAAATATTGATTCTGCTTAATCTGTGGAATGCTTCCTCCTTGGGAGGAATAGTAGCGTCTACCAGGATATGAGAAGATGTTGTCTCACACTGTGAATCTAGTGAGGCCGGGAACACACCCACCATTGTGGCATTCCAATGTCTTCTGTTGTTCAGGAGTTGCAGTGAGAGGCATAAACTTGTGAAGCCTCTCGAACATCCCTTTCAAGACAGTGTAATGTGCATGAAGAGGTCTCCTATTCTAATTTATGGTAAAAATGTCACGCTAAAGTTGTAGAATCTTCTTATTCTTTGTCAACGAATAGGTTGCAGCAAGAATGTCCCACATTGCCTTTGTAGTGGGCTAATGCAGAACATCATTTGCTATCTCTGGTGTTAGTGTACCAGATACCCAGACTTGTGTATAGGCATCGTCCACCTCCCTGGAGGCATGTGTCCCTGTCTTCTCCATCGGTTGTTCTTCGGTAACAATGTGCTTCTTACCCATAGACTTCATTATGCTCATGAAATGCATGGCCCATAACTCATAATTATAACCATCCATCTTGACTTGACGCTAGACAACAGAAGGTGCATGTGGCGGAGATATTTGCTTTGCTTTCTGACATGTTGTCGGTTGAAGAAGACTAATGTTGTAGACTAGGGAAATACTTTTGTCTACACATGCATAAAGCGATTTGGTTGCATGTGTAGACTCAAGCAACCAATCCCATCAATCAAGGGTCGAAGCCGGTGTGTGATGGAGTCACACTCGACGACTAACAATGCACCTAACGGTGGTGTATCCTAGATGGAGGTGCGACGACCCCTTGTGGAAGGTGCAACGACACCATAGACAAGGTGCAACGGTTGAGGAAGGTGCAATGACACACTAAAAAAGATGTGGCAACCCCCTGAGGAAGGTGCATCTGTTACAACATCATGTAGATGTGTTGCTACATAACCCGTCGATGTGCAGCGACACCCAAAGATGATTGGGGTGCAGCAGCATCACCCTAGGGAGATGGTGCGGTGATAAACGCTGCACCCGATGAAGGAGGGGTGCTACGACATCCGTTGGAGGGCGGCAACCCCTTGAATAGGGTGCATTGGCGGCATAAGAATGGAGAGAGAGGGTGGCACGGTAGGGTTAGGATTTTTGGGTATGAGAGCTCTGGTCTATAACCACCGCTCTGATACCATGTTGGGAAAAATTAGCAACTTGTTATTCCATGGAACCCAAAGCTCTTATATATAGAGGAGAGACCAATAGATAAATTACATAAGATAGACGAAAGAAAAAGAAAACTGAGAAAACATTACATAAACATAAATATATCTACAACATTGAGGTAGACTGCCATTATAAAAGAGATATGATCCAGAAGGGCTTGATTTCCACCACTCTTGACAGTTTAGGAGATCAAACTGTTGGTATCTTCACTAAGTCGTTGCTCAAAGGACCGTTTCAGAAATATTCATTCAAGCTGGGCATGATTGACATCTATGCTCCATCTTGAGGGGGAGTGTAGAAATATTTCTCATTTGTGTACCGTTTTCTTATTGTTCTGTTCTCATATGTAATTTACCATGTCTGTCCTCTATATAAGAGAGCCTGGAATTCTAAGGAATAAATCATCTCTTATTCTTGTTCCCAATACTCAATCAAACGGAATTCAACCCAAATTGTTCACCCAAAACCGTCCATATAAATCAAACGCCGACCCCTAATAACTGGGAGCTGCACTCACAAGCACATCGATTGTCACATGTGGATCACAAATAATGATTCTAAGGTATGTGCTTTGCCGGGCCGACGACGGACTCTGTGTGACTGGGTGGTGGCCAGAGGGGTCCTACAAGCAGCCTGTGGGCAGTCAAGGCCCAGGTGATGACTTGTGGTTGGTGGTCAGGCTGCTTGGGGTGCCTGGATAACGAACTGGGATACGAGTGCTGACAGCCTGGGGCTGCTGTCAGGCATTGGGCGTCACCTCATTATGTGTCTGCACGGCTGTACAATGCAGCGGGTGGTGGCCTGCGGCTTCTGCGTGGCCTTGTTAGATCGTGAGTGATTTGAGTGGGGAATTCCTCGTGGATAAGAAGAAACGGTCTTATATTACTTTTCGAATATGCAACTGTCATCTTGTTTTAAGCTATGTCATGGATACTCAGTAAAAATATTAGATGTTTCCTATTTTGATACGTAGATAGTAGGAAGAATTATTTTTAATTGCTAACATGCTATATGTTAGGTTCTTATTTTTCAAATTTTATGCACTTGGATTTGTACGCTCTGAGTATGTATTAACCTTCAAACAGTTGTGAACTGGTGCATGGAAACAAAGTCTACCATCTGAAAACCATGTGCTATACAGTCTTAGTCTTAGTAATTTACACTGTATCCGTCAACCTAAAATGCATCACGGATTGGATAAACTATAATCCAAAATTGATGTTTTAGATTTTGTTCACAGCTTAAGCATTTTTTTACCAATGCATTTGTCGCCTGTATTCAATTATCGCTTCTATTTCAACTAGAATCCATAAAACTTGTATCATGGCAACTTTACTTGTTTACAAATATAGTTGATTTTCTATTACTCCAGGGATTATTTCTTAACATGTACAATTTTCTGATCTTTTCAGTTACTTGTGGAAGATGTGTTGTTTGTCCCTCGTGATAGGGAAGATCCAATGGATGATGCTGTCTATACAGGGATTTATTGAACCCAGAACTTGGAGCTTTTCTTTCTCAAGTAGTATGTGGAAATTAACAGCAAATATAACATTTGAATCTGGCTGAACTTAAGTGGATGCCAGCATCCGCGGGAGGTGCATGTTAGCAAAAGGATTTGGGCTGCCGTATGTGATACGAAACAACTAATAGCACACATTTTTTTCGTGTTTCTCTACTTGTGTCGAGCCCTCTCAACTGCTTAACAATGATACCAAGCCATTCAAGGCACTCTCTTTGGTTCTCGAATGAGGCATTTTGCCTTGGGTTAGCCTGAGCGGGCCTCTTGCATGAGGAGTTGGGCTCTCAGGGCTCATCAGAACAGTAGAAGAAGTTGCCTGCCCTACTTTTTTGTCGGCTGCTATATTTTGATTATCATATTACTGCATACTAGATACTAGCATGCTAATCCATGCTTCGCGGTAGGCCTAAGTAAGTTTTCTAAATTTCTTTCATAATAGTCAGTAGAAAATAACAAATACTAAAGTATAATCTTGAATTATAGGATAAAATCAGCATTCGTGTGTTTTAACTTTTATTTTTGAAAAACATAGTCAATGGAAAAATAAGATTAGATATAACTGAAGATAAATGGAATTTTATTTATCGGAATAGTTAAGTGATCTGATTTGTACCCATATAAATGGTTTAGTGGTAGTCCAGTTTGTTTACCACAAAAAGATCAAGGTTCAAATCCTACTCTTGCAGGGGTTGTGTTAGGTAGTCGACTACCAGCGTAAAAAATAGTCTAATCTTTCAAAACGAATTTGAGCAAGAATCCATGTAGCCGACCCTACGTATAGTGGGAGAAGACGTTGTCATTTAGTTAAGTGATCTGATTTATACCAACTTATAATTTTTCAAATGGAAATTCCAAACATTAGTAATTCTTATAATTGAATGTAATAAACGGTAAAAGGATAGATAATTGGACATGTATGATAGTTCTTATTTATCATACTTCGTATCAATTGAAGTTTCTTTTATTTGAGTTGTAGTTATTGATGGTTATTCAAGTCACTACTAGCTGTTGATGCTGTAGGTAGGGTTGTGCATGGTTCACGGATTTCACGGTTATCCGAACCGATCCGTATGGATCGACCCTAAACCAATTGTTATCCAAAGAATCACATGAGATCGGGTATCCAGACCTATTTGACTCGTGACATACGGGGCTCCGATCCAATAATCCGCGGATAACCATGGGTCAACCCATCTCATAACTCCTTCAATCCGGAAAGATGGTGTCCAAGTTGTGTGTGTGTGTGTGTGTGTGTGTGTGTGTGTGTGTGTGTATATATATATATATATATATATATATATATATATATATATATATATATATAAGGACCCCTTCAAATGAGGTGGGGTCTCACCCAAATAGTGGTGAGCCATCAATAACGTGTGTTGGATTGAAAGGGTATGGATGGGATTAAAACCAACAAATTTTTGGGGGTGGTTTTGAGTTATTTCACTTCCTAAAATGTAGGATTGGATCATGCGAGTTAATAGGGATGAGTGATAACGCATGTTTCCTAAAAAATAGGGCTGTGATTTGTTCTATTATGGAAACTTTAACGCCTATTTGGGATTTTACCATAAAAAAATGAGCTTGAAATTACATTTTTCTCAATCTGTAATGAAAAACTTTTATCTATTTTGCATAACATTGTTGAGATTTTAAATAAACCTCTTAAGTTTTACAAAGTATATAAGTTACCTTATTTATGTTTATGACCAACAAAGAAAATGATATACGTCGATAGTTGTTTGAATTATTTGAATATATTTTACATTCTAAATATGCTAACTTTAAATTTATACGATAGATTTTACAAATTCCCGTTGAATTAGCTTTACAATTGATGTCATTTTTTATTATTTTAAATTGTTGAACTGGGAATCGATTTAGAATGTATCATTACACACAATAATATAGAAAATTTAGATATTCAAAACATTGGAATCACTCAAAATATGAGACCGTGGTTTAGAATGCCGTTGTTCAATATAAAAAAATGGGCTTTAAACTACAATAAAATTACATATTATACAAAGCTAATAAGTATTTTACAAATATAAATTTAATAAACAATCTAATAATACAAAAATAGATGGCTTATTTAAAATTCTATTGGTGGGTTGAAATAAACAGATTTTTTTACGTAAAAATCATATCGAATTGCTAGAAATGGTGCACGGTGTTCAATTGAGTGTGAATAATGTAAATGCCAGAATAATGAGTAGAACATCCACATAATTTTCGGATGGATAAAAAATAGAAAGAAAATAAATTTCACACAGATATCGTTCATAAATTTCCAAATTTAATGGGAACAGCTTGCGTCAACAAATAGAATTTCCAAAGATGATGAGACGAAGGCAGTTTTGATGGTGGTTTCGGTGGAAAAATGGTTTTGATATAGATCGTAGATTCAAATCCAACGCTCTAAAGCGGTGGCTCACCATAATAGTGGTGAGACACCGCCTCATTTGAAGTTTCTCCTATATATATATATTCGTATTTATTCTAAAATGGATATTGATATGGATATTAAAATCTTTATAAAATAGATGCAGATATATCCATTTCTGTTTATATTAAAACTATCACGTGTACCAGTTGGATCTATCAAGATAGAGGTCGGTGTGTCTTAGGTAGGGACGAAAGCGGATACGGATATATCCGAATATCCGCTTACCGTATTCAAAAAATTACTGGATAGTGATATCTGTATCCGATCCGTTCCAAATATTAATCGAATACGGATGGAATATGGATATGGGTTTTAAAAAATTTCTGGATACGGATATGGTAATGGCTTGAATATCCGGATCTGAATACGTTTATATATGTTTATTTGGAATGTGTACTGGCAAGAACCCTATAATTTATTGGTTTGATCTCTAATCAAAAATATATTTATTAATAAGTAATCGATATTGAACTAATTTTCAAAAGTGACGGGGCAATTTATGTTGCACCTCACGAAATGTTTGATCATAATTTATATATATGCCTTAAATCTTCTCCTTCCACGGCTCATAGATTCGAGAAATATTCGAATATCCCAAAGATCGAAATTAAGGGAGTCAATTAGCAATATTTACGTAATATAGTTTGCAGCGTCATTATTAACGGTTTAGAGAGTTAGGGCTGCTAATTGAATTGAATCATTCGAATTCGACTAGGATTCGGTCGATAAAAATTCGAAAAAAATTCGATTCAAAATCAAATGAACTGAATTTGAATTTAACTTTTGGATTCGATTCCCAAATGAATCGAATCTGAATTCAATTGGATTCGTTCGATAATAATTCGATTCGATTCGATACATACACATATATGATATGATATGAAGCATTATATATATGTAAATAAATGCAGTATATATTTTGTAAAATCCCCACACATGATATACAACTTAATATAGTAAATAAAATATTTCATCATCTTATTCTAAACATCCTAATTTTGGGATGCTCATTGCATACACCATACTCCCTCTTTACTCTCCCAAATTCTCTCTCCCCTCGTCACTCATGAGGAAAAATCCAAACATTTGATTCTGCTCTCCACCGTCGCCAGCTCCAACCTCTCGCTCCTGCTCGCTCTCTCCAACATTGCTGGCTCCAGCCTCCCGCTCCTGCTCGCTCTCTCCAACACCGTCGGCTCCAATCTTAATATCCTTAAGATTACAAGGGGACTAGATTATCAAGAAGGAAATATCATCATAATCTTTAATAAGCCCAACTATGCCCCCATAAGAGTGCATTGAATTGAGGTAAGCATGAACTATTCATTCTTGATGTAGAAAAAATGTTATATATTAGAAAATTAAAGATCAAAGCAATACCAACTGAGTTCTCAGTCCAGTCTGACAGTTTTTATACACCTTAGATGTTAGATTCAGCTCCATAAGTTAGTTCACATCGACCTTTAATGATTCTGATGGAATTTAGTGATTTTTTTCAGATACCATGGAGATAGGTCACAATGGGAGGTAAGATATGGAGGATTCTTCAGAGAAACCTAGAACACAATCTTCTAGTTATTATTTTGGAAATGTATATCTATTACTCTATATCTTGTATTTCTATAATGGTATGGAATTTAAAATATAGTTTTGAGTATGTTTTTCATTTTATTTTTAGAAGTCTAATTCAAACATACCATCTTCTCAAGATAGTGTACATGAGAGGGTCATTGGGCATGATGATATTAATGAAAAAGTGGAAGAAGAGGGTGAAGAAATAGAAAAAAATAATTCCTTAAATAATTAATAAGATTGATAGAAAGAAAAGATCAATGGTTTATGAATCATTTACCAAAGAGAATGAGAAAGTTTGTGGAGTGCCAGTTGAAAGGTGTAGATGCATTGATTGAATTTCATCATAGGTACAAAAAGAAAAGATCAATGTTTATCATGATGTCAATAAATATTTTTTCTTTATATATCCAATTCACCATAGGTACAAAAAGAGCAAATGAGGATTGCTAAAGACATACACGAACAACAAAAGTTAAGTACTTTAATGCAATTTATATTATCTATTGAATTTTACCATTTATGTCAAAAGTTTTTTATTTATCTCAGATATTTTTTCACAAATTAGTATCACAAAGTCTATTCAATTCTTTAAAACTTAAAATACTACTAATATAAAATTTTTGTTATTAGTTAAATTATTAAATAAAATTCAAATTCAATATAAAATGAATCGAATTTGAATATTCAAAACTCCAAACGAATTGAATTTGAATTTAGATTAGAAATTCGTTTAATATTCGATTCGAATTCGGATTCGAAAATTTTATAATGAATTGAATCTGAATATAACTGGATTCGATTGTATTCGATTCGATTAGCACCCCTATAGAGAGTCAGAGAAATGCAAAGGAGCCGTTAATTATCGGCAGCGTTAATTTGTGCTTGCAATTTGTGCTTTAATGTTACGAGGCAATAATGTTTATCATTATTAACGATAAACATTAAAGCACTTGTAATATATTAACTGTTCACAAAGGTCTATAAAATAATTAAAGTAATGTTAAGTTTTGTAGACCTCTGTGAACCGTTAATTATCGGTTGTTTGAGCCGAATTGTCGAGGATAATGTAATAATGATAATCAATTTAATAACCGTCATTAGTTAATTTGCTTTATTTCGGATGTCGTAATACGATCAACTGCTAAATTTCACAACAATATTTATTAGTGCTAAGATGGAAATAGGCATATCCGATATGTATTCAATCTGTTTTCATCCCTAAACTTAGGTGCAATAAAAACAGTTAAGATTTATCACTACAACAAAAATGGGTTGTGGCAATGGAATTAAGCCCATGGATTCAGCCTTTGTGGCAGCGAAATTAATTCTAGCCACTTCATTTTCGTTGCTAGTTGTGGTAGTCAAAAGCCCCGTTGGCAGAGTCTCTGGCAGCGAATGTTTTGTTGCCGCTATATGTAACAATGGAATCGTCGTAGCCAAATGCCCCACATTGGGCTTTTATTTCGTAGCTACTACTTGTGGCAAAAAAAAATTCGTTGACACAATTTTGATGGCTTTACCACAAAATATTCATTCCATTTTGCCCATTCGGTTACTCACATTAGCTGGGCATAACGAGATGGAAATTAACTGATCACGGGCTCAGATGATCCAGGATCATCGTAAATATATGACAACAGGCAAAAGGAACTTAAGTTTTAAAAAAGCAAACACTTCAACATTCCAGAACTCAAACCATCAAAAACTAAAAAAACAACCCACCTCTGATTCTCAAACTAAGAATCAAATTCTATTAAATCAATCCAAAGCAAAGCTTGAATCTTACATTTTTCGTTAAAATAGTTGAAAACAACCCTCCAGCTAAAAAAAAGTCATGCATTCCTAATGAAAAGCAAAATATTGAAACTAGAAAAGTGCGGAGCCATTAACCTAATGTCATATTTTTTATGTTTTCCAAAAATAAGATGCACAAAAAACATGTTTGCATTTTAACAATTTTGTATCCAAGCTTACAACATAAACTACACCAAAATACTATTCTGCTGACCAATTTTGTTCTCAATCTGCGCAAGTGGGAATTGAGTCTTCCACAGTATCTCCATCATGTCAGAGTTCCTCCACAACTTGCCTCCCACCTTCTGACCCGAAGTTGATGGGCTACAAACATAAGCTCGTCTGATGCAACAAGATACTGATAGAGATCAATCTCTATTCTCCATGAACCCAGGTCGAAGAATTTGAGTTATGGATATAAATAAAACACAAAACATGTGAATCTCAATGAAAGAATACCTTGTTCCCGAGATACTCCAACACTCCTCTTCTAATATAGGAAACCTTCATGTTCTTCCCATCTGCTCTGATGTCACTTCTCACCCAAACTGTCGAGTATATCCAATCATTTGCTTACTCGCGTCAAAGAATTTTACATTGCTGCTCATCCAAAATTTAGTCAAGCTTGCAATTTCTATCTATAATTGAGATAAAAATTCTACAAAAATAATGGAGAATTAACCAACAACATATACATCATAAGAAATGAAGTGTAGCCTATATTTCAGATTCAGATGATTGGGGATGATTTGCCACTAATATTCCATGTAGCAACAAAGATACAAAATTTATTGCAGCATTCCCACCAGCAATTAAAACGCAAAGAATATCAAATGCCATCAATCGAAGTTCAAATAATCACTTGTACTCATGGGCAATGGTGAGCTGCGAGGCATCGAGGCAGAGCATCCCACAACGTGCACGATTGACATAGGATCTGGATTGCCTCTTCTAGGATCAAATCGCATCAATTAAACTCATAAAATGCAATGGAGGATCTTATGAACATAGAAAATCTCACGTGTCGAGCTCTACTTCATTGTGTGTCGCTTCCCTATCTTGGTATGTATTCTTCCTATCACTGTAACCCTCACGGAGGGTACTGCGGAACTTCATTCCTGTAAATGGCACACCATATTTCCCGTTCAACTTGTTTTGAGCCAAATCCTTGGAGAATGCATGAATCAATGATAAGAAGAAGCAGCTTATTTAAATAGAGAACAAATAGTTGACAAATACATCATAAAACCTAAAAAACTTTTAGGTTCAGAATTTGAGAAAGGCCAACGGGGCAGGTCCAATCAGGCGGTTGTTCTTCAACACCCTAAACATGCATCCCTCCCAAATAATAACAATCCAAGCATCTAGTATAACTTAAACTCCAAAAAATGTAGGCAACTTACCATATATCCAACTCTTTCAACTTGATGATTGAATATAGTATATCACCACATAATATTGTTGAAGGATAAGTCCCTACACAAGAAGAAATTTAAATATTACAATATGAGCTTATCCAAGCTACAAGTTAAGGACCAGTTGAGTGAAATTCGATAGCATGTATGTGATATTCAAATTGTTTGGTGAGTAAAAATTGAAATGAAAAAGGTATATTTAAGAACATTTAATGTTTACTTCAAATTGATGAGTAATTTAATATATTGTAAAGGATGCATATTATGGGCACTACATTACATTTTACAATAAGAGGAAATGATAGCGACTAACATGTACTCTAATAAAGAATAGTCACTGATTCCATCGAGTGAGTTAATTTTCTCTTAAAACAAAGTATTACTAAATTCTACATATTTGTAATTAATTATGGAGAATCAGGTTTAATTATCAATGGTGTTACTAGCGAATTCCAATAGTAAATTTTATAATTCATATCTTTAATTTGATAAACAAATACATTTACTTTATCTAATTGATATTTGTTTATAACTGCAGATAATTTCTTAGCATCAAGCTTATATACAATGGCAATAAACTACTGAAAAACTTTAAAATCTTGAATTTAAGATAACGAAATCAAGTTTGAGTGAACTTAAGAGGCAAAGTGCGCAACCCACATGACGATATTGCAATACCAACATCATTCCTATCGAAAGAAGCATGCAGTGGATCCCTATTTGCACCTTCATCTAGACCACATACCTCTCATATCCTCCATCTCGGTCGATCGCAACCCGAACTCCACATTTCCAACCACGATCTCCATCAGCTCATATAGAACCCCGCTTGCTACACCATCTACATCCACCTCTCTCTCCACCTTCCCACAAATCACAGCAAGCAGATAAGGAACACAAGTCACCAATTTCATAGGAATTTCCGTTAGATTGAAGTCTGCAGATACGATGACAAATCTCTACACACGAACATGCAATTAGAGATGCTGATTGGAAAGCGCTATGGGGTTAAGGAGTAGGATAATCACCTGGACATACTCTGCAGTAATTAGTTCGTGGGAGGATCTAGTGATTATAAGATAGGGTGATATTTCTTGAGATTCCTCAGGCGGGGTATAGGCGAAATCGACAATGAGAGATTTGGGGATGATCTGAAGCAGAGCAGAGGATGACGATGGGGGGGGATTAGGATTTACCTTGAGGGGGTTTTGCGCCAGTGGAGATTGGGGGATGGGGGCATTGCTATTATCCTCTGCCACCACCAGGAGTCATCAATACTAACGCTAGACCCACCACAGATGCCAAAGCCTGCGTCACCGCCACTAACACCATGAGAGATACCACCAATGCTATCCCTCGCCCTCATCCTCCACCAGCGCCACCATCTCCACACCTCCGTCACCAGCGCTAGTGCCATCCCATACCCTAACCATCTGTATGTCATCGGCCTCCACCATCACCATCGCCAGCACTGAATCCACCACCAATGCCAAAGCTAGCACCATCCCCCACCCTTATGCTTAGCCATTGTCCTCGGCCTCTTCTAGCGCCAACGCTAGCACCGTCCGCCACCCTCTCCCTCTACTATTGTCCCCGGCATCCGCCATCGTCAACAGCTCGACCATCGCCTGTGCCATCCTCTCCCCCTAGGGCTGCTAATTGAACTGAATCATTCGAATTTTGATTAGGATTCGTTCGATAAAAATTCGAAAAAATTTTGATTCGAAACCAAATGAACTGAATTTGAATTTAACTTGGGGATTCGATTCCCAAATGAATGGAATCTGAATTTACCTGAATTTACTCGATAATAATTCGATTCGATTCGATATTTTATATCCATACATATATGCATATATGTAACATTGTATTTAATATCCATAATACATACATATACATACATATAATACATACATATTTACATATATACATGTAACAACACTCTAGGTTGATGGATCTTTTCTGAATATTCGTGTGCAAGTAATTATAGTATAATTACATCAAAAGATTGACATGCATCTATTCGGATTCATTAGTAAGTAAATAGATGTAGAAAAGAGTATATGAATATGTATTAAAAAGCTACTACATTTCATTTACATTGAAATATTTAGCATTCGCATTATATCACTAAGCATAACATGTGCAAGCAACTAAAGATACTTTCAAACCAACTTACTACATTTATTAAGTGGTTAATTTTAAACTTATAATCATATCTCGGCTCCATTGACATGATTTACCATGTTCACCCTTCACTGCCATGATTTCCATGCTCATAGTATCACGCTATACCGACATGACTTGTCAATGCGTGACATGTATATGCAACATTAGGCCCCCTATGAGATCCAATTTCTTTCCTTTCCTATTTATAACTAACTTCAAGTGGTTTGACTGCAAAATATTATGAGTTAGAAATGTGGGTCCTTCATGCGCCGGTTATACAAAACATCTAAATTCATGTGTTTACTTATTATTTTATTTTAGCCTAGTGACAGTACCTCATACTATTCAAAATTTTGAGGCACTAATGTATATAAAGAACTCTAAGCCATATCAAATATAATATATATAATCTTATTAGTTAAAGACTAAATATCAAATATAAAAAAGACTAAAAAATATTAATATTGAAATCTAATAGGAAAGATCAAATGTTGATTGTTATTATAAATCCTCACCAACACATTTATTTTCTTGTTCCCACATTCCTTACACTGCCTTTTCCATTATCCCTTTCATTATTTACCAAAGACCCTAAATACCAACTATAGATTATGGTGGCCTTTCTCCTAACATGTGAAAATGATGATTTTGCTACTTAGCGTTCCTCCTCAACATTTGTAGTAGTCCAAAATTTATCAAGATATATCCCCTTTGCATTTTCGTTGTTTTTATTCCTAGCTTGACAATCCATGATGATTATCATTGTCAAGGCGACATTTATCATGACATGAATAATATACAAGTTCTTCTCACCATAATGTAAGTTATTTCATTGTACATCAAAAATTAACATATTTCATTTTCATCGCTCAGTTTTTGATAATGAAGATCCTCATGCTTAATGAAGAGATGTTATCTTGTTACATTATTTTTTTACTATTCTCATCATTTAAAATAATAATATTAATTTGTATCAACTTTCTATATAAAGTCTGATCTTGTCTTGCTTTAACATGCAATGATAATTATAACGTGTTCAATGTTTTCATCAATGATATTATATCTCTTTGATAGGCTCATATAATTATATTGTATTTATACATTTCTTCATCATTTAAAAAAAGAGTATATTTATATTGTAAAAGACAAAATAATTATAAAAATTATGCACTTTTATCCACTATATTGTATTGGTTTGATATTTTCATTGATTTTGTAGTTTTTTCAACTTAACTTAGTAATATACTTTCAAAATTAGATTTAAACAATAAAATATTTATATTATATTATTCTTCATATAATATTACTTATATAAGCTTTAACACATCAATTAACATTTCAGATTCGAAATAAAATGAATCGAAATTGAATATTTGAAACTTAAAATGAATTGAATATGAATTTAAGTAAGTAAATTTGTTTGAAATTCAATTCGAGTTCGGATTTGAAACTTTTATAATGAATTGAATTAGAATCCTCGTGGATTTGAAGGTATTCGATTCGATTAGCACCCCTACCTCCGCCCTCTCCTTCGGCCATTGTCCTTGACCTTCGCCAGTATTGGCATCATCACCACTCCATTGCCAGTGCCGCCGAGCACCATCATGCTGAGAACAGAGATGTAATCGAGAGAGGATAAATGTGCGATGTACGCGAGAAAAAAGACAACGTCTAAGAAGTTCGGTTTCACAAATGATGTTTTTGGTTGAACCCTACGAGTAAATATATATAATGATCCTGTAGAAATCTTATACTATAAATAATAATTTAAATGTCTTTGTTGGCAACGAAATATTGGGGAGCAGAAAATGTAATAATTGTGCCTACGAAATAATCGAAGCCTCAGTATTCCACAGCCACTATTTCCTGAGCACAATCATTTATTCTTGTAGTGATATTTTATTATGCAATTCACATATGTATACCTATGGATATGAAAGATTCTGAATCATACATGTTATGAATCGAACCTAGACATGCATGGGAACAATTGGACATGTAATTATGGTTATCCATGAAAACTCAAGTACATGCTTTATAACAGATTAAAAGACCATTAGAATTCTCAAGAATGGACACCGATACCTAATGGGCATTAAGCTCATGCAAATTATGTTTATTTATTTCAGTTGAAGAACAAGTTTGATCAAGCATTCAAGTTCATGCGATAAACTCAATAAGACATCCAACGCGGTATGGATATTGCATGGTTTATGGTGGATATCTATATGTCCACTGGAACATGGACCCATGTTGTGAAATTATTTAGTTTCTTTTGCAGAAATACCCTTTATTGATGTTGCAATAATAGAACTCTCGGTTGAATCGAATTTTATGGATCTTTTTGAGAATGATTTTTGTATGCTCAATGACAACCATGCATGAATCGGTAACGGTTTGGTCGTGTGAATCTAAGTTGCATGCTTCCACCGGTCAGCGCGATCCGTTCCATTACAGGTGGAGGGCGAGGAGAGAGGTTGGGGAGAAGGAGAACTACAACAAAATGACTTGGGGCATCAAATTGTGCTCCAGATTCTCTCACTTGTACTACAAAATCAATTCTAGCTACACCATATTTGGTGTCAGTATTAGTAGCCACAAGTCATGTCGATAGAGACTGTGGCTACAATAATAGCATAGCTTATAATAATTAGCCTATAATAATGGACCTGACTATTCCATTACCACAAGACGCACTATGATAATACTTGTGGCTATAAAATTTTCATAGCCACACTAAAGATAATGTGGCAATAAAAAATCCAGCAGTAATAGTGCAACTTTAATAAAATGTACTGGTTCATTTACTAAATTTTCATTCGTCATTGCCTCTTCAGGAACCTCAACCAGTGAATAAAATAACAACCAATTTATAAATCACCATTCTCCTTTGCGTTAAGATAACTAATTTATAAAGACCTGTCCAATCAGATCTATGAAATTAGACGATGGGAAGAGAGTAAACACGAAAACGAAATGACTAATTAACGTATAGAGGACTATCAATCACTACACTAACATAAAAATACAAAAACAACAAAAATCAAAAAAAGAATCATAAAACAAAATACATAGAATATGAAGTGGAAGTAAAAACTAAAAGCAAGTTCTCACATGATCAACAAATGATGTAGGGAGAAAACAACAAATTGAAAAAGAGTTTGGTGATGTTCTGATTGTTGGAAAATAGAGATGAGATGCGAGAAGCCCGAGCCAAAGGTCACATGATGGAGTGCACGAGGTAGTGTGCTCAACATATCAGCGTCAAGACGATGACTAGACCATGATCATGCTTCCCAAGCTAAGTGGAGGGTCCACAACAAGCTGAGAAGGATGAAAGGAAACATCAGCTTTGCATTCAAAAATAAAAAAAATAACCATAAGAACTTGCAACAAAAGAGAAAAACAAATTATAAAGGCTATGCTAGATTGCTTTATTACATATAAAGCTCGTAGAGTTCCAATGAGATTGAAACCACGTAGTTTTAAATTTGTGATTAAATACTTTTCAATTTCAGCTAAAACATGTGCACCATTGCATAAAAAAATTAAGTTTTGCTAATTAACTCTAAAATTAAATAGTTCATCTGGAAGCATTATGCAGAATAAAATACATAGAATCAGCAAAATTTCATCCATGATGACAATAACTAGGTAGAGATCTTCTAATGTAGTGGGTGTCCTTTGGTTACATACTAAGCCTTACAAAATCAAGGGTAAGTCTCACCCTATAAAAAGAACATCAATTGTATATGTTTGACACCAATAAGAACACTGGAGATAATTCTTTAATTTAGAATCATGTACAACATTGCAAGAATATATGTTGAGGAAAACCATACATCACTCGTACTCATTCTAATGCCTCACCTTAATCTGAAGGTGATGCCTGATGGGAAGCACATCCTCTTCATCCAACTTTGCCTCACTATCACTCCATTAACAACTAGAATGCATATTGTATTTATGTTGATGACCACCTCCACCCATATGTCGTAATGGTACCACCTATCTAGAAGCTCGTACGTTAATAAAAATTGATGGAGCTTCAAACACTCATTCAAGCTAATTGTTTAGGTCGAAAGCAAAATTCAACAGCAACAAAGATACCATTGTAAATCAAAAGCGTAGTTTTTATATTTTATTCCGGTAACACCCATAAGAAAAATGGTGTCATCAAGGTTCAGAAAGTCGGTATGCGGTACTCATTCAGTCAGGCGGTATGAAGCGAGTAAGCGGGTAGGCAGAAGTATATGCGGATTATGTGATTTTATAATATTTTAATTAAAAGTAAATAATAGATATAATAATAATTTCAAATTTTATAGATGTATGTTAAAAAATATAAAATATAGACCAAATACCTATGTTGAACTTCTTTTGCTAGTACACCCTCTCAAAGTACCCATCTAGCATAGAATATTAGATGCGAAAATGTATGTCAAAACCACTTCTAAGTGAATCTACCAATGTTCCCTCTTCCTATGCACTTGCTCAAGTATAAGTTTAACATCATTTATACTAAAAAGGACACAATATAAATATTCCAGAAATTCCAATAAAAATGTATTAAAATTTAACCAGAGTCTACAATGATCAAATGTAGAATGTAAGTGAATAATTCTAAAAACTAACCAGTTAAACATTAATGTAATTAGTAGTTTTCTATGGTGTTTCTCAGGAAAATGAATGCATATGCACAACAGAAATAGTAGGTGATTCATGGAAACTATAGCAATCAATTGAACCAAAATTTCAGTTACATTTTCAATAGATATGACTAGGGGTGCACGTGGATCGGATTTTAGCCTAATCCATGTCCAATCCAACCTTAATAGATTTTCACTTTTCTCAATACAATCCAATCCATCTAATATTTTAATCCAATCCAATCCATCGAATATGGATTGGATCGGATTGGATCGGATTTTTTTATACTCACTTTTCCTTACAATAATTTACCGTGTAATGTTTGTATTTTATAGCATATAAGCCTTCGACATTTGAAATATGACTTTAAAATTGTTAATTTGGATAGATATAGTGAAAAGAATATTTGAAGATTGTACAATCAAATTAAAATTTATGAACTCCATTAATCTATTACAGAAAATTGAAGACCACATGATGAATCTAAAGAATTATATTGAATTTGATATCCGAGTTTCTTTTTATTAATGGTGCATTAGTATATTATTTGTAAATGATCTTCACATATGATTTATATAAGTTACCAAATATGGATGTAAAAGATAATTAGATATCAAAAAATACGATTTCTTTGGATAGATATTGATGAAGTCCGCGGTGCATTTAGATTGTTAAGTTATGTTAAAATTTGATCACTATTAAGAACACCCTTCAAGGAACTATAATATGTTATAAACATCCATATTCGAATTGGTATGCAAGACAAAATCAATTTAAAAATATGGCCCACCAATTAGGCATCATGCCTCTCATTTAAAATAGACTTGAAATGGAATTTATTTGTTAATTTTGTACCTATAAGGAAAATATGTAAAATTTTCTAAAAAAATATGAATCAAATCCGTATATCAATTTAATATGAAAAAGAGTTCAAGTATGCATGTTTGTTTTTAGATGATATGGTACATCTTAACATATAGCTAATCTAGTTTCATATAAGGGTAAGGTTGCAAGCTGGAACAAGCAAAGGGGCCAAGAATACAAAATACATGTGCTAAGCAATTGTGTCGATTCTATTTTCTTTTGATGGATATCGGATGAGTTGTAGTGCACATAGGGCAGACGGTATCGCGTCAAAGAATGACAATATTGAGTGAGACAAGTGGCAACATAAGGGAGGGCGACACTATTGTACTTGAGGGGGGGCAACGTTGTGTAGGAGAGGAGACATCAAAATGGACCAAGGTGCGAGATAACAATAGTTAGATATTGACGGTTGAGAGTGAAATGATAGGGAGATGGAATTGGAGTGGAATGATCAAAGACGGTTCACAACATTACAAGTTATAATCATATTTTATTATTTTGGAGATTTAGCATTTTGCTTTCAAGAGAAAGAGGTGTGTGTGGTAATAGGACTTGTATCTAACAAAAATTACAATGGGTGGCATTGATTAAGGCTTTATTGGGAATTACGGATTAGTGAAAATAGATGTTATGTATGTATTATATTTATATATGCAAATATATAAATATATGTTAACGTATTAATGGATTGGATCGGATAAGATTTTGATAATAATCCGATCCAGTCCATACTTTAACGGATTTTAAAAATTCCAATCCAATCCGATCTGTTAAAATGATAAAATCAAACCAAACCAATCCAATAACATCGGATGGATCAGATTACGAATTTCGTCCGATTCATGTACGCCCCTAGATATGACAATCAACTCGACCATAATCGAAAGATATGGCATCCGTTTATTGCACTTTTTTGGTTTCAGAACAATAAAGTTGAATTGAAATGAACCATTCATTCGAGAACTGGAGCATAGAGTGTTAGGGACTCGAGGATGGGGGCTCTCATTTATCGGGTGGGGTTATTTTAGGGATGGACTGGGTTTAGGTCCTAATATAAATGCAGTTGTATTTGCATTATACTCAGCCGCATATGCGCCTTTCCCAAATATTAAACGAATATAGGATATATGGTTCGGTAGAGAGACCGCCTCCACATATGCGGTTGCATGCGGTCGCCTGACCCGCCTTTCTGAACAATGGGTGTCATAAACTACGACACGATTAACTAATTCAATGAAATGCTGAGCAAGTTCTAAGTTATTGACAAGTAAATTTCAGTCACTAATGCACATGTTTTGGCTGAATTTTTAGAATAATAAATACTAAGTAGGATATATTAATTAATTAACTCTAATATTTAATAGTTTGCACCAACCATGGCAGCTAGATTTATATTTTTGCATGTCTTATTATTCTAACTTCAATAAAAATTAGCACAATTTACTTGTTCCAACCATTGAACCAAAGAATAATAAGTTGAATGTTATATCCAGCCACCCAACATACTCATACCACCTAAGAATTCTTGTAGTTCTGAGGGATAATTATCTGGTAAAGATAATATTCAAGTTAATCTTTCTATTTTTTAATTTGAGATGCAAATGAACCTTGGTTTGGATCCTATAACAAAATAAGGAAAACTTATAAGATATTCAAAAATATTTTTGTAAAGGTAATATTAATTGTGATGAACATTGTATAGAGTTTGATGGACCTCTCTAAAATAAAAAATAATAATAAACAAATGATATATCCAACAAAAACATCAATATTGTTAAATGTTAAATGGTATCCGAAATTATAAAAAAATTATTTAGTAAACTTTTTCCTCTTCAAGATACATTATCTTCGTCATGTCGATATCTAATGGTTTCCATTTATTTTCTTTTTTTCCAAAAAAAGAAATTAAGAGTTAAAAGATATCTAGTCAAATTTCAAGAATGTTCTGATCAAAACATAGAAAATCATGATGTTTGGTAGCCAACGGATGAGCAAAGCAAAAATTTAAATCAACAGTAAATTAGAATACGAAGTCATGTTGAAAACACTAACGATAATAATTTAAACTGTATGTAATTAAATTGAAGACTTCCAAGGCAATAAAGTTGTTTCTCTTCCACATTAGAATACAAAGTCATGTTGAAAACAGTAACGATAATATTTTAAACTGCATGTAATTAAAATGAAGCCTTCCAAGTAGTTTCTCTTCCACAAACCTTAATGAAGGGCTTCCTATGATATGTAATGGACTGCTTGATTTCAACCACCAAATGCAGAAATAAATGTTTCTTCTGCATGACTCAATCAATAAGCCATCTCCGGTTGTCATTAACAAATGTCCTTATTCTAATACCCTAATAGCCATATCCACTTGTGATGAACGTGGACTGGTTAGAGCTTGCAGGTCAATGAATGGTATACTATTGTCATGGTGAGGTTCTACACCAACGATGTCACTACAGTACAGAAAATAAGAGATAATTTTCTCAGAAATCGGTATGCAACAGTAAACAAAATCTATAGCCAAAATTATATATAACTTTAAGCCAATAAGAATTAGCACAAATTAATTGCACATACATTGAACCAAAAGCTAATTTATAGCAACACTACGTAGAGATAGGAAGGTAGCAATATGAAATAATACAACCAAAATTTATATTATTTTGAGACATAATTACCTGATTAAGATGAAAAACCAAGTCATGCTTTCTACATTCCGATTTGAAATGCAAATGAGCCCAAATTCAAATCCTATAATAAAATAAAAATAATAAGAGTTTTAAAAAATCTAAATAAAGATAAGACTAATAATACATTCCAATTCAAAATGCATGAACCCTGATTCGAATCCTATAACAAAATAAAAAAGTAGTAAGAGTTTCAGAAAAATATTATAAATAAATATAAGATTAAAAATTGGCATCTAACCTTAGAATCTGGTGGATGCTATGTTGAGATCGATTATTGACCTCCCTAGATTGTAAAACAAATTAGTATAAATGAATATCCAACAAAATAGTAAACATTTTTAGTTGTTAAAGGCTAAAAAAGAAGTCCAACTGAAGATAATAATCGGTAAGATTGTTTCCTGCCAACTCTGTTAGCATGTATGAATTCTGAAATGAATTTTGAGCAATTTCAGATACAACTCCAGATATTGTGTTAAGTATCATGTGCTAATCTGGCATGGTAGAAACCTCCAATGGGTCATTACATAACTCATTCAACTCAATAAATAACAACTTCCATTATTGTAGAATACTTTGACCTAGGAAAGAGTTTTTGTCAATCAAAATGTAACTTAGATAGTACTCCTGGACTCTCATATGCAATATAATATCACTACTCCTTAAAAAGCTAAAAAATCTAGAAGTTTTAGAGGAACAAAATATAGAAGAAGTAAATTACTAAGAGTATAAAATTACATTTATTTTTAGTGAGGAACTGCCAGTTTTATCACCATTTAACTATAATGGAGAACTACATATGCAAATGAACTTTCCATGGATAATAAAATCTAAATACCAGCATGCTTGAACAACTCCCATTTAAAAATTACAATTCTAAATCCAACCTTCCTGTCAAAACATGGATCCTTCCTGTTAAACGGCTAGGTTGCCCTTCTGAGGATTGTTGCTTGACGGAGATGGGCCTGTCCGACCAAATGTAGGTTGTATTCCAATGGATCTTTTCAACAATCATAGAAGGTAAGGATCAGTAAGTGCCTAAACATCATAATATTTTTTAGAAGAAAACTTCATATATTATCAATGTTTACATCTACCCACAGAAATTCTAGTTCCTCAACTACTATCCTATCTCGCTGGTATACTCGAAAGATTCAGCTGGTGACAAATGACTACTATCCTACACCTTTGGACCACTCCACCATTGGAAAAAAAATATTTTCAATATTCAATTTTCTTTATAATTTGTCCTCTAACTTGTTAGCATCTCTACTACCAATATCTTATAGGAGGAGCCAGGGTATAGAGAAGCTACATATGATAAGGGTAAGTTCAAATGGTTTAGTGATTAAAATTTCAGTTAATGTCATTGATGAATATGCGATTCGTCATCTTTATTCATATATTTTAGCTTAAAATCCCTTACAAAACACATGTACATAATACTAAGTTATTATTCTTACTAAATTGCATCTATGTGTAAATATTGTATATTTGTATATTATTTTAACCTAAAATAAATAAATAAATAAAGGAAGGAAGGAAAAATAAAGAAAAGAAAAGAATACTGTATATATGTAATAGATACAGGCTGACCTGAACCTCGAGAGAAGGTCAGGACTTGACCTGATCGAACAGGAATAAAGTAAGGGTAGATAAGGTCCTTATCAGAAAATCCCAAAAAATTGTGTTTTGTGTATATTTGTATACTACACTATTTTATTTGTACATAAATGGACATCAAAAAAAATTCAAAATAAAAGTTGTAAATAAAAATGTGGGCTAAATAATAAAAGTAACTACACAATCAAATCATTATAGAATAAAAGCAATCACACTTAGAAAAAGCCATGAAGCGATAATTGAAAGATCAATTCTAGCTCCATATGAACTCAAATTGAACTAAACTCACTTCCATTATATTCTAAATTAAATTATCTTTAAAATGGCTGTTATTTCATAATTTTGGAATTACGGGTGAAAAGTTGGTTTTCTGGGGTGGTATGTGCAATTTTCTCATGTATTTTGTACAATATTGTATTTATAGATATTTCTAAATATTTTCGATAATTATTTAAAACCAAAATAAAAAAAATAATTACAACTAAAAAAGCTAATTTCCTTAGCTACCCTTGTATATAATGCCATAAATGTACATAGCATATGTAGATATTTAATTTTCTTAACTAACTTCCACAAAAAAATAAAAAAATTTACTTTTAATTTTCAAATAAATAAAGTGACGAAAATACAAAAAATTAATTAATTAATTTTTGTAAATAATTTTTAATCTCCTTTTATCTTTATCTTATTTGTTTCTCTCTCTTATCTCTTATCTTCATCCAAAAATTCAAAAAAAATCCAATTTCAAACTCCATTATCTTTTCTATTTACATGGCTCCTTCTCCATATTAACTTGGTCAATCTTTGGTGAGAGGAGTCCGATCTCAGAGAGTCTTCTTGTCGCAGAAGGGTGTCTAGCCTCTAGGCCGTCCGGTGAAAGCGCATCGACCTTTGTCGAGGTGATCAAGGTCTTTTCTCTCCTAAAGTGATATCTGTCATTTTCTTCTTATTTTTATCGTAGATTAATCATAGTTTTATCTCTAATATTTTTATTTCATTGTCATTTTTATATCTAGATCATTAAATCCATCACGACCTTATCCGCAACCAACTCTTCATCACATTTTCGTGATCTTTTCGCATTCTTTTCTATCTTCCATGATTTATCAACTCCGACCGTGTACGGTGGTTGGAGATTCATATCCATCCCTCACTTTTCATCGGATCTTCACTCATGCATCCGTTTTGATTTGGGGTCGAGTCGTATTGGTCGTGTCCTGATTTGTCTATAAATAAAAAGAATAAAAAAACATATTTATTTTCCTAACATTTGTTTTGCAGGTTCATTTGTTAAAAAATAAAAAAATATAAAAATAACAAAAAATTTCTACTACTGATTACAATTTTTAAAGAGAATTATAAAAAAAGTTTTTATATACAGTTCCTGTTTAACAACAACAATAATAATAAATAATAAATAAAAAAACAAAAAATATCAGGTCGATGTCCACCGTCCCTCCTCACCGTCGCACCACCGCGCCGACCATCGCCTGAAGTCCGTATGGGTGGCACACCCCCAGATCGTCATCACCACCGTTGGGGCGGCGTAACCCCCAGGCCGCCCAAACTCCATTGGGGCGGCGCGCCTCCAGGTCGCCATCGCCACCATCGGGGCGGCGTGCCCCCAGGCTGAGACATCATCACCTCCCTTAGCGATACTAAGGTGGAGCGCCTCCGTTGTTCCTCCATAAGCCGACCGCCCTCACAAGTCCTCCGTGAGACCGTCGCGGAGTTGCCCCCACTATCCTTCCGCCACGTGTCCCTCAAAGCCGCTCTCCCCAACGACCGACTTCCGCCACATATCCCTCGGCATCGCTCCAAGCACTCCGACATCAACCGCGCGAGCCGCTCTCCCCAGTGGCCGACCTCCGTCGAGACATTGTCGCTACCACCCCTGTGTTTGTGGAGAAAAGGTGGTGCGGACCCCTTTTGCTTGAGAAAGAAGAAAAGAAACCCTAAGGGGTATTCAAAACAAAGACATTGGATAAATTACATTAACACCCCCAAAGTTTCCAGACCGACGATAAAGCCCCTACACTCCAACATGTCACGTGCTCGGCACATTTACTTGGGGTAATTTGCATTTTCAATCCTCTATATATTTCTGGTTAATTAGTTATGCAAGAATAATAAACATTTGCATATTAGACCTTCATTTCCATACATTATTTCGCAAACTCTCTTCATTAAAATAAATATTTTCTTTGGTTAATAAATTCTTGAAAAATCATGCTATACTTCCGATGTGCTATTCTTTTTAGCATAAAATTTTCATTGCATTTTAATTTCATTTATTATTATTTAAAAATAAAAAACATTTCATTTTTACTCTTTCTGGAATTCAAAAAGTCATAAAAATTCAAATATTGCTCGAAAAATTCGAAAAAATTTAGAGTAGTTTTATTTCGTTGTCTTTTAATTTCTATCTAAATTTTGTATATTAACTATTTATAAAACTGAAAAAATGAAAAATACTAAAAATCATTTGAAAATCATTAAAAAATTCTACAAAAATCTAAAAATCTTGATTTCAGTCTCTATTTGTAGATATTTATCCCTGTTTTATCATAAAAATAATTTCCAGGAGTTTTGGACACTTAAAATATTTTTAAGTTGTAAATTACTACAGGTCGTGCACTGTTTCTAATTTTTATCACTTTTTGATTTTTAGAAAAATACAAAAACATCCGAAAATTCTATAAAAATTCCCAAAAATAATTAAAATCTTTAAAACACAAAAATATTTCATCTAGATTTTTCTGAGCATTTTTTATATAATTGAAAATTACAAAAAGAGTTGGTGTGCGTATTTTTTGTTTTTTGCATATAATCACTAAAAATGTGAAGATTAGAATTTTGTTAAAAAAATATAAAATATAAAATATTTAAAAAGAGAAAAATTCCTCAAAAACCAAGGATAGTTTGCCTTTGTGATTTCCGTTTTCTTTTAATTGAATTTTTATCGATTAATTGAACAACCCTTGGGAATTGTAGCCTCCCTGAGTTCGATCTTGTCCGCTATATAAGTAAATTCGTAGAAAAATTTCTCTTGCTTTACATTTTTCTTTGTAATTATTTTGCAGCGAGAGAACAAACAAATTTGTTTGTTTGTCATGGGATTTTTGGGGATAACAACAACACTTCATACCTTTCATTTTCAATCCTCGAAGATCATGCAACAACAAAATGTCGCCGTTGTCTGGAAGGCATGGTGAGGGGTAGGTTCTCTTTTAACCTGCTATTCTTGGTTGTAAATATATGTTTACATTTTTCCATTCACTTCATTGTTCATATCCATTGTATTCATTTCATTTTTTTCTTTCTCATATTTGATAATTGTGTTTCTTACACATTCTTTTTTCTTTTTCTTGCGAGGGCCCGCAGAGTGAAGGAGGCGGTCCTAGAAGAGCCGAAGCACCCAAGCGACATGGAGGTGGCTTGGTTCTTCACCAAGTCATTGGATAGCGTGAGAAGAGGAGAAGAGCAATTGAAGAAAAAAAGAGAGATTTTTTTCTAGCATTTGAACTCTTGTAAACAGACATCCATTTGTTGTGGGGTCTGTTTCACCAAGTGCCGACGCACTTGGGAGACCTCACCGGTTTTGTTTTCATCGCCTTATTTTTCTTTGTTTTCCGCGGATTTCGTGAGCTACCTCTTGATTGCTTTAATTAATTTGCTTGAGTCCGGTAATTAATTAGGTCCAAACACCCTAAACAAGAATTTCTGTGCCTATAGAGTAGAGCGTAATTTGGACTTAGTCAAATTAACTTGTTCTTGCCCGTTAGTAGAAGCTATCATCTAGGGCGGTTCACTTGCATCATATAGGTTATTTTATTTTTCTGTATTTAAATTCTACATAGATCACTTTTATGTAAAGTGCTAGCGACAAGGTACGCATCTCTAACCCCTGCATGCATCATTGTTTTTTATCATGCATTGGCATTTCCGACCTCCTTCCTCATTTTCACTCACATTAGTTAAACAGGAAATTGGATACTGGGTAGGCGATTCTTTGAAAATATTTTAATCCAATGATAACTGCCTAAAATACGGGACTACTAAAGAAAACTCGACCCTAAAATAAAAACAAGGAAGAATCATTGTTTTGAGGAGAGTAACCCCCTCATTGTTTTGTTTGTATGTAGAGAGAGAGCGACCTGCACACTAGGATAGAACAACGCCTAAACTCTTTTCATACTACTATCTTGGGTTAGTCGTTTTCTAGTGAGGATCTCTCCGGTAGCCGGTAAAGCGGCCTGCAACATCCATAACAGATTGAGTTGACCGAGTAGCCGGTAAACGGTCCGTAATTCATACTGGCTGGGAAAGATCTAACATTGGGATTAGGCAAGTCTCCTGAGAGAATTGGGTTCCTAACAACTCGCTTTAACCGCTCCGATATATTGTATTATCACCAAACTCTAAAATTGACAAGATAATTGACCGAACCTTCACGGTCTTCATAGTGAGTTGAGTTGGTGAATTGGGGGTTTGTATTGTGTTTGCTTGCTAGTGCTAAAGATCCTTCTGCGCAGTTTGTGCCTTCATTCACTTTCACTCTTGCGTTGACCTTCGTGCTCTCGCATCGTGCCTACTGATTTCGAATATGTCGGACTAGAGTATTTCTCGTTCAGACTTCGCAAACTCATTCTACGCTTTGAGTCGTTCACCTTCTATTCGGGGAGACTTATTTCAAGAATATTCCTCTTTCCCCACTTCACAATTCACAACATACATGAATACACTATTTGAGATTTACTTTAATCTCGAATTAATATATGAGACCATTAATTCTGAGCACTAGTCGAGGGGCATTTACATTTTCAGAGTCAGAAGTCGGACACTTAATGCCACCAAAGGGAAAGGGAACCATATCATATCAGAGCGAGATCAACAGTACCATGTTAGCCTCCATTCAATCAGTTCAAGCACAGTTAACATAGCAGGCTAATTTTCAGGCCACACTGAGAGATATGATTCTCGAGATGAGACAAGAAAGAGAAGATAGGAGAGAGGGGGATAACAAAAACCCTAGAGGTGGGAATGGGGGAGATGAACCTGACATAGAACCTGGGGCTAAGCCGACATTAAAGGATGCTTACAATCCAGGGGTAAGACAGACAAATTCTTAGATACAAATCCCTGCATTTCATGGGCATTTTGAGCTTAAGACTACAATTTTACCCCCTCTCCCAATATTCCGTGGAAACATTAATGAAGAACCTTATATACACCTCTAACAGTTTGATCTCATTTGTGGAACAGTACACTACCCGAATGTCCCATTAGAGGTAGTGCAGATGACCGCCTTTCCTTTTAGTCTGATGGGAAAAGCCTTGTACTGGTTAAATCACCTGGGGAAGGTTGTCATTACTTGTGAAGAGTTGAGATACACATTTTTAAATAAGTATTATCCACTTGGATGCCTCAATCAAATGCGATCCTTGATTGGTAATTTCTCCCAGATGCCCCATGAGCCTATTCACGAGGCATGGGAAAGATTCAAAGATCTGACAGAGAAATGCTCCCATCATGATATTCCAAAGATCAGCCTTGTACAAAATTTCTTTGGAGGTTTAAGCATTGAGAATTAAAAGCTGGTAGATGTCGCTTGTGGAGGGAGCAACTTCAACAAGGACGAGGATGTCCTGTATCAAAATTTTGAGGATATGATGGAGAGTTGAACAGCTCTTTCTTCTTCACATGCTTTTCAGAAGCACCCTATCACTTCTCCTACAACACCCCACAAGGATGTCAACATGACGGCATCACATGAAGTGGATAGGGTGGACAGTTCTGATCATTACCATTATTCGAAATCACCTATCCAAAGTAGACATTATTAAGAAACAATTAAAGGAGCTTGACAAGCTTCATGTGATCGAGCAGAGGACGAAGAACTTGGATAAGTTGGATGGGATAACAAAGCACCTGGAGATTCTTGTGAGTACGATCAGTGCAGTCCATAGTACGAGTACAACAGTCGATACCTCTACTAGTTAGCAGACTTCTTCCACCCAACAGAGTAGTAGAGGACCATCCACAGTTCAACATGTCTACTATATACAAACACCTGATCAAGCTCAGTAACATGCATACCAGATAGTTCCGTACCAGCAGGAAATAGCCTACATTCCTGAGCAGCACTCTCCACCTCCACCTGTCATAAAGGAGGTGAATGGTATCTGGTTTGACCGTGAGCGAAACCAACCCCATCCAACAGGGCAAGACCAGTTGGGTTCACAACAAGGTCAAAGACCCGTCCACCAGCTTCGGGGAGGCAGATAACAACAGTACCAGCACCAGCAGTTCCAACCTCACTTTCAGTCTCCACCACAGTTCCAAAATTGGAGACAAGGCCAGTGATGAATACCACTTCATCACTCTTTATTCCTTTATTTTAGCTAGAAACTTGAGCAAAATACCTTGTAAATATGTGTAAATATCATAAATTGCCAAAACACATGCATCATGTAAATATGCATAATTAGCATGATTTTGTGCCAAAATAAAGGAATAAAGAAACACAAGAAAAAGAGGGAAATATTTAGAATAAATATTGAGTGACCTAATCCCAAGGGAGGGCTCAGCATGGGCCTGACCGCAAAAGAATTCAAGTAGAGAGAGATAGGGAAGCATAATTGTGTATACATATACCAATGTATATAAATAAAATTATTTTCCTCAAAATAAAAAATTAAAAGTGTTTCTTATATTCTATACATATTTATAAAAATAAAACCAAAATAAAAATGGGAAAAACAAAATTAAAATAAAAATAAATAAAAACCTTTCTCATCAGTGTATATACCATGTATATAGAATAACATACATATTTATTTTCTCTTTGTAAATAAATAATTAAAATCCAATAAAAATATGTTTATATCCCATAATTCATGATGTAAATAAATAAAATAAAAATCATAAAAATAAAAATAAAATAAAAAGAAAAAGAATAAAAATCAATTCCCACACTGTGTATATGCCATGTACATATGTATATACCCATATTTATTTAACCCCTGTAAATACATCATAAAAATAAAATAAAAATACCTTATTATTCAGAATTTTAGTTTATAATTAAATAAAATTTAAAATTAGAATAATTATATAAACATAAATAATTAAAAAATAAAAATCAAAATTCCTTTTATGTATATACCTACATATAATAATAATATAATGTAAATACCTTTTTTATTTTTCAAAAAAAAAATAAAAATCACTAAAAAATAATTTGAAAATAAAACAACATTTTTCATGTTTTGACTTTTTCAATATGAAGTCATTTACTATTTTTTATTGAATTTCCAAACATTTAATAATTGGCGGTCTGTGATTGGTCCACGGGGGATTGATGACCCCCGGTCAACTCTCCCCCGCGGACCCAATTCGCCCGAATCGGGCGTTCAACCCGTTTTCTCCCAATTACCCCCACTCAATCTGACCTCCATTTACCCAAACCCCGAGCTATATTTGACCCTTGATAATCCGAGATTCTCGCCCGGAGTATTGCCTAGGGATCCGAGCTCCGACCATCTCGCCCGACCTCCTTCTTCTCGGACCCCTAGCAGTATAAAGCTCCACCTCCGCCACACAATGCCCGCTATCCTTGGCTTCGCCCCTTCGTCCCAGGACCTCCATCTTCTTCTCCAGAGTGACAGCTGCGCGAGGAGGGTGTTGCAGAGAGGAGAGGGAGCCTCCAGCCATCGATCCGGCGACCCTCGTCGCTGTACGTCACCGCGAGGTGCGCTGAGCCTCGGAATCCGACGCTTGCTTGAGGCGATAACCCCCAGAGCTCGGCAAGCTCATCCCCAGTCGATCACCTTCATCAGGTAACCTCGATTCTTCCTAGAATAGGCTAATTTGCCATTTTGCCCAAATCACCCCTCCGCCGTCGCCGATCGATTTATGTATCTACGCTTCCCCAATCGCTCATCCAACGTGACCGTCACCTTCGCGAGACTTCCCTTCACGTTCTTCGCCCAGCAATTCCCCTTGGTTCGCCCCGGAACCAAGGTTCGACCTCCACCACCGTCCGCTCGCCGTAGGTCATCCATATCGACTCGCCCGACCACCATTCCACTCCTAACCGGGTCAAGGTTTGCCCTCGACCCAGGAAGCTTTTGGTGCTACATTGCAGGTCATTGCGATCCATCTGAGGGTCGAGTCATTCGAGCACATGAGCTTTCCTCCTCCGCCTTCGCCAGGCCGCTCCGGTGGTCGTTGGCTTCATCGGAGGAGCCCACCAGCTACGGACCATCGAGGAGGAGCGATTCCACATCCCAGTAGCCGAAGAGGAGGTCTCCACCGCGTGCACGGAGCCGGCGAAGCTCGCGGGCGAGCAGTTCTTGGAGGACCCTCCCCAGACGTCCGATTAGCCCCGACGCTCCAAATTCCATCTCAGCCGTCTATTTGAGGAGCGCCACCCACCGTCAGATCCTTCTGAGGCTTGATCCAGACCACACATCCAGACGAAGAGGCGCCCTATATCCAGCACCGTCCGATCTACACGTGGCGCGATCATCACCGTCCATTTACACGAAGGGTTAGCCGCATCTCAGTTACCGTCAGATCCCCCACGTGGCAAGACCTCCGCCGTCCAGTTTTAATAAGGGGTAAATTTCTATTAGGCCCCTCTTTTTATTGCATTTAACATTTAGTCCTGTAAATATTTAGTTCAATTGATTTTTTCCGGATATTTTGCATTGTGGACCTTCATGTTTCTTCTATTTGCAATTTAGTCCCTGTGTATTGTGACCATGTGCATCGACACGTGAGGTCTTGGGTGTTCTGCACTTTTTACCCTGTGGTTCCTAGATATTATTGTTTGATACTTTTTAATAGGAATTGCATTTATGCCCCTTCGTGCCTGATTCACGTGCATCGCGCGTGATATCTTGGACTTTTTACACGAGGGCACCTGCACTTTCTTGATTTGTTAATGATTGGTCCTTGAAACTATTTATCTTTACATTTAGGTCCCTGTGCACTTTGAGCCTTCGTTTTTATTGGATAAAATAGCAAATTAAATCCAAATTAGGTGAAATTTAGACATGTGGCTCTTGCCACAATGTAAAAATTTCCCTAAATTTTTGGTTCATTTTTGAGGCTTTTTGATATTTTTAATAATTCAAAAACAATGGTTTTTGTTACAGTCTGATTTAGAAAATCAAAGAAAAATATAAAAACTCTTTTTAAAATTACAAAAAAATTAAAGTAAGTTTGTTTTAGTGTCTTTTATTTTCTATGCAATTTTCGTGATTTTTGAATTTATAAAAACCCTAAAAATTTCAAAACCCTAAAAAAATCATAAAAATTCTAGAAAAATAAAAAAATACAAACTCTTCTTCTGAATCTTAGTTTTTGCTTATACTTTTCATAAAAATTACCTCCAGACTTTTATAAGTCCATTTTATATTTTTAGTGGACCTTTCAAGTCTGGCTGGACAGTGATTCCTTATTTTCCCTCTTTTTGATTTTAGAAAATCATATAAAAATGGTAAAATATGAAAAATTCATCAAAAACACTAAAAATCTAAAAAACATAAAAACATTTTTGTTTGAATTTTTGGAGCCTTTTTGAGTGATTAAATAATCTGTTGTATTGGCTTGTTTGTACATTTCTTTAGAAAATCAAAAATACAAAAACATTAAAAATTATTAAAATCCACCAAAAAAATATTTTATTGATTTTTAATTGATTTTGACTACTTCATAGGCCGCAAGGCCAATTAGTGCTCCCTGAGTCCGACCCTGGGTGCTATACCCAGTTAATCCTTTAGCGAGGACCGCTTCCTTGTTTTTATTGTTTGATTTTTCTTTGATTGGTGGTCTTTCATTTTTCTTGTTGAGCCGATTACCGTGAGATCCAGGTCGCAACGACCCTTGTCTACCTTTACCCGGATTTTATGGAATTTTATATTTTTCGGTTCACAGGCAGCCACAACAACAATCTATGTACCCAGCCACAATAGTAGTCTATGTACTTTTCTCAGCCTAACCAGCAGCAGGTTGCATATTATGGATAGTATCCTTTCTCCCCTCCTCCTCATTACCAGAATCCGTATGGTTACCAATAGCCTCCATACTATCAGTCTCAGCAACATCCAGTCAATGAGCAACCTGAGGCCCCTTCAGTCAATCCAGCACTGGAAGAACTTGCATTGCTTATGAAGAACATGAATGAACTAACTCAGCGGATCGATGACCTGACCACCACCAAGATAGTGATTCCAGCACAGGTCGAAACCAGCCCCAACAATTTCAGATATAAGGAGCAGGTAGCCAAAAGCCGACCCACCCTCGAGACATGCATATCCCTTGATTTTACATGTTTATCTGATGCCATTCATCTCAGGAGTGGTAGGAGTTTGCAGCCGCCAACACACCAGTTGGGGTTGGGAAATCGAGCTACTGAGAGAGCATTGATGATCGGAAAATGATCACTCGGGTAAAAGGTCGTCAATGGTCGTTGCGACCCAAGCAATTAGACTCAGTCAATCTAGAAAAAGAGACCACCAAACAGGACGAAATCAACTCGAAAATCCAATAGCGGTCTTGCTATTTTATTAACCTGGTATAGCGACCAGGGTCGAACACAAGGAGCACGTGATGGCCTTACGGCCTATGAAGTAGTCAAAAATAAAATAAAATGAAAGACAAGGGTATTTTTTGTGGATTTTAGTCTTTTTATATTTTTTTGGATTTTTAACTAATTAAGAAAATAAGGAAGACAAGAAAACAAAACAATTCAACAATTTATTAAATGCATCAAAAATCAAGTAAAAATTCAAATAAAAATGTTTTTATGTATTTTATGATTTTTACTATTTTTAGTGAATTTTTGGGATTTTTCTGATTTATATTTATATTTCTAAAAATCAAACAAGGGATGAAACTGAAGGCACTGTCCAGTCAGAAGAAAAAGGCCAATTTAAAATGCAAAAAGGCCTCGTTAGCTCCTGGAGATAATTTTCCTATAAACTAGAATGTTAAGGAAAATTTGGGTACTGGATTTATGATTTTTAGATTTTTAGATTAATTATTAGAATTTTTATGAGTTTTTAGGTGTTTTTCAATTTTTATGAGTTTTATATAATGAAAAATGGCCAAAATTGGCCAGAAAATCAAGCACAACAAACGCAACAGTATCTAATTTTTTTGTAATTTTTAGATAGGTTTTAATATTTTTTTGTGAATTTTTAATTTAGACAGTAATGAAAATGGATGTTTTTGATTATTTAAAAATATCAAATCAAAACAAAAATGTCTCCAAAAATTCTAGAAAATTTTACACTATGGCAGAAGCCATGTATCCAATTTTCATTGAATTCGGAGTTGATTTACTATTTTATTCAAAAATAAAACTTAGGTACTGTGCATAGGGACCTGAATGCAAATACCCAAAGTTCTGGGGGGTCCGGTGCAAAAATCCCAAGAAATCACGCACGTCGCACGTGTCTGGGGCACTCAGGGACCTAAATGTAATGAAAACTAAGTTCTGGGGCTATTTGGTAACAGGTACCAAAAGTCCGAGACTAGTTTGTAATTTACCCACAAATAGACGCACATGCACAATTAATTCACGCACAGGGGTATAAATGCAATTAAATAAAACTATTCATTCATTTCAGAACATCCAGAACTACATGGTTAACAACGCAAATATCCCAAAGAGGCACGCGTCAGTGCACGTGCTACACTACAAATAGGGGTATAAATGCGAATAAAATAAAACGCAGGGTCCAACATGCAAAAGTACCAACGTAAATAAACTGCTAAAAATATTTACATGACTAAACTGAAATTAAACTAAAGAAAAGGGCCTAAGGGTAAATTACCCTTTATTTAAGTCGATCGACAGATGGGCGCCACGTCGGTGATCGATTGCATCATTCCGAATCCGATCTTTACGTGTGTGTGTGTCCACACATTTATACAGTCTTTCTCTCACATGTCTATGGTTCACATGCCAACATTCAGATCCATAAAGCATAGCAAGTCTCACAGTTGCTTTGTAAAACTTTCCTTTAATTTTGAAGGAATTTTCTTATCACATAGAATAGCAAAGGCTCCTATCCAATTTAGCCAGCCTGCATTTATTTTATTAGTAACATTTCCATTAATTTCTACATCATGTTGGAAAAATAGATATCAAATATCTAAAAGAATCTCTCTTCTGAATGATATCATCACCAATATTCACCTCGATTCCTTCACCATTGCTTCCATCAAAGGTGCACCCCATATATTCTATCTTAGCCCTACTTACATGAAATCCTTTATTCTCCAACTCATATCTCCAGATCTCAAGCTTCTCATTTACTCCATCTCTAGTCTTGTCAATCAATACAATATCGTCAGGAAATAACATACACCGACGGCTAGGAAGGGGTGGCGCCAAACGAAGGAAGCCCTCGGGTGAATCGGACGGTCGGGGCCTCGCCACGTGTTGAATCTGACGGTGGAAACTCGTTGCGGCTAAGCCTCGGCCATCGGACGGTGTGGATCATCCCTGCTGAAGATCGTGCGGTAGCTGCTGCTCCTGGAATGGATGGACGAGATCTGAACTGGAGCTCTGGAGCTGATCGGACGGCGGAGAGGGATGGAGGACAAACTGGCCTCCGGCGAACTTCGCCGGGGTCGTGACGGCGCTGGCCTCCGCCTAGAAGCCCTCTGATGATCGGAACAGGAAGCTGCGGGCCCTCCGCGTCTGCTGGAGGCCTCCGATGACTCAGTGGAGCTCCGAGGAGCTCTTGAGAGTCGGGCGGAGGCGGAGCTGCTGGACCTGATGGTCCAAGCCCTCAGATGGGCCTTGATGAACCTGCAAAGTGTGCCAGCGAACTCGCGGGTCGAGGGCAAACTGCCTCGACCCAGTTAGGCGTGGTGAACGTGGTCGGGGAGTCGGTGCGGGCGAGCTCCGGCGAGGGGGTGGACGGAGGAGCTCGACCCCAGCTCCTGTGCGATCTGGGTTGAATGGAAGTGCGAAGAACGTGCGCGGGAGGAAGGCGGAGGCTATGGTGCAGCCTGATGATCGAATGGGAGGCGAACGTGACCGGAATCGAAGGTGGTCGGCGACAGGTCGAATTGGGGGTAATCGGAAATTAAAGAAAAGGAAGAAAGATCTACGCTACCTGGGTGGATGGGTCGACTAGGGAAGAGCTTGGGAAGCTCTGAGTCCTTGCCTCGAGGAGCGTCGACGTCCGAGGCTCTGGCTCCTGCTCTGGGCGGAGCACGGCGGTGGTGGCTCGCCGGATCAGTGGTCGCTTGCTCTCTCCTCGCTGCGACACCTGCTGGAGCAAGCTGTCACTCTCACTCGCCGGTGGAGGTCCCTGGATGGTGAACAAGTGAGCCAAAGATGAAGAATTAGGGTGGCGGAGCTCGGCTTAAGTATGGGTGCAGGTCCGGCTAGAAGAGGTCGGGTAGGGCAATGTGGAGCGCGGATCTCGAGGCGGATACCCCGGCGAGGGTGTCGAATGTGACGTGATCAAAATGGACCCGGGGTTTAGGGGGATGATGATCGGGTTTGGACACGAAAAAGTCAAGAAATCGGGTTGGGTGTCAAAATCCGTGGGAGGTGGTCCTGGGGGGAAGTTGACCGGGCGGTCAACAACCCCCCTGGACCAATGGAAAGCGGCCGCATGGCAACTATTTAGAAATTAAATTAAATATAGCAAATGGCCGAATTATTAAAAAGTCAAAACATAAAATATTTTTGTTTTAAGTTTTCTATTTTTTAGTGATTTTTAATTAATTTTTGAAAATAAAAATAGTGTATTTACATTATATAGCTATATATAGGTATATGTACAATATATGGTTTTGATTTTTGATTTTTAATTTGTTATTTTTATACATTTTTATTCCCATTTTATATTTTATTTATTTATACCATAAAATTAGGAATAAAAATATTTTTTTATTTTATTTTTATTATTTATATACATAGGTGAAATAAATACATATGTACATATATATACATAGTATATTTACAATATTATTTTTTGTTTTTAAATTTGTTCTTTTTATTTTGTTTTTGTTTTAATGGTTTTAATTTTATTTATTTACAACATCACTTATAGAATATTTACAAATTTTATGGAATTTAATTTTATTTATTTATAAGGTGAAATAAATATAGATAAAGGAGTTATGTACATGGTGGTTATGCACAAGTGATCTATTTTTGTTTTCTTTTGATTTTTCTATTTTTTATCTTGGTTTTTTATTTATAAATATATACAAGTATTTACAAGCCTATTTTATTTATTTTTAGAGGAAAATATTTTTATTTTATTTACATATATATTTACACACATGAGCCCCTATCTCCCTCTACTTTGGCTTTTATGCGGTCAGGCCAATGCTGAGCCCTCCCTTGGGTTAGGTTGCTCAATATTTATTCTAAATATTTCCCTATTTTTCTTTTTGATCTTTATTCTTTTATTTTTGCACAAAAACATGCTAATTATAACTTTTTACACCATGCATGCTTTTGGTAATTATTTATATTTACAAATATATACATGCATTTA